>AZYM01000173.1:0-409700 GCA_000611715.1 Scolecobasidium constrictum UM 578
CCTGCCGGTAGACTTCCCAGGATCCTTCGAGACATCATCACCATCTGGAAAGTCGCTATCGTCTTCGATCTGTCGTCAGATCCCAGATCGGGAGCCCCAGTTCCGCCAGCATGGACGACTTCTCCGCTTCTGAGTACGTCATGGAGCTGGTCCAAGAATGCATCTCCGTCGTGCCAGCCAAGATCACGAACCCTGTCTTCAACGTGGTCCTCTCGTCTTTCTCCGCAATTGAGCAGACCTTCTCCAACGCCGGCATTGAATTCGCAGACGGCTTCTTGGACGTCGCCCAGGCGGAAGAACCTCCCTCTATGGATTGGTTCAAGTCTCTGCCAACCCCACAGGAGGTTGAGGAAGAGCTAGACACCAAGGTCTGGGCTGTCTACTCTGTGGAGCTCGAGAAGACCGGGTGCAGAGACAAGATCTACATCGGTACCGGCACGTCATCAAAGCAAGGCATTATGTCCAGGATGCGCAACTACGACACGGGTGAGCACGTGCCCGGATACATCGCATCAGCTCTGCGAGAGGGCTACACGATCGAGCATCATGGACTGATCTGCTGGGCACCCATCCCCCCACTCGTACATCAGTTCCGTGTGCGTGTCCTATTCCTTGCCATCGAAGCGGCCCTCACATGCCTCTTCTGGGCACTGCACTCTCGGCTCTGGCTTGCTCTGCATAGTCTGTGCCCCTGGGAGGTGAAGGATTTGCCGTATGACGGCTGCTGCACCCACATCAGCCTCACAGAGAAGGTGCACGGCGAAGATCTGTCTGCTGAAGAGGCAGAGCAAGCGGAGAAGCGAAGAATCGAGAAAGCGCAGAACTACGAGAAGGAGCGCTACAAGCTTGAGAAGACTGAGCGACCACAAGCTCTCGCTGCTAGGCGAGCGTCGACCAACAAGTCCAAGCACCGGACCAGAGACTCTGGCAAGCTCCGCTGCGATCCATGCCACGTCACCTTCGAAGGCCCCTTCGATAAGCGACGCCACGAGAAAACCAAGAAGCACCAGGACCGAGTCAATGGCACGCTCAAGTCAGCTCGTCCCACTGCTCTCGCTCTCCGCGAAGCCAACATTGCCAGCAAGCGTCACTACTGCAAATCCTGCAAGCGAGGCTTCGGCACGAAGCAGGCGATCGACAAGCATCTGAAGACAAAGGTGCACGCAAGGAGACTCGCTCGCCGCAATGGCACTACTTCCTGAACGACTACCACGAATCTGTTTTGACGACATGTTGCTATGAACGGGGGCCCCGGTTGTGTCCACACCACATACAACCACATCGATATCTGTTTGGGGATAATATGGACGTCGTCCATATTGCTGTGTCTGCCATGGATGGCTGGATCTTGTTTGTGAATCTCTTGGGACGATGTATACCTTGCTGTGGCTGCCACGGACGGCCGGATCTTGATGAGGGCTTTTTGGGACGCATTCATTTGCTGATCTCACGAAGACTTCACATATTCTCTGCAGAGGACCGAACATATCTTGGACACCTTCTGGACACTCTCTTCTATGTCGTTTTCTTGAGGTCCTCGGTGGTTTGCCGAAGTCCCCACTGTTGTGTTGAAGACTACGCTGTTTTTCTGAAGTCTTCGCAGTTTTCTTGTAGCTGTCGTTGAGACCTCGTTGACTTCGCTGTTTCTTCGAAGTCCTCGCGGTTTCCTCGAAGTCTTCGTTGTTTCCTCGTAGTCCTGCTGCTTCCTCCTAGCCACTGCTGTTTCCTCGCGGCCTTTGCGCGCCTGCCACTGCTACCGGATACCCCTTGACCTTCCTGGCCCCCTTTGCAATGCTGTTTCCATCAAGTTTCTACTCACCTGAGAATGACTGCTAACTCACTCAAAGCTCACTACGACTCCATGTTGGTCAAGTGCACTTGCTTGGGCTCCACATACGAGATTGCCCGCCGAAAGATCCTCCGCGCGCTCGTCGAGTTCCGTATCCGTGGTGTCAAGACCAACATCCCATTCTTGACCTCGCTCCTTTCGCATCCAGTCTTTATTGACGGCACCTGCTGGACTACTTTCATTGATGATACCCCAGAGCTGTTCAACCTTGTCGGCTCGCAGAACCGTGCTCAGAAGTTGTTGGGCTACTTGGGAGATCTCGCTGTCAATGGCAGCCAGATTAAGGGTCAGATTGGTGAGCCAAAATTCAAGGGCGAAGTCAAGATCCCACAGATCCTCGACGCCAGCGGCTCGGCCATCGACACGACCAAGCCAAGCACCCAGGGCTTCAGGAAAATTTTCCTCGAGCAGGGCCCAGCCGCTTTTGCTAAGGCTGTCCGTGCCCATCCAGGCTGCTTGATCATGGACACCACCTGGAGAGATGCACATCAGTCGCTTCTGGCTACCAGAGTACGAACAGTCGATATGCTCAACATCGCCAAGGAGACCAGCTATGCTCTCAGCAACGCCTGGGCTCTGGAGTGCTGGGGTGGTGCCACTTTCGATGTCGCTATGCGCTTCCTGTATGAGGATCCATGGGACCGTCTCCGCAAGATGAGAAAGGCTGTTCCAAACATCCCATTCCAGATGTTGCTTCGTGGCGCCAACGGTGTTGCGTACTCGTCGCTTCCAGATAACGCCATCGTGCACTTCTGCGAGCAGGCAAAGAAGAACGGCATGGATATCTTCCGTGTCTTCGACGCCCTGAACGATGTCACTCAGCTTGAGGTCGGTATCAAGGCCGTCATCAAGGCTGGCGGCATTGCTGAAGGGGTAAGTAAAATCCTTCCATTCGGCACTGATGCATCGGGATCACTGGACATGTGCTCAGCATTTGGTAACTTCGAGATCAAAT
Source organism: Scolecobasidium constrictum UM 578 (assembly GCA_000611715.1). NCBI lineage: Eukaryota > Fungi > Ascomycota > Dothideomycetes > Venturiales > Sympoventuriaceae > Scolecobasidium > Scolecobasidium constrictum. The sequence goes on from AZYM01000173.1 coordinate 2,805, forward strand.
GAGCATGTCCAGTAATCCTGCTGCCCATCAACTGCACCGGGATCATTGAGAATGTTCATGATGTTTGGATGTCATCAGACTCATCGAGTGTTCTTTGTGATCCCAGTTGTGGGTTTGCCTGTGGGATGCATCGGTGTGCGCATATCGTTTGAGTGTTATCAAACGCGTTGCGGGCCCTTTGCCATCTTGCTGTGAGCCCTGCAGGTGGAAGCTTTCGATGTGCGCAAACGATTTGGTCATCTTCAATGTTGTTGAAGTTCTCCATCATCCTGCTTTGCATCCTTCAGCTGGGAGCAAGGAACATGCGCTTTGAAGCTGGTCGTCACCAGTCTCGTGGCATTGATTCTATGCTCCTGCTGTCTGATGCATGTGCGGATGCTTGATCGGTCTGCGCATGTCGGGGCATCCCATCTCAAGTCTTCAGTTGTCCCACTTAGTTCAAAGCAGCTGCTAACTCATTTTCACAGGCAATGGTAAGTCGATCCGTATCCTCATTCGAGTACTGAGCTAATCTCTTCACCCCTAGTGCTATAGTGGCGACAGTTTGTGGTTCCCTTCCCATTAAATGTGAACTTTGTGCTAACGATTCGCAGTGGTATGTACTTGATTGTATTCTCCTTGTGTTTTTCCATGATGCGAGGTGCGGGTGTCATCTTGGGGAAAGAGACCCCAAGATGGCAGGCGCACCTTCCCATCAGCACCATCATCATCACCACCGGACCGGACCTGCCACAGATGGATCGCGACTTCCCCCAACACCACTGCTGCCTGCCAGCGAGTGGAAGGAGCCCAAGGACCCAGGATGGCCTTCACTTCTCACCGCCGCCGGCTTCACTTTTCTTCACCTCCACTCCACTCCACCACCGCCTCCTCCTAGGATCCCTCGGCACCGTGACCGCATGTAAGATATTGTGTTTAGAGGGCTACTGTTCACAGATCCTGAGCCATGTAAGTTTTCCCCATCCGCATGGACGTCGTCCATATGGACTGACAACAGCAGCGACCGCCAGAATCGCCACTGGTGATTTGTGCAAGACTGTCAGCAGCGCCCTTTAAATCGGGGACCTCGATATCGCCAGAATCGCCATTGGTGATTTGTGCAAAATTGTCAGCAACGTCCTCCAAACCGGGGACCCCGATCTCGCCAGTATGGACGACGTCCGTCAGATGGCGCCGACCACCGATCTCATGGCATTCTTGATCTGGTTCTGCTGGACCATTCTCTCGCTCACTCCTGCCACCAGGAAGCACGGTGCCTACGCAGTTCACTTCCCTGCCCAGCAAGTTCTTCAGGACCTTCTCATAGCTTCGGGCTTTACTTTCGCGCCAGGCCTCTTCGATGTCCTCAAGTCCCACATACCTCCAACCATCGCCTACTTCAAGAGTCTTCCTTTCCACACTGCCAAGATCTGGGCTGTCTATCTGATCGTGCTCGAGAAGAAAGGACGTCGTCCTAAGATCTATATTGGCACTGGTACTGAGAAGGATGACGGCGTAGCTGTCCGCATGGGTCAATACAGGAGGGGAGAGAATTTGTCGAGATGGGTTCAAGCTGCGGTCAATGATGGGTACAAGATCACCCATACAGGTCTGTTGTGCTGGGTACCACTTCCCAAAGCATCCCAGAGGACCCTTCTCCGCGGCCTGTTCCTGATCATTGAAGCTGTCTTCACAATGTGCTTCTGGGCTATGAATTCTCCAACACTGGACTATGGCATGCCACATCTCCGTCTCTGGGATCATACGAAAGCCTTTGAGTATGATGGGTGTTGTTCCCACTTTTCGCTCCGCGAAGGATTCAGCGGCGCCACAGATGGTCTCTCTGCTGAGCAGATCGAGGCCCTCGATGCTGAGCGAAAGCTCTTGAACAGCCGCAGAGATGCTATCACTCGCGGTCCTGAGCGGACTGCTGCCAGTGCAAAGAAGAAGCGTGAGACTGCTCTTGCTGCTGAGCGCTTTGCCTGTAAGCCCTGTGGAGTCAAGTTCGGCGCTGCCAATCAGCTGCGGCATCATCAGACGCTCCCTGGGCACAAGAACAAAGTCGCCGGCATCACCAAGCCAGTCAAAGACCCTGCGGCAAAAGCCAGAGGCGCAGCGAACATTCTCTCAAAGCAATACTACTGCAAGGACTGCAAATACGCCGCACCGAGCCAAAGCAAGCTGAACGTTCACTTCGGCTCCAAGAAGCACCAGAACAAGGTGTCTTCTTGAGCGAACTTACGACTACGCCTTCAGAGCCTTTTTGGACGTCGTCCTTGCTGAGCAGAATCGGAGTCCCCGATCATACCGCACATGACCCGCTTCGGCTGTGCTTCTCCGGGGCCTTCTCTCTACTTGCTTGCTCGGTTGTCTGAATCGCCATTGGCGGTTTTTACCACACCGGATCATTGAGCGAGCTGTCCGTTGCGCCCGAATCAAGGACCTCGATGGCGTTCAGGACCAGATTCGCGAAGTCTTCCGAGAATCGCTCCTTGCTTCATGTCGCTGCTTTGCTTGGAGGCAAGGTCATGGACGACGTCCATACCTATACCTCTTGCTATACATGCCGTTCTGTTTCTGAAGGCAAGAGCCATTGCTGCCGCCAGGCCGGTCTTTCCTTCTCACACGGTTTCTTGGACAATGATTCGCAGCTACCCGGGTTGACTCACGACTTTGGTCATGGAAAGGACCTTGGACCTCCAACACTCGCTCTTTCCTTTCGCTGAACGAATTGCTACTAACAACTTCCCAAAGCTGAACCCCAAGAAGAAGTACAACTTCGAGGTGAGTGGTCTCTTCAATTGCAAGCACATGCATATCACTGATGTGTCTTCAGTACTACATGGATCTCGCCCAGAAGATCGTCGATATGGGCGCGCACATCATTGGTATTAAGGATATGGCCGGTGTTCTCAAGCCAACTGCTGCCACCAAGCTCGTTGGTGCTCTGAGGGAAAAGTTCCCAGAAGTGCCAATCCACGTCCACACCCACGACTCTGCCGGTACCGGTGTCGCCTCCATGGTTGCTTGCGCCCAGGCTGGTGCTGACGGTGTCGATTGTGCCACTGACAGCTTGTCCGGTATGACCTCGCAGCCAAGCATTGGTGCTGTTGTTGCCTCGCTCGCTGGCACCAAGTTCGACACCGGCCTTGATGCTGCTCAGCTCCGTGCTATCGACAGCTACTGGGCGCAGGTCCGCCTGCTCTACTCGCCATTCGAGGCTGGCCTTACTGGTCCAGATCCCGAGGTCTACGAGCACGAGATTCCAGGTGGTCAGCTTACCAACCTCATCTTCCAGGCTGCTCAGCAAGGTCTGGGTGAGAAGTGGGCCCTCACCAAGAAGGCGTACGAGCAGGCCAACGACTTGCTCGGTGACATTGTCAAGGTCACACCTACCTCCAAGGTCGTCGGTGACTTGGCCCAGTTCATGGTGTCCAACAGCCTTAGCTACGATGATGTCCTCAAGAAGGCCGAGCAGCTCGACTTCCCATCCTCGGTGCTTGAGTTCTTCGAGGGTCTTATGGGCCAGCCGTACGGTGGCTTCCCAGAGCCACTGCGCTCAAACGCCCTCCGTGGCCGCAGAAAGATGGACAAGCGCCCAGGTCTCTACTTCGACCCAGTCGACTTCGACAAGGTCCGCAAGGAGCTCAAGGAGAAGTATGGTGGTGCCACGGAGACTGATGTTGCCTCGTACGTCATGTACCCGAAGGTCTTCGAGGACTACAAGAAGTTCACCAACAAGTACGGTGACCTGTCGGTCGTGCCAACCCGCTTCTTCCTGGCTAAGCCAGAGATCGGCGAGGAATTCCACGTCGAGCTGGAGAAGGGTAAGGTGCTTATCCTGAAGTTGCTTGCTGTCGGTCCACTCAGCGAGCAGACTGGTCAGCGTGAGGTCTTCTACGAGATGAACGGTGAGGTCCGACAGGTCACTGTCGATGACCAGCATGCGGCTGTCGAAAACATCTCGCGACCAAAGGCCGATGCAAGCGATAGCAGCCAGATTGGTGCGCCAATGGCTGGTGTTGTTGTCGAAGTCCGGGCCAAGGAGGGCGCGGAGGTCAATAAGGGTGACCCGATTGCGATCTTGAGCGCTATGAAGATGGTAAGTCAACCAGCACACGTTTGACAACAATAAGGAGCTTTTTTCTAACGTGTAAAACAGGAGATGGTTATCTCGGCCAGCCATTCAGGCAAGATTGGCGGCTTGAGCGTGAAAGATGGCGATTCTGTCGACGCCCAGGATCTGATTTGCAAGATTGTCAAGTAGGCGAACGCGTGTTTCCCTCGTCTCGTAGTTTAGGATCAATTGAATGAAATGCGATACACCTTCATCAGTACCAAGCGCCTTTTAGCTCTCAGTCTCCCGTGACAGGAATACCAAGAGATTGTGTTTCTAAAGGCTATGTCGATCGAGACTCACACAGAAGCAAAGTACGAGAAAACAGCGACAGCGTTTTAGTGCCTTTGGAATGACATACTATACAAGAAAGTCCTCAGCACTGCCACCTATTGCGCTCTGCAGCAGAATTGTCTTTTCGTTCATGTCTGGTTGTCGCCATCGAACTGTATTTGGGGCCTCAGGCAGCCATGCAGACCCTATTGTTAATCAATCTTACCTCTTTGAGCCGTGTTTCGGACACGGGTATCGCTTCACCCTGCCTCACGCGAAGACAAGAGGCATAGACATCTTCGATGTTTCTACGAGCTTATGCTTTCGCACTCAATGTCTCGCGCTAGTAGAAACCCGCGGGGATGCACTTCTTTTGCGCTCCCTGGCACAACTCTCGAGCCAGATCTCACACCTCGGTGACCTCGATTTCACTCTTCGCATATTGGACACTGTGTCTACTCCTACTTACACGATGCGCACTGTGTATGACAGCTGAGGCGCGCGATGCCCTCAAGCAAGAGACGAGGGATATTTTCTACCATGGCTTCGACAATTACATGAAGCATGCCTTTCCGGAGGACGAGTTGCGACCTGTATCCTGCCAGCCACTCACTCGCGATCGCGCGAATCCGGCGCATATCGAGGTCAATGACGTCCTCGGCAATTACTCGCTCACGCTCATAGATAGTCTCTCTACGTTGGCTATACTTGCATCTTCGCCGCCGAAGAAGCAGCAGAGCCGTGCGCTCAATCAGTTCCAAGATGGAGTTCTGCGATTAGTTGAGCAATACGGAGATGGGACGGATGGAGCTGGCGGACAGGGACAGAGGGCACGAGGATTCGATGTGGACAGCAAAGTGCAAGTCTTCGAGACGGTCATTCGCGGGGTTGGTGGGCTGCTGAGCGCACACCAATTTGCAGTTGGAGACCTGCCGATTGCTGGGTACGATTCCACGGTCAAAAGCAAGAAGGGCAAGACAGGCATACATTGGAAGAACGGCTTGGTGTATGATGGGCATCTGCTGCGATTGGCGCGCGATCTCGCTGACAGACTACTGCCTGCATTTCTTACACCGACTGGACTGCCATACCCCAGAGTGAACCTGCGACATGGCGTGCCATTCTATGCCAACTCGCCCCTGAACATTGATCCTGAGAATGGCCAATGTTTGACAAATGCTCAAGGGAATGGAGAGATCACCGAGACATGTAGTGCTGGCGCAGGAAGCTTGGTGCTCGAGTTCAGCACTTTGAGCAGACTGACAGGCGACCCCAAATATGAAGATGCCGCAAAGAAGGCCTTCTGGTCCGTCTGGTCGCATCGAAGCTCCATTGGTCTGATTGGCTCTGGCATCGATGCTGAGACAGGTCACTGGGTACACGGCACAACTGGTATTGGTGCAGGCATTGACAGCTTCTTTGAGTACGCCTTCAAGTCTCATGTGCTGCTGTCTGGCCTTCCACACAACACCTCGGCAGAGAGCAGCAATTCACCAGATGCTTTCTTACAGGTATGGTACGATGCCCATGCCGCCATTAAGCATCATGTCTATCGTGGCCCAACATTCCAGCACCCACATTATCTGCAAGTAGACTTGTACAGTGGCGCCATGCGGGCTTTCTGGGTTGACAGTCTGAGTGCTTACTATCCTGGGTTGCTTGCTCTTGCCGGTGAGCTGGACGAAGCAATTACCGCTCACCTGCTCTACACAGCCCTCTGGACACGATACTCGTCCCTTCCAGAACGATGGTCGACTGCGACTGGTGGCATTGAAAGTGGTCTACGCTGGTGGATAGGCCGCCCCGAGTTCATTGAAAGCACATGGTACATCTATCGCGCGACTAAAGATCCATGGTACCTACATGTCGGCGAGATGGCTTTGCGCGATATCAAGCGTCGATGCTGGACGAAATGTGGCTGGGCTGGTCTTCAGGATGTCAGAAGTGGTGAGCTGATGGATCGAATGGAGAGCTTCTTCCTGGGCGAGACGGCGAAGTATCTGTTCTTGCTCTTTGATGAAGACCATCCACTCAATCGACTGGACGCTCCTTTCGTGTTTACTACCGAAGGTCATCCATTGATCATACCCAAGAGACTCAGAACAGAGACCGCAGAGGATGACCGTGCAGCCCATGATCTGTTGGTCACTCCGGCTGGGCCAGTGTGTGCCGTACCACCAGCCAACCGTCCCTTAACAGTTTCTGCCACGGCGGCGAGAGAAGATATATTTCATGCGGCAGCTCTGGCTCGACTACACCTCATGCCTACGATTGAGACACTAGAGTCGCCTCTTGTTGAGTTTACGGCTGATCATCCGAGCATCTCGCCATCAGACCTACAGTCACCGTCAAACTACACGTACTACCCTTGGACGCTACCACTAGATCTGGTACCACCCAATGGCAACTGCTCGCCCATGGCAAGCCGCACGACATTCGACCTCTCATTCCCGACAATGCCTGACTCGGCATCAGGGTTTGGTGCACTACAACGAGTTTATGAAGGAATTCTTGTCAATTCAATGAGTGGACTACGTCTTGGAATGGTCAAGGAGAATCTCATGCCTGCGCCAATCGAGGCAGTGCCTGAGCTGGATCTATTCCGCATCTATGCCATCTCGAATGTGGCTCTCGGTCGGGACGAGAAAGTCTTCTTGACTCGCAACCTGCTATCCACATTCAACCCCGGCGATCCGTACTTCAGCCGCATCAAAGATTTGCATACTATCGACCTGGTCCTCGATGTCTCTGTTCCTCCAGCGCGGACGCCAGACACAACCTCGGTGCCCATGGCACGGAACAAAACTTCAACACCAACATTTTCTTTTGAGGTTGTTGGGGACACATTTGATGAACTCAGCTCAGACATGCATACTGGCCTGTTCTCGTCTCTCCTCAGTGGTCTACAATCTATGCTTTCCGAGCATGAGACTGCTGCACCCAAAGCGGCTGTACAGCAGCTGCCTTCAGCATCTATCACAAGAGAGCTACTAGCAGCAGCTTTGCCTTCAGGACCTGGCGCAGCGATCCTACCAGAACTCCAGGAACCAGTAGACCTTCCACGCGATGCGACGAAAAGTCCTCTTTCGTGGACGAACATTCACGTGCTGGACAGCGAGCTCTGCAATGAAGTTCTCGACACACGCGTCGTGAAGGAGAATCAGGTCCTCGTGATCCGCCGAGGTGGTTGCAGCTTCTCTCAGAAGCTGAGAAATATACCGTCCTTCGTCCCATCACGGCAGTCCCTACAGCTGGTCGTAGTGGTGTCCTTCCACGAACACGATGCGGCGGATGCAGAAGTGAGGAGGCAGCATGGAGAACAGGTTGAAGACGGCGATACGAGTCAACTGCTGCAGCCTTTCCTGGATCAGGAGCAGGTCACGCCTGGTGGAATGGTAAGAATGCATCCCATCCCATTGGTCAAAGTGATGGGTGGCGAGGCGGTCATGGATCGCTTCAGGAGGGCAGCAGGTGTGGGCGTGAGAAGGCGATGGTGGTTTGAGAGCCAGGGAACGAGGATTGGAAATCTGTTTGTTGTGTAAGCTAGCAGCCTTCTGGGCGGCTCTCGCATTGGGTCGGCGTTTATGATATGTGATGATACCTAGACTACTGTCACTTGCATGCGAATCATTGTAGCACGATCTGAATTGGTGAAAATGGTATCCTTTTGCAATATGCTCCTATGCCATAGTAAAGTACACATCCCTTCAAATCTCAAAGCTACCTGAACGCCGTTGTTTCAATCGCACATGCATGCAAAAAGGGTATCCCACACCACTCATCCTCTCATCTTCTCCCACGCTGCAAGGGAATCCACTGAGTCCCTGTGCTTTCCACCTTTTCGATATCCCCCATCAGATTTTCAATATGCGTAGCCGGAATGTAGCTCTCCTATTTAGAAGAACATTCTGATGAGCTCGAAGACGATACCGCCACAGACTGCGAATGCGAGAAGAGCTGCATTTTGTTAACATCGTAGATCCCATGCATCCATGAGTACGAGTTGTTGTACCTATCCAGAATGGTGAGATGGGCGCTTTCTGGACCTCCTTCTTTGCCCGCTCAGCAAAGGGCTTGCCTCGCTTGCTCTCTTCCTGCTTTGCGAATTTGGCGTTTGCGCGACGCTGCTGAGGTGTTTGTGCCTACACACGATTCATGTTAGCACATGTGTGTATACCAAGGGGAACCTGTGAGCGGAAGTACCATGATGTGCGGAACTGTAAATGTATGCGGACAATGCGAATTGCAGACCGACCGAAGGTAAATTCTCGAATTTTATGTTCGAACAACCGATGACTCAATCCACCCACTTCGGAGACGTGGTGTTTCTCTTAGATTCTTTCTCGCGGGTTCAAGGAGCGGTTGAAGAAGACAGATCTCGAGTGTGTGGCTGAAATGCATGCTCGGAGTAAGTAAACGTGGAGAGTACTCAGCCCTATGCTAACGCTCCACCTTGCGGAGCTCGGGGACGGGCGTCATGTACACTTCCCTACGCTTCATCGTGCTCTGTTGCGAACGTCACCGATGGCCGTCACTGGAGTATCAAGATGATGTATCTCAGGCCATTGTTGCAGAGGCGAGTGCCTGTCGTGCGGCAATTGAGGGCGTACTCGTCGCAGAAGCCATCGTATCAGCCTCCAGCGGCGCCAAAGGCAGATAATCCTCATGTATGTCACATTGATGCATCGTAATGGACTGTTGCTGATATCTAATTGTAAAGCGTGCATATTATCAGTCATGGGGCATGCCGGTCTTGAAAGTCTTCCTTGGCGCATTGTTCACATATCAGGTCATCTATCTGTCGTGGTTGAAGCTGGAAGAGATCGAGGAGAAGCACACCAAAGATGGTCCGCGTCTGTTTGATCGATGCCCATCGTCGAGAAGGCTGACATTATCTGCAGAAGAGACCAAGATACTCCAAGGTCGACTCGCAGAGCTGACGAACGCAAAGGCGTCGCAGTCAAAGTCATGAATGAACAAACGTGCGCCGATCACATAACCATCACTCCGGCCCGCCGCCGACAGGCTCTCCGTCCTGCAACGCGTCGATCGCATGATACAGGATAACTACGATAGCCACGTATGCAATCGAGAAATGCATGCAAGATACCATGGTCCGCGGCTAGAGGAGACGAAGAGTGTGTTCATTCGAGACGAGGCAAGAGTAGTGCAAATGGGTGCATAAGCAGAGGCAGCATATTCACGGGCAGTTCTTTCCGCCGCTATCTAGCTCGTCTGCAGCGATTCGTCTATCCAATGCCAGATCTTTGCAAAATACCTCTCGTTCACCGGTTCAACGTTCGCAAGCACAGGCGCAGCCTTCACTGAATCCGTGGTCTCGAAATGCGGCGACGACTTCGATGTCTCGTTGTTCTCGACATCTTGTTTTTCTCCGCAAAGGTTCTCCTTCCAAAGGCCAATGAGCTTGAACGCTGGGTGTTCGACACCGCTCGTTTGCTGCGCCTCGAGTTTCTCTATCCACACAGCCGGCGAAACAATCTCAAAGTCAATAGACTTCTTCAGCCAGTCCAATAGATCCGCCCACTTGGTTTCTCGATGCTGGTTGAGCACATGAACGACCTCTATCTCGTCCATGTCCAAGTCCATTCTTTCGACGGTAGCCTCCACAAAAGCACGAGCAGCTATATCGACAGGCAGCCAATTCAGAGGCTCGTCCTTGATGTCTGGAAGCGCTTTGATCAGCTTGACGGTGCTGAGCATCATCGGCCATGCCTCCTTCTCATTCCAGACACCCGTGGTAGTGTCTCCAGCGAGTTGGCCCACGCGAAGAATAGACGTCCGTCCTTGAAGCCTGGTTTGACTGGCTGCCCTCTGGCAGATCTGCTCAGCAACCCATTTTGATTGAGAGTAGCCTAGCGGAGACGCATCACTGGGGCTGCTTGATGGCTTCTCTGGTATATCGCCATCGTGATTCATCACACTCGCGACTGACGAGCAGAATGCGAAATGCGGTGGTTGGGCATGTGGAGAAGCGAGAGCAAGGTTGATTAAGTTGGTGACGCCTGCGCCGGACTTCATGAGCATTTGAACATCTTCTCGCTAGGAGGATACTCACCTGCTATGCTGTTGCTTCGAAAGCTCCGCAAGTTCATCCGAAAATTGACTTCCCAAGCGAGATGGAGGATTACCGTGGCCTCTCTCGCCAGTCGCTGATGCACGCTCTTGTTAAGACCCAAGTTCGCATCGCCCAGCTTCGCAGGCACCACTTCCACCTCGACCTGATTTGCCAAAAGCGCTCCTAGCTTACGTCCCTCGAGCGCTTTGTCCAATCTGCCTCGAGCAGCATGCTCATCCTCACCACGGATCAAGCATATGACTTTCTGGACGCTTTTGCTCTTCATGCACAGATCCAAAACATGAGCTCCCAGTGCACCGGTTGCGCCGGTTAAGATTACGGTCTGTCTGGTGTCAACCGCTGCGTGCCCATTTACAACCGTCTCGCGTTTCGCGTTGCTGAACGTGCTGTACTCTTCCACAAGATCAAGCATAAGCTGAGTCTCGTCTTCAGAACTCGACTTCGAGCTTTTGCCATTACGTACGTCCACCACGTATCTACTGATTTTCCGGACCGAACCACACGCTTCCACCACTGTCGCTGGGAGAGTGTTCCTCTTCCCTACAAGTCCTTGTAGTCGGCCACGTATTCGCATCGCAGCGATCGAGTCGACACCATATGCGAAGAGATCTGTGTCCTCATCAAGGTTTTGTGAACGGCCTAGAGTCTGTTTCACAACATCGAGAATGTGCTCCCCGATCTGGTCATCGGAGATCTCATCTGCTACTGCTGAGTCCTTCTCCGCATAAGCAGCCTCGATCTCATCGGCAAATCTTGCTTCAACCTTCTTCCTGATCAATGTCCCTTTGCTGCTCTTTTCGAGAGGCTCTGCTTGCCATGGCATGGGCTTGATCATTTCTTTCGCTATTCGAGCGTGATCCTGGCTATTCAGGTTGAGTTGCTCTAGATTTTGCCAGATATTGTTCACCAGCTCGTCGTCTGCCATCTCTTGGCTGTCTTGCGATCTGAACAGCAGAACGCCAGGATATGGACGACCATTGCCAAAGATCAAAGCATCAGCAACCATGCTCGAGTCTGCAAGTGCTCCCTCGAGCGGCGCGGGATCGAATTTCTTCCCGGTGATTAATGTCAACTGCGAATCACCTCGAGAGTGATATCGCCATGCGCCTGGTATCGCCTCGTGCGGTTCGAAGAGATCTGCAGTCGCGAATGAACCATCCTCTCGATTCGTGGTCGCTCGATGAGGCCAGGTTGGGAGCACAACAAGCTCTGATAGACCATCTTCACGGGGCTCAAATTGTAGGAAGTTTGGACCAATGTTGTCTCGCAGGAATTGCCAAGAGTTGTCGTTCGCAAAATCGCGTTGTGATGACAACAGAAACCCGCATTCTGAGCTGCCGAAGCGCGAGACCAAATTGACCTTGTTCTTCACCAATCGGTCACCTACTTCGTTCGGCAAAGCAGCACCTCCAACGCCGACAATGTCCATCTTTTGCAGCCACCGCAGGCCTTCAGCCTCCTCCTCAAGCAGCTGCAAGACATACGGCACCGACGAGAAGTAAGCTACTGGGGGTGTTCGGTTCTCTTTCGATGCCTCTGAAGCAGCTTCAAGCGCTTTTGCAATGTTAGGTGCCGTGATCGGTACATCTTTGCCTGGGTACAGCCAAATCATGGTCCCGCTCGTCCATGATCTGAAAGCATCTGCGATGCCACCATGATACAGTGGCGTGGTGGTGAAAGTCGACTTATCCCCGCTGTCGGGAATCTTTGGTAATGCACCCACGGCAGCATTGTGCGCTTGGTGTATGGGCTTGGGAAGACCGGAAGATGTGCCTGACGTATGGTGAATATATGCAATATCATCTACCATTGCTCTCGAGTTCCTAGGTCTCGACGGCTCGTTGCTCACATCCTCGATTCGATCACCGGCCAGTGTCGCAATATCTATCCCCGCAAATGGCTTCTTCTCCGACAGCAAGGACATTGCATCGTTTGCAAGCTTCTCATACACTTTGTGGTACAGGAGTGCATCAGCTTCGCATTCCTTGCACAAGTGCTCGATCGCATCGGGTTGGCATTGTGGCGCCAGCAGCAGAACAGCTTTCTCTAGCCGTATCAACGCCAACCACGTGAACATAAACTCCTCCGAACTGGGGCATAATAAGGCGACGGTGTCCGTGTCTTGGATATCCTGCTTATTCTCGAGGATAGTAGCAAGCGAGTTGGTGATATCGTGAATTTCTCGAAAATTGTAGATCTTCGTGGTCCAGGCCGATCCATCACCGGCGGGCACGAAGAACCCTGCTGCAGGTTGCTCTGGAATATGCTGTGCTTGGTGATCGAAGAAGGAGTTGATGTTGTCGAAGGGTGGATTGGTGAGGCCGTGTTTCGCTGCTTCTCCGAGCGTGCATGTGAAGTAGTTGAGCTTCATCACTTGGAGTTGGCTCGTATTTGGGGACGAGAGAATGTCTAGAGCTTTGGCTAGAAGCTGGTCGATGGGCGTATGCACGTGAAATCATCTTAGCAGCACGATGACCTCAGCACTTTTGAAATACATGGGTCACGAAGCTTGATGCGGTTAGCTGGTAACATACTCAACCAATCGAATAATTTGGTCAGCCTTCGTTCAGCCTCGTCTCATCCGTGATTGTAGAGACAGTAATTGAGACTTTATGTTATGTACAAGTTGGTTTGGAGAAAGGACTATGCTACACATGTACAATATCTGCCAGCCTTTCAATCATGAATGACCTGCATTCAATCGGAATCAGACGAGCTGTCGCTCAGGTATGCCGAATGATGAGGACCTTTATCCACGTGTATCGTGCATTTGTCGCCTGGTATCCATCCTGTCTCGGCGCGATACTTCTGCCACAATGCGTCGTGCTCGTCTTTGACGAAGACCCATTTTTGATCTAAGACATGGGTCACCCATCTCGCCGGAAACATCCAGTTCGAGCTCAGATCGTGCAGCAGAAGACAATCCGCCACCTCGAGAATCATGTATGCTGGAAGAGATGAGTTGGACATGCTAGAGAAGTTCGACGTCTGGTTGTGCGTCCAGGTCGTGAATTCATGGGGAGAGCACGATCTTCTGCCACCAGCATGAGAGAGCATCATGCTCCGAACTCTGTTCAGTTCTTGGTGCATCACGTCTTGCGATCGTTTGCGCGTAGCGTCAGCATCGATGTGGATGTCCTTTTGCTTCTGCACAAAGTTCTGGACCATGGATTCCTTCGCGGCAAGGCTTGTCCAGTCCCTCGACGGCCTGCCAATGAGTTTCTGAATCGACTTAAGCCACTCTTCGTCCTGTGTACTCAGCTTGCCCTGTACCTCCTCCGCAGGTTCAAACAGAGCGTGCAATTTCGATCTCTTGGGCCGTTCCATTTTCTTGAGAGCAGGATTGAGCTCTGGCAGGATTTTGAACATTGCTCGCGAGTGTCTCATCATGCAGCGCTCATCATACATGGGCCCTTCAGCCATGTGATAGAGGTGACTGAAAAACCAATACAGGTACATGGCATCGTAATCGAAGTCGTTTTTCTTGAACGAGTGTCTGGCTTCGAGGGCTCCTTGCTGCGCGTATCGTTCGGCAAGCTTTTGGAAGGCTTTCGAGCGTGACTGTGGTCGCTTGATCATACGAGACATATGCAATGATGATAAAGCCATCATCGCCCAGTGCAGATGACCGCCTGAAGTCTCCATCATGATCTCGCTCAGGGGCTTTATGAACACGTCCTGGATCTCAGGTCGATCGTCGATGGTCAGGTAGGTCTCGAAGCAGTAATTATCGATGATCTCTTTTCCGACTTCTTTGTCGAATGGAGATTCGTCTGGGCCCGCTACTGCCAGAATCACGCTCTCGGGCACCGTTCGCGCCCACTCCGTGGCTTTCGGCAAAGCGACATATCGACAGCTGCCTCCGCGGATCAAGCAGTGAGTGCACGTCTTCTTCCTGTCACACTATACTGGACATCAATAAACCGGAGCTTCCTTACAAACCAAATTTTGGACTCACGCTGACGCGTCTCCGCTCGCAATTGATACAACTCCCTGATCTCACTTTGACACCCGGTTTACGAGACCCTGATTGGTGTCCTGCTGCGCGCAGGCATGATTCCACGAACCAATATTGATTTCAGATGATGTCCACCCCAGATTGAAGAAGATCATGCAGAGAATGCTGCATAGCATTAAGGTCGCGTCGTTGCTAGCGTGCACTTTTTTGATAGTGGTAGATTGCGAAGTGGCTGACGACTAAACGGGTCTAATGATTCAGTACTCACTTCTACTCTTACTTCCACAAGCTGAACAACAACACAACATCATCCATCATGGACGATGACACTGAAGACGAGTACGTGCCAGAGCCAGAGGCAGAATCGCCAAATGCATCTCCAGACGAATCGGGCGCTTCTGCCACCCCTTCGACAACCACACAGACATCCAGAGGAAGCCTAAGACGAGGACGAAGTAGCAGGCGTTTATCCTCAGTGGCACTATCTGACCTTGAGTTGCAATATGACTCGAACGTCACTGCGGCGCCATCCTTCATCACTGATGCATCGAAAGTAGAGAGAAAGCGACCACGAAGCAGGAGCACAAGCAGAGCACGCTCGTCATCAGTTGCGTCGGATACCTCGAGGTCTACAGCTGCGCGCATTACCACCAGAGGTATTCCAAGCCTCAAAAGGCAACTTGCCGACAACCCTACGATATATGACCTTGCCGCCGGCAAAGTCAGACAGCCTTCCAGGCATGCATCATTTGTTGGAATTCCAATCACGAAGCCATATCCGCCTGTCGAGTTCTATTTCGACAAGAAGCGCGTCAAGACGGGAGATGAGGACGAAGACAACCGTCTGTATTGGCGTCGAGAAGTCGACAACCACAAGTTGCCCTCGAGTGAGCTTCTCTGGGCTGTTCATCGACACGCTAGTGCCCGTGCGGAAGAGGCAGGATCGAAGAATCTCAGGTTCATGGATGAAAGTGCACTGCTGGCTATTGGCGTACTACTCGAGGAGACCATGAAACAATCGCTAGGCAAGAACGGTCATCTAGCATTTCTAGAATCGGAGGCGACCACTGCTACTGGCCAACAAGCCAACACTAAGAGCGATGAGAGAGCAGAAGAAGACACTACTAGCGGGGAGGATCATTCTGAGGGTGAGAGCTCTGATCAGGCGAAGGACGAGCTATTCGTCTCAGAAGGCCGCAACTCGCGTATCTCCAAAAAGGCACTCGCTAAAGGATACACGCAAGACGATTATTTGACGGATTGAGATGGCAAAGTATTTTCAAGTCGCCCCTTCCCCAAGATCTTGCGAAGCGCAGGCACAGACTCGGTCATGGCGGAAGGAAGGAGCGACTTGCGAAGCTTCGACCACAAAATCGACCGCTCGATGCCTCATGGGATCTAGCAGCGAACTCTATCAACTTCACAGCACATTATTGCTACGCTAAATTATTAGTGGACGCGTATAGCATCGCAAAATCATGGTGAGTGCTCCCTATCCGCACTCGTTCGGTCTACTGACGCGTCACAGGCACCCGGACCGAAAGGCCTGTCCGCAGGACAGAAGCAAGTCCTCACGCGAGAATGGTTCCAGCGCACAGGAGTAGCGTACACGCTCAAAGATCTCGAGAAGTCGCTTCAACCCGTTTGCGGCGTGACCTCAATGAACGCGAAAGACTTCCTGCAGACCATGGTGGACGAGAACATGATACGCGTCGAGAAGATCGGAAGCGGCAACTGGTACTGGAGCTTCCTCAGCGATGAGAAGATCAGGAAGAAGACTGCACTAGCCAAAGCTCAGGCTGAACACGATAAGGCGCAAGCTGCTGTGGATGAGCTTGAGCAGAAGTTCGCGGAGGAGGCTGCTGCACGCGCTGAGGACGAAGACGAGATGCTCATGGAGCCTGGTCAAGATCGAGACAGCATGATAACACTACACGGCGAGCTTTGCCAGACTCTGGACGCGTTGAAGACCGAGCTTGCCGGCTACAGTGAGAACGATCCGGTTGAGGTGGAGAGACGGAGGGCAAGAATCGCAGAGGACAGGCTCCAGATTGACGCGCTCACCGACGCGATCTTCAGCATGGAGAGCTGGTTCAAGCAGCGAATGGGTGGTGACAGGATGCAGCTGATGGCGATGAAGCAGGCCTTCTACGGTGAGGAATTTGATGAGGAAGCTGGAGGCTTGAGGGAGATCTGAACACTTATACACCCGGAGATCTAGTCGTGCGCCATGTCTTGGAAATGCTGTAGCTTGCTGAGCATCTATGCTGTTCTGCTTCAGAATGATTCATCACGCTCCATGGCCAAATGGGGCATGAGGTCGAGTTCAATGCATCGTCAGCCGTCGAATCAAGCCATTGTGCACTTTCAGTCTAGCCAGTCTGTCCCTGTTACCTAGTGATTCCATGAATGGCATGAGAGGCATTGTCATTCGGACTCATTCGCTTCGTGGCGGAGCGTGTCCATCGGCACGAATCGTGTCTTTGCGGTCTATGACTCAAATAGCGGTGCATGAGCACCAATATAGACATCGCTCTCGAGTTCAGGAAGGCGCGACTATTATAGACTAAAAATTCGAGCTCCTTCCTCAACCATTTGAAAGCGAGAGACGGAAGGAACCAGACGTCATCACTCAATCTCCCACTAAAAGGACTCACACTTTCTCATCATTGACAAACCCTTGGATTTTATTTCACACAACCACAAGATCCGCTTTGAATTGTTCGACGTCCGGCCGACGACAACTTAGCTTTCAAGTGCGCATACTCTCGCTGTGCTTTTGCACTTTCTCCCTTTCTCGCCATAGCTTTTTCCCTCTCACAGTCGCGCGTAACCGGACCATACTCAAGCACAATGGCGGATGCCCCACCACAAGCACCTTCGACCCCTCCACGACAACGTGGCGCAAGAGGAGGCGGAAGCAATGCGCGAACACCAAAAGGAGGTCGAGGAGGCCGAGGAAGAGGTCGCGGTGGCAGAGGACGCGGAGGATTTGCACAGCAGCAGACGAACGACTCGGCAGCACCAGGCGCGCCTCCACCTACGAGTATTCCTGGTAGAGGCACCTTCGGTGGCCGCCTGACTGAAGGTGCCTCACAGAATCAAGGCGAGGAGAGTCGCGGAAAGCAAGTAGCGACTACAGCGACAGACGAAGACGATGGTGACAAAGATGTGTGCTTCATCTGCGCATCGGAAGTGGACCACTGGGCTGTTGCGCCGTGCAACCATAGGACATGTCATGTATGCGCATTGCGCATGAGGGCATTGTTCAAGACGAAGACGTGTTTGCATTGTCGAACGAACTCGGAATTTGTCATATTCACGGACGAGCCAGAAAAGAGATATGAGGAGTTTCAAGAGAGCGAATTGAGCGTGCAAGATGCCTCATTGGGGATTAAGTACGAGAGGCCAGAACTGCGAGAAGATACGCATTTCTTACTCCGCTTCAACTGTCCGGATGCAGAGTGTACGGTGGCATGTCTTGGGTGGCCAGATCTGCATAGACACGTACGGACGGTACATCATAAAGTCATGTGCAGTCTCTGCACTAGGAACAAGAAGGCTTTCACACACGAGCATGAGCTATTCACGCAAGGCGAGCTAAAGAAGCACGAACGATTTGGCGACGATCACCCGGGCGCAATAGATCAGACAGGCTTCAAGGGACATCCAGAATGCGGTTTTTGCAGGCAGAGATTCTACGGCGACGACGAATTGTATGCGCATTGCAGAGATAGACATGAGAAGTGCCACATCTGCGACAGGAGAGACGAGGGAAGACGTCCACAGTATTATGTGGACTATAACAGCTTGGAGATGCATTTTAGGAAAGATCACTTTTTGTGTCCAGACCGGGAATGCCTGGAGAAGAAATTTGTGGTATTTGGGTCGGAGATGGACTTGAAAGCACATCAAATAGCGGAGCACCCCAATGGATTGACGAAGGACGCAATGAGGGATGCGCGTAGGGTAGATTTGGGTGGATTTTCTGATTTGCGGGAGCGATATGATCCAAGAGAAGAGCGCCGAAGAGATCGAGGAGGTCGTGGAAGGGACGATCGAGAAGGTCGTGGCAGAGGCCGGGGTCGAGATCCAAATGCGGAGCCTATACCTGCGTCGTCCGCTCAGCCATTGCGAAGAGACGAGATCGCATATCAACGGCAAATGGCCATTCAGAGCTCATCAACGATGAATGCGAGGACCTTTGGTGGCAACTTGAGCGCACCTTCACCAGCTGAGGCGTATGCGGCAAGAGCACCCGAACAAGCGCCAGCATCGATACGTGGACCACAACGACCGCCAGACGCCTTCTCTTCTCTCGGGTCTCTTCGAGCTGCGGTCGAACCTCCAACACCATCACGGTCACCAGCTCCTGGGCAGGATGTGCCACTCACCCCGCAAGAGCAGGCACGACGAATGAGACATCAAGCAGTCACAGATCGTGCTTTGAAGATGCTCCAGGGCGATCAGGTCAAGCTATCAGAATTCAGAACCAAGGTCTCGCATTTCAAGAATGGTCAGAACTCGGCTGCAGAACTTGTGGAAGACTTCGTGGCACTCTTTTCGCAAAGACCTTCCGCGGAAGTTGGCTCTCTAATCAAGGAGCTTGCGGACATCTTCGAAATCGAGGCAAAGCGAGATGAATTGCTCAAGGGCTGGAATGACTGGAAAGCTCTGAACGAGACGGAGGACTACCCTTCGTTACCTGGTGGCTCAAGCAGTGCGTCCGGAGCAGGTAGCTCTGTAGGTGGCAAGCGCGTACTGAAACTCAAGACGGCGACATCACGATCGGCCAATTCCGCCGCGGGTAGAGCAGGTGGATGGGGCAACACGCAAGCTGCAAACCTCTTCCCTGCTTTGCCTGCCGCGAGAATGACTGGTGGTCGCGCTACAGGCGCACCAAAGACCGCCTGGGCAGGTGCCTCCGCTGCGACATCTTCGGCACCGGCTGTGCGTCCTGCGCAGCAAGCACCTCGCGCGGCTGCGCCTTCTTCCGGTGCGGACGCCTTCCCTGCACTTCCAGCTGCGGCGAAACCACTCTCATCGGCATTTAACCCAGGTGGTCGGAATGTCATTCGCACACCTAGGGAGCAATCAGGTATGGCTAGCCCGTGGGGTCCACCGAGTGCGTCCGCTGCGGAAGAAGCAAATATGGACTTGACGGAGAACCAGAAGAAGAAGGGAAATAAGAACAAGAAGCAGGTTCTAATGTCTTGGGGATGAGCGCTATGCTATAAACAGCATCAGCATTGCACGCGTTCAGCATGTAGATTGACGCTTTAGAGCGCCGACTTGTCTGAGATAGTATTTGTCGATGTCACCTCAGCACAGAATGCATTTCATCTGCCCTTGTGCAGCATTGCATACAAATTCCAACAGTGACCTTGAGCCTAGAGCCATCAGCCTCAGCCTTGCAGCCGCCACCAACGGAGGCTATGACGTTGATTGGCTGATCTTTATCGATACCGAGATCGGATCGTGAAGTGACATTTGATTTCCAAGCAACCGAATCATCAGGACAATTTCTTCGCACGAGTCTTCACTCGCTCACAAACGAAACACGCACATAGCATCGGACACAGTCATGGCACCCACACTCGAAGCCGTGGTCACGGAAGCACCACAGGCCGCCCTCTCCGCCACCCTCAAAGCAGCACCCACCCTCGTCGCTCCAGAACCAGAACACTGCCCAGGACCCGAGTCAGAGCAAGCCGGCAAATCAGACTCATGCGCTGGATGCCCGAATCAAGCGATATGTGCGAGCGCGCCGAAGGGGCCTGACCCAGATCTGCCCGTGATCGCGGAGAAGCTGCGAGGCGTGAAGAGGAAGGTGCTTGTGTTGTCTGGGAAGGGTGGCGTGGGCAAGAGCACGTTTAGCGCGTTGTTTGCGCAGGGTTTCTCGAGTTTGAAGAGGCGGAAGCTGGATCAGAAGACAGCTGGTGCGGAGGATGGCATGGAAGATGAGGAGGATGAGGAGGCGCCGCCCACGGTTGGGCTGATGGACACGGATCTGTGTGGACCGAGTATACCGCGCATGTTGCTTGGAGACACATCTGCTTCGACGAGCGTACACACTACTGCGTCAGGATGGGAGCCTGTGTGGGCGAGCGATACACTGGCGGTAATGAGCATACAATTCATGCTGCCAGACCAGGATTCGGCAGTGATATGGCGGGGACCAAAGAAGAACGGCCTAATAAAGCGGTTTCTGAAGGATGTCGAGTGGGGCGATCTGGATCTGCTCGTAGTGGACACGCCGCCCGGAACGTCAGACGAGCATTTGAGCGTGCAATCATATCTCAAAGAGGCAGGAGTGGACGGCGCAGTACTGGTCACAACCCCGCAAGAAGTCGCGCTGTTGGACGTAAGACGAGAGCTTGACTTCTGTCGGAAAGCAGGCATACCCGTCATTGGTATAGTTGAGAACATGTCTGGCTTCGTGTGTCCCAATGCGAAATGCGGCAAGACATCGCAGATCTTCAGACCAACTACGGGCGGTGCGAGGAAATTGTGTGAGGACGAGAACGTACCTTTCCTTGGAGCTGTGCCCCTGGATCCGAGAATAGGGATGGCGTGTGACTTTGGCGAGAGCTTCCTTGAAGCCTTCCCCGACAGTCCTGCTGCACAGAATATTGTGGAAGTTGTGCAGAGAGTAGGGAAGACTATCGGATTGGAGATGGTTGGGTCTGAAGAGATGTGAGAATGAGCAACTGATGCTTAACTTACGATGAGGACATGTGTATAAACATTTCAATAAGAGATACCACAATGAATAAATGATTAGAATAACCATTGCTCAAGTCAAGCAATTGATCTATGTCTTCGCTTCCTAGCGGGATCTTGGTATCTCTATCTCTAGTGCCGCAATCCACTCATCAAGCTCTACAGCTTCGTTGCCGATCCATTTCCCCGCGTCCTCGCTGCAGTGTTTCTCGAGGAGTCTAATACAAGCACAACATGGTGGCTCAACGCCACCACGTCACCAGCCTCATCCATAATGATCACTTCCAAATCCAATCGCCCCTTTTGGATCCTCTTGGCTTGCGTTCGGATGAACAGCCATTCCACGCCTTCCTCGGGCAGCAGCTTCTTCACATCCAGATTCAGCACAATGGTTGGGTACCAAAATCGAGCAAAGTTCTTTTCGCCAGTTTTGGGGTTCGTTGCAGCTTTCTTGACAGCATATGGGTCCTCCTCAGCTTTGTATGACTCAACAATCTGCGGAAACATGTCGCAGACGTATCCAAGGGATGTGTTCGTGAAACGCTCGCCATTCCGCCAGCAGATCCATTGGTCAGCTAAACTGCGGACCTGCTGACCTTCCCGTGGAAAGAAGAAGCGCACGCGGTTCGACGCTCTCCTGAACTTCACAAAGGGCATCTTAGCCTGCTCGACCCAATTCTTGTCATTCCCACTTTTCAGCTTCGACAAATCCACGGGGTACACGGGCGGATTGAACTTCCATCCGGTTGGGAACGAAACGCCATCTTCAGTGCCGATGTTCATGTGATTTAGGTACGCAACGACTTCTTCCTGGCCATGCTGAATGAGCGTAATGTGCACGGTGGACGTCTGGCGTCCGACTTTGACATCTTTAACTTTGAAGATTGCTGGGCCGACTTCTGTTCTTCGCGGGAACTCGGCGTGGAGTGTGAAGGCTTGGGGCTGGTTTTGCTTCTTGAGTGTCGTCTGGAAATGCTTTGTTGCTACGTTCATGATGCATGATGTGACATAGCCGCCGTGAGGTACTATAAAGAATCGAATCAGATGCGTGAATTGCAGTGAGCGGGAAGAAGCCTCACCCGTTCCAATGGCCCAGTCATCTTGGAGTTGGACTTCGTATGTGTGCGAATCCAATGCCTTGACTGCAGTCGCGTCTGCGTATGATACTGCAGGTCCGTCTACCGACATCGTGAACTCAAAAATCAGCCGCGTCTAACCGTGGGGTCGCAAGTCTTAGTCTGGGGTATCCGCGGGGCGTCTCAAAGTCAAAGAACAGAAAGGCAGTCAATGAACGTGGTGAAGGTGATGTTAGAGAAGCATGGAATAGATCAAGCATATATCAATCCCAGTCGCAATCCTCCACCGCAGTTTTCTGGGGGTTTGCCGGCTCGTCATCGCGTCAACTCATCGACCGAGGCAAGTTTCCGCCGCGAATCTCGAGGCTCAAACGCTAGGCTCGAAGTGGCTAGTCGCGCTTGTGATGGGTCCACACTTCGTCCTCCTGCGGAGGCGGGAGAGCCTGATGGAGTAACATCGAACCTGAAAATGGGTTGATTTGACGCGGTGCCGCTTTCTTACGGCCGTCTTTCATCTATTTCATGTCCTCTTCGATTTTGCATTCTTTCCTCTGTTATCTGAGTCGAAGAAGAGTGTTATCGTGAAGAAGATGCCTGTCGAATCACTATATCCCAGCTTCAAGGTCCCAGACCAGGATCTTTGGACTTTTCTATTCGAGAGAAAAGACAGACAATTTCCAGATGACAAGGGTCTGTATCTGCTACCTTGAAAGATGCTCGAGTATCCAATTGACATCTAATAGTGATATATCGCGATGCTGAGACAAGCCGCGCATACACATATGCCGGTGTCAAAGCTGCAGCCGTGGACTTCGGAAAGGGACTGAAGGCTCTGTGGGAATGGCGCAAAGGCGAGGTTCTGGGTTTGTATCTGCCGAACTCGATCGATACTCCGGCCATAAGTTGGGGTGTTCACTGGTGCGGTGGCATCGTGTCGCCTGCAAATCCAGGCTATACCGTGGACGAGCTCGCCTTTCAATTGAGAGACTCAGGCGCAAGGGCACTCATCACGAATCTCGAGAACCTGCCAAATGCCAAAGCTGCTTGCAAGAAAGTCGGCATTGACGAGAAGTATATTGCTCTGGCTGGTGACGGGCGCGATCCTGCTGCTAGAATCAAGCACTTCACTTCAATTCGAAATACGAGCGGCGCTACGAGATATAGGAAGACCAAGGTCGCCGCGGATGACCTGGCTTTCCTGGTCTACTCGTCCGGTACCACGGGCAAGCCGAAGGGTGTGATGTTGACGCATCGAAACATTGTCTCCAATGTCATTCAAACGTCGTACAATGAGTCGCCGCTAAAGTGGAATGGAGGCCCCACGAATGAGGGAGACAAGATCTTGGCTTTCCTACCATTCTTCCACATTTATGGTGAGCATTTCCATGTTTCAAGCGATCGCAAAGCTGACACAAATCGACAGGTCTGACTTGCATGATCATGCGCTCGGCATACAGCGGTGTCGAGCTCGTAGTGATGGCTCGCTTCGATCTCGAAAGGTTCTGCCAGATCGTGCAGTCGCAGAAGATTACCTTCTCATACATTGCTCCGCCGGTGCTCGTCGGACTTGCAAAATCACCGATCGTTTCGAAGTACGACTTGTCTTCACTGCGGATGCTCAATAGCGGGGCCGCACCCCTGACACGCGAACTGGTCGATCAAATGCAGAAGCGCTTCCCTCTGCCGATCAAGCAAGGATATGGCCTATCAGAGACGAGTCCAACCACGCACATTCAACCATGGGATGAGTGGTACAAGACGATTGGATCAGTCGGGAAGATGCTGCCGAACATATCTGCAAAATTCCTGGATCCGGATGGAAATGAAGTGCCCATCGGACAGACTGGCGAGTTGTGCATGAAGGGGCCAAATGTGTTCAGAGGGTATCTGAATCAGCCTGAACAGACCAAGACATCATTCACGGAGGATGGGTACTTCAAGACTGGTGATATTGGGCATGTGGACAAGGATGGCAGCTTCTATATCACGGATCGTGTCAAGGAGCTGATCAAGTATAAGGTATGGATGACACAATTGTGCTTGACAGCTCTCAAGCGGCTGACCAAGAGGCTAACTCATGATCCAGGGCTTCCAAGTCGCGCCAGCAGAGCTTGAGGGACTCTTGCTGGATCATCCGCAGATCAATGATGCAGCAGTAATTGGGTTGCAAGACGAGCAGGAGCACACCGAGCTGCCCAGAGCATACATCGTGCTTACGCCTGGGACCGAGAAGAACGAAGCAACAAAGAAGTCGATTGCAGATTGGCTACATCAGCGGGTTGCTGGACATAAGAAGCTAAGGGGTGGGATCTACTTCATTGACGAAGTACCGAAGAGCGCTAGCGGCAAGATATTGAGGCGCGTGCTGAAGGATCAAGCATTGCAAGAGAGAGCTGGTCCAAAGGCGAAGTTATAGATGTGATATGTTGACTGTACATAAGAATCCGGGATTCTGCATCTCGAATGACGAAAACGAGGCGTACTGGTATGTCTACGAGTCTACAATGACTGTTTGGTCACGGAAAAGGAGTTTCACACGATCCATATGAGCTACAGGACAACACATGTTCCAGCATGGTGAAAGCGCGTCCTAGGGTGGAATATACGATGTTTCACCTACGAGCACGTTGACGTCTGACCTGGGGATCGAAGATCTTACGAGCACTTACCGAACGTATGTGTGCAGAAGCGTTCTGCAAACGTGTTGCATATCCAGCAGTATAATGATGAGGCGGAGGCGGCTGTGTGGGGACTGTCAATGAGCAAGTGTTCAATTATTTTGGGACGTGTGGTAGTCATACTTCTCCTATTAGACACGTCCAAATGCTGCTTTCCGTTTGCTTTCGAAGATAGGACTTATCGTCGGTCTCGATCAGACTTGTCCTTGCGGTGAGAACGATCATCATCGCGATGCCGGCGTTCTCTGTCGCTGTCTCGATACTTCTCGTCCTTTCGTGACCGATGTCTGTCACGACTGTCACTACGGTCTCGTCTTCGTCTCTCCTTTTCGCGTTTACGTTCGCGACGCTCCCGATCACTATCGTCCTCGTCTCTGCGTCTTCTCCGGTCGTCGTATGAGGTACTTCTATCGCGACGAAATGACCTAGACTTGCTATCGTCGTAGTCACGCTTCCGATCTCGATCTCGATCCCTGTCTTTCTCACGCCTCCTATCCTTGTCTTTGCGTCTCTTCTCCTCCTCGACATCTTCATCGTCCACGAAACCAGCACCCTGCTCCTTCAATCTCTCTTGCATCTCCTGTTCCGTGATCATCTCGCCTGTCTTCTTATTCTTTAGCATGACAGGAGCATATGCCTGATTGATCGCGCGCTCGTGCTTCTTCGCATGCTTGCCCCATTCCCCAAGCTCAATGCCAAGTGCCTTCGCCGGCTTTGCGCCAACACCAAGCAGTTCTGCTCGTCTTTCCAGCTTGCGCTCTTGGATAGGAGGCTGGCCTTTGTTTCTGCCAATTCCCTCGCCGTCCTTCCAGCCCATACCGCGAAGCATAGCGGCACCAAACTCCTCTATTGGAACCGCATCATAGTCTGCTTCCGTGGGCGCATCTGGCGCGTTGTCGTACTGGCGGTGGAATGTCTCCTCGTCTGTTAGAGTCGGGATGACAGCGTTTGACGTGGTCTTTGCTCCGAGTAGAGCCTCAAGAGCCTCTTGATCCGCTGTTTTCTTTGATACAGGGACGGCCTCGATCTTTGCTGGTGCCGCAACCTCAATTGTGTCGACTTCCTCTCTCTTCTGCACATTGAGGCCAAACGTGGTTGGTTGCGCTTGCGCCTTCGCCTCCGCCGCTGCTGCCTCTGCCGCCTTAGTGTTCTGTGAAGGCAATCCACTCTTTTGTCGCTTCCGACTGTTCTCCCCGACAGGAATGACAAGTGGCTTCTTCTCTATCACTTTCTGTTCTGAATTCACACCTCCTCCCGCTGACGTGTCGAAGTGAGTGATCTCCTGGTGACGACCCTCCTCATCTTCCGAATCTGAATCGTGAAGCGCGGAATGTGGTCGTTTTGTGCCGTTTGAGCGCCGATGGTGGTGACCGTTGTGGCTGTGATTATGATGAGGGTGACTGGACTTCTTCGCGCCCAGGCCGAGCGAGAATTTGGCGCCGTCCGTCATGTTGTTGCGTCGTGAATGAGGACGTTATGTTGTCGACAATTTCTTCCAGCATGATGCGAAAGATTAAGTTGCCGCCTTAGGCAGAAACGTATGCCTAGACATCCAACCTCAATCTTGTTCCAGAGACGAACTGTTGCCATCAAATGAACAACATCCGGCAATTGAGCGGACTCTACTGGAGCTACTTGAGATATCTCTCTTGATCATTGCCAAACGTGTTCGCGCGTTTCTGAGTTGATGTCCCGTGCGAGCTTTATCGCGCCAACACATAGGCAGGGAACATCAGCCGTAAGATGATCGGTCGTGTTTCTATGAGAAGTTATCAGCCTATCGATTTTCATTTGGATGCTAGCTATTAATTGTACGCGAGCGGCGACACAGGCATTGCACTGGACAGAGGGAGATATGGTATAACGCCAACTGGATCCTAGAATACGACAGTCGGATCTTAGAAGACACCAGCAGTCTTTGAGCACTCTGTCAAAACGTTGACACGTCATAGAACCAAGTCTGCGGGTCGCTGGATCGATGCTCTTATCGCAGATACCTGTAATCACGGCGAAGCATACTTATTGGATACAGCGATATTGAAGGTGCCTCAGTCATCGCGTGCCACACCCCTACAATCAATGATAGAGTCATTGCGAGCTTGCAAGTATATACGGTGCTTTCAACCAGCGCATGAATACGATGCTGAAAGAAAGTCTGGGAAGCATGAATGTATTCTACTGGAATTGAGAAAGATCCAGTGCGCTCTAGGATCCCACTGATGAATCCGCTCTATCTGGCATGATCCTTTGGACAAGAACAGACGAAGACAGTCGAGGAGTGGTCGCCTTAGGTTTACCAGTCATCCCTTGTAGAAGTCGGACTACAGCGTCTTGAACGTGACCGAGATCGGACTGTATGAACTCGACATCCCACGAGAAGGCTGGGTACGTGGCAATCAGGAGCTTTGCCGGCACGAGAGTGTCACATTGGAGGTATTGCTTGTTATCAACGACCTCGATGCTCTTGAAGACAACCCATTCCGAACTGCCAACATAGCTCCACTTGGGTTCTCCAGCCGTCACACCGGTGCGTACGACTTGAAAGAAGTTTAGCGGACTGATAGCTGAAATTATCGAAGGCACTTCATTAGGGTGCTCCGCTTGAAGTTGCGGCCAATAGTCTTTGCGCTCTATACACGTACACTTTGTTCGTTATCACCGTGCATAGGCTGAGTATTAGCGACAGCGATACATGCAGAACTTGGAAATCGAGCCATCTTCGATAGTGAACAATCATACTCCATGAGCGATATGCCTAGCGGGTCGTGGCGGAATAATTCCGCGCGCTGTAACTAAGGACGACACGCTCAATCAAAGAGGACTTTTTTGCCAGGTCTTCAACCCCAACACCAACGACTTTCGGCCATCCAGCTTTTCGCTCACTTAACTCATCCATGTATCTGGCGAAGAAGTACTGCATGTATCTTTCCGCTACTAGTCTTCGACTTGCAACACAGCAACTTTTCGGGCCTCTTGCCGATTGGTCTTCCTCAGTCCAACGATCAGGCTGAAGTGTTCGCATACCGAATGTCTTCGTAATGTATCTTCTCGTCCAAAAGCCCTCGTGAGGTCCCGTCAAGCATGCTCCTCTTTGTCACGACCTTACTGAAGGGAGCATGCTTGATGGGATCCTACAACATATCTACCCTCTCTTGATGAGCTGCAAAGCGCTTCCACCGTCCTGTGGTCCTAATAGCCCCTCGTCGTAATTGTACACCTTCGGACCGTCCTTTTTGTTGGTAAAGATATGAATCCTCCCTCGGAAATGCTAAACTGAGCTGCTTAGCTTTCCGGGCTTGATACGTCATAGAAAAGGAACCGGCCTTGGTAGGCATTCCCTCAGCGTTTTCTTGCTCACATAAGATCTAGCATATAGCCATGCTCTCCGGCTCGGGCATACCTGCAATGTTGCTCATCTACCTGGCAGTCTCTCGGATGCTACTAGTTTAATCACTGACAATGTACGCGAGTCTGTTAGTCACACCAGAGTAGCTACGCTCGCTGGTACCACGGACCGGTATGGTGGTGGCTCTAGCTTCGGACTTTATGACGCCCGCGCTGCTCTGAACAAGCAGCCAGAGGGCCGACAGCCACGATTTGCAGCTAAAGCTGGCAATCTTGAGCCTCGAAGGAAAACTTCGGAAATGATATTGCAACCATCTCCACTGCCAATCACGGGCAGAGCTCATCAGCGCCACCCAATTGCAGACTTGGATCCGACCTCTCCAGTGCGAAGAGGATCGACCTTTGGCTCCGCGTCCATCATCGACCCAGCCCTGCTCACAGGCAAAGATTCAACGGAAGCTGCGGCGGGCATTTCGACAACAGCCGCCACAGAACTCATGGACCGACTCATAACAGGACGTCAAGTCTCTGATGATCCAGATCCTGATCTGGAGCTGCAAGAAGATCATGGGATGCTGAATCGTGAAACTTCCATGTATAGTCTTGAGGCTCCAGCAGTCGATGGTAGCCTTGCGCTCGGTAAGTTGGAGCACAAGACTCGGAGCAATCATGGCTTGTAGCGCTTGTTACAGCAATCTAATGGTACCAAAAACGCAATAATGTGCTCTGAGATCCCAGGTGGGCCAGTCTCTCCATGCTGTAATCTACCATTATCGAAAGTACGGATTCCCCACGTTCGAATGAGATACTGAGTGTCATGGCCATGCTCGGAGCTCGTAGCGCTTGCTGTAGCTATCTTAAAGTACTGAAAATGTAATAAAGTGCTGTAAGATCCTAAATCGGCGAGTCCGTCCATCGATTCATTCGCTGCCATCTGCATATCCAAGCTCGGAGCTACTAATGGTGGTAACGCTAGCCATGCCTTCTATCAGTCATCAGACCGTGCGACGAAGAAGAAGGTGTAGGAGGCTCGCAATCAGTTCTCTCGAGGTGTAGGTGTTCACATCGCTCTCCTTAATGTCTACATGGCATAACGACAAGCCCAGCAGTTAGGGAAGGTTGAGGAGTTTTGCAGAAAGCACTCCCTCTTGCGCGGCACCTTTAAGAAGGCCGATACCCCTCCAACTACAGATGCTTGGGATGCTGTTGACGGCCAGCTTCAAGTGGAAGTCTTCTACATTGAAGCTTGATGATCCGAACGCCTATGTCATTATTCAGATACTCTCGCCGCCGGCCTGTTCTTGCGCGCTGCGAAGCGTGTGTCAACATCATGCTACCGAGAACGTATGGAGAGATTCAAAGATGATATAGCAGGCTTTGAGATCCTACGCGAGTGATACTTTACGAAGCGACCTCCGAGTATCGAATCTAGAGTAAGATAATCCCCCCAGCTAATGATGGAGAAGGAGATGGGAAAGAAGAATAAAATATCGTCAGAATTCCACACAGACGAGCGCAGGACTGAAGAAAAGAAAAAAAAAATTTAGCGCGCAGGATCGAACTGAGACCCTGCAAATTCCAGGTCTTGGCGCGCTCTATCAAAGAGTAGCTACATGGTTTTCGAGCTCAGCCTGCGCGTATGTCCGCATACACCAGCGCTCAACCTCAGCACGGCTGTCCAGGACTCAAGTTGAGACTCTTAAAAAGACAACAGAGCCAACCATACGATAGAACAAATAGCAAAAAAAACTGTTTAGCTTCTCTTTGATTGAGCGTGTCATCCTTAGTGCAGGGGCCATGCTAATCTTCTCTGTATCGTTTCAAATTGCTAGGATAGCGTTAGTATCATGTTGTTCAGGCAATAGAGCAGATTTTCTTACACCAAGTGGACCGTAGTCCAAAGGAAGCACTTCTGCTCAGTGTTTATATCAACATCATCAGTGACTTCGTACAGTAATTCAATTAATCCTCCATTGGCTGTCTCCTACGGCTCGATGGTCAAAAGGAAAGCCGTTAGAAATTATGCTCTCTTGTATTGGAACCACAAGGTACTCGCCTCGCTAGGCGAATCACGCTTTGCATCATAAGGATTAGACAAAAGGACGCACGATTACAAGTCGGATACGAAATGAATTACGTATTGTGCGCTCCCCCACTTCGCACGAAATGCGCTGGGGTGTGTCTAGCTCCGAGTATCGCATCCCACTAGACGGGCGTCACTCAAACAGAGCATGAAACGTCGACACTTCGAAGATTAAGAGACGTGAAGAGCATTTGAGTGTCGTAGCATCATTGTATTCTACCCTAGGATCCCGTTGCAAGGTTGTCAATGTATACTTTCATGTGCACAACATCCTACCCTCTGTATAACGTGCATAGACAGGAAAGCAGCTGCGGGCAGCATTCCGAGCCCGGTGGTACCGCATTCCGAGTGCTTCCAAATCCATAGCAAGAATTAGGAACCGGGCAATGAGAATTTCTACAGAATTTGTGAGGCCATACCATGCGGATAAGACGAAACAAACCTCTTTCATTCAATGGTCATGAAGTTGCAGGCTGCTTCGTTGAATGTGGAGTGCAATTTGTTATCAGATGCTATCTGTCACTATGCAGAGAGAACGAACAGCATGCGCAGATCTAGTCACCAACCTCTAAGGAAGTCGTTGAATCATCTGGGACCCCCGCCTACCGGTACCAGTCGCCCAAGGAGCCCTCGGGAGACGGCGGAGGAGACGATGTAGTACCTGGAATGGGGATTGCCTCCGATTCAGCATTCTCGGACCCCATCATCTCCTCTTCCTCGTCACTGCTTGAGACACTGCCATCAGTAGCACCAGTACTAGAAACAGTCGAGGTCTGATCTGAATCATAACCGCTCCCCGCCGGCGCTGGGGCTGGAGGGGCTACCTCCTCAGGATTATCGTATTCGAAGACGTCGTCGAACGAGTACTCTCCACCAAGATCGCTGCCGCTGGAAGACATGTTTGTGTTGATTCGAATAGGTTGTTCTGTTCCTGGTTAAGGTGTTCTGTGATCCTAGACATTCTGAGCACAAGTGATTGCTACATTAAATATGTTCAATTAAAGGAGTCATGATTGATCATGGTGAAATTGTGCGTCTCTTCCATCTTGAGATCGTGGTGGCCAGAAGACGGACAAGGCGTTCGTCATCAATGCATAAATCGTGGGTCGTTTGTGCTGCATGTTCTCGTGTGAGCAACGCGCCTGGCTACCGCTCGGATTCTTTATCGACCCATTCATAAGTACGTCCGCTGTCTGGAAGCGACTCAGAGACTGCCTCAAGCTCGAGATCTGGGTCAAGGTATCCGTAGGGAGGTCTACGTCCCGGGGGCGACCCGATCATTGCCTCAAACTCGGAGACTGATGGTGATCTCCTTCTCTTCGGAATTGGCCTCGGCGAAGACATCGCATTGGTGGAGCCTCTTTCCCTAGGACCTGCCTGGCGGGAGGTCGAGCTTTCTTGCTGCGCGTCTCCTGAATCAGTAGGATCTTGGACCCCATCGATCCAATCGCGAATAGAATTGAATCTCGCATCGCGGAATGCCGATCCGAGCTCTTGCTCCTTGCCTTCCTTCACGAGAGTTGCCAGATCTTTCTTTCTTGGTCCTTCATCCAGTTCCATCGGGTCATCTTGGTCCATCATACACTCTCGATGTTCACGAATTTTGAATTCGAACGAAACGTCAGGCTTCTTGTCTCGCTTTGCCATTTTGTTTCTGGGTGCCATGTTCGTACTCGAAGTGTCTTTTGATGGACTGTGCAATTGTGTCCGCTCAAATGATTGATGACGATAATGAGGCGGGACACAAGATCCGCAGGAAGATATATCCATAGATCCCATCGTTGGAGAGTCTGACCACGATGTGCGTTTGTTGCTTTAAACGATGCTTCTCCTGCGATCGCCGCCTCAATGACTGTGACAGAACTATCCTTGTGAATCTCCATATGAGGCTGGTGTTTTCATGGTCACAGAAGCCCAGCAAGAAGGCCCATCTTGACTGGGAGTATCATGCTTATTCTGATATCGCAGGCAGATGCATAAACTCCTGTCACAAGGTCATCTCGCGGTCACCACTCATTATGAGGGCTCGCTCAAAGTTGCAGCCAACAGCCAGGCAGGCGTGGGATATCGGAGATCCTAAAAGCTGGATCCCATACTTATCTGCCCATGCGACTCATTCGGTGGTATTTGGTGGCAGAGATTGTCTCGCAACGGACTGGCAGCCGGAGACGCCTCCGGCAAGACAGCGTCGAGCAGATGTCAAGCAAGACTTGTCTTCCTTAGGTCTTTCCCCGGAAGCTGACAGGCGCTGACATCGGAATGAGCTTCCTCACCGGATGTGGGGCTCTCTTCTCCGAGGCTAGGCTTGGTGTCTTAGGGGACGGATGTTATGCGTTCAACACCATGCGGTAAGGGAGACAACTCCGGGCGCCCAGCACAGCCAGCGTACAAGTGTACGCCTTACTTCTGTTGCCACTTCATCGCTGGCGCATATTCAGAAATTATGAAAGCTCGAAATCAATAAATGGTCACGGACCTCAGGTCCGTTCCAGTGTGGCGATCCAACCTCCCATGCATGCAGATGCAAGATCGCAACAAAATCTTGGGTCTCAATTTGAGCTGTGCTCAGATCGCAGAGGCGTGTTCACATGCTTGCTGATGAGGTTCCATGCTCTTGATTCTTCTATTGCAGAAGAACAGCTCGGCTGCATCGTGGGAACAGGCGGTAGGGAAAGTCCAAGAAAAGCCGCAATGACGTGAGGTACACATAATTCCATTCGTATGAGAAGTAGCCTACACTCCACGCGATGCTCGAAGTACGCCAGCTTGATCTCCACTCTCCCATGTCGCCATATCGTGGAATGATCATAAGCTGATAAAGGCAGTCGCAACGCATAAGTAGCCCATACGCCAAAAGTCTTCCGTTTCCGAAAGCAGATCCCGGGATATCAGTAGATGAAGAAGAATGTGTCCATGCGAGCCCCTTCCTCTACACATCACTTCCTTCTTTTGCCATCCTCTTGTCGTCGTCAAATCATCAATCCGTCAGTTGTTGGTTGTGATCGCTTTTGTGGTGCTTTCGTAGATACGCGTCCAATTTCAAGAGGCGAGCTCAGCAGCCACCAACCTGCTCCTGGTGCACCTCGAGCACATCGCCGTCTGCCATGTCAAGCTGTATCAGGTCAGTACGCCATCGATCAGCGTTGAGATTATTCAACGTACGCTCTCAGGATTGTCCGTCGGATTCACTCTGGTGCCATCGAAGAGAAATCGCACGCTCTGTGGGGCCTTGCCACTT
This sequence comes from Scolecobasidium constrictum UM 578, assembly GCA_000611715.1. Lineage (NCBI taxonomy): Eukaryota > Fungi > Ascomycota > Dothideomycetes > Venturiales > Sympoventuriaceae > Scolecobasidium > Scolecobasidium constrictum. Next base: position 36,372 of record AZYM01000173.1, read on the forward strand.
CTCTCGCAGAAAGCATCCATGAGCTTCTTCAGTTGTGTTGTGCGCTTGATCTTGAAGAAGATCTCGCTGTTGCTATCGGTGACCTTGATGTTGAGGTGTTCGCTCTCGCCAGCCTCAGGGCGTGGGGCGCCGTTAGGTGAACCTTGATCAGACATGTTGCGTGTGGCGTTGGTAGGTGAGGTCGTAGGTGAGAAGGAGAGGTCTATCTTTATCAGAAAGTTTGATCTTTGATGCTTGTCTTCGGAAGCCTGGTGGCGAGATCGCACGCGTGGAAGACGGACTTAAGAAGCGAGGCGTTCTTCTAAGCGTTTCGATCGCACGCCCTTAGGTACCGTGGGGTGACTTGTGAGGAAGGAGGAGACACCCGAGCAGAAGATGGCGTTTTTATACTCACAGGTAAGGTAGTACGGGTAACGCGCTTAGGCAGCGATTGCCGTGTCAGGGTAAGTGCAGTCGACCGGTGATGGCGTTGGTGAGGTGAAAGGAAAGTGAGAAGCAAGCGCGTGCAGTAGTCGTCGACGAACGTTCGGTCAATCAGAGATCGGCGGGGCTTTTGGATGGATTTTGTGCATGGAAACTGCCCGCGCGCTAGGTAATTATTATGTCAGGGATTAATACGGGCAGAGGCTGGTATTCACTTTGCAATGCCATTCTCAATCGTTCATTGTTCTATGTGCATTATCTTGCTCTTCACTTGTTTCTGAGATCACCGTGACTTGTTCAGTTGCTGCGAAGCCGAGGGCGCACTTGACTCCAACACAATGGTAGGTTCGCGAACGAAAGAAAGCAATCCGAATGCCACTGACGTTAGAAGGGACTGGAAGCGGACCTGAAGCATGATCCGCCGTGTCACCCGAGGGCGTGTGCCATTCAGAGTGCGACCTGTTGCCTTGTCGACGCCTTGCGAGGTGGTGCTGACATGGCATAGCTTGCTTGGAGAAGAACAATTACAAGGAGGAGAAATGCCAATCACAGGTGCATTCATTTTCCAGTCCGTCTTGACCCTTCTGACAGCGATGTGCAGGTCGATGCTCTGTATGAGTGCTGTAACAAATTCTATGAGCGTAATGGGGATCAGGCAAGCTGCGTGAGCTGTCCAAAGCCAGGCACGCTGAGGTTCGTGTCGACCATTGCAACCCATATATGCCCATGCTCATACTCATCAGGGTCAAGATGAAGCAGAGAGCAGAGGGGACCAAATAGCGTCAGGTCCGATCATCTCCATCAGTTTTGATGATGGCAGAAGAAGTGTCGCGCCCCTTCCAACCTCATCCGTCGTCCCTCTGTGAAAGAAGTCAGGCGAAGGTTCTCAGTCCAGGACGTTGCAATTAGTTCTTCTAAGGCGAATCGGAGCACGCAAGAGGTCCTCATGGAACCTGTACAAACACGGCGTAAGGTTTGAACCGAGACTCTAATGATTGCCTGTAAAGACATTGAAGAGAAAAAGATCAGACCTGGCCGGCAGTGCGAGTTTTGAGAGGATGCAGATTTGATGCCAAGGCACTAGGTAACTTCAGGTTAACTGTGTTCGAGTTGCAGGGCAGGCGCGTTTGAGTTGCTCATCGCGTACGACGTTTGGAATTTATCTCGTTTCTTCGTCACTTCTTTGATTCGATCTTTTCCGTCTCTTTGCGCGTCTTGCTTTCTAGTACCCATGTCGCGATAGTCGTTGCATTTGTCACCGTAATCCGCGCCTGCGCAAGCTTCCTTCACCAGCCTCCGTCAGTCAAGCATCGCTATGGACTTTTCGGATTCACAGATCGACGACATACAAGAACGATTAGGGCAGCAACTTGAGTCGCTCGCCCAGTATGTCGACCAATGGCTCTTGTCAAAGAGTCAATTAGAAGAGCATGACGACGATGGCAGGTTTCGAGCAGCTAATGGCCTTCTCGACCGATTCGAGCAAATCGCGAAGGATAAGAAGGAAAGCCTCATACCCCGAGGTGGCCGCAAGGCACGCTTATCAAGCTCGACACAGAAACGGCTGGATGACTACAAGGGCGAGAGACCGGGCAAGTCATTGGCGTTGCGCGGTGAAGAGGGCGACAACTTGCGCGAGCTTCAAGGATGGCAGGACGAGATCAACAGCTGGGACTTGTTGCGTATCCTGAGCACGCTCCAGTACAGCAAAGCGAATCCAGCATTCAAGAGCTCTCACGCGAAGAGATATGACAAGCTTCACAAATACAGCGCAGACACCCATCTATGGACCAAGTTCCTCATCATGGACGATAGCGCACGCGAGAAGAAGCTTGTGCTGGAATGGCTTGAGCGTTGCGCAAGAGACGACCAAGCAGACATCGACACTGTGCTGAGTCACTTCGATGAGGGCATGGGCAATGGCGAGACAGGCTGGTCGCATGGCTGGATGAACACAAGAGAAGAGATCAAGAAGCACAAGCGGTTGACGTCTTTGAGGGGCGCCACTCCTGTGAAGTCAGTCTCCTTCCGTGTCAAGGACTCGTCAGAGATGATGGTCACTCAACTTGACCCCGACGCGCCAACGAGGCAAGGACGCAAGCTGGAAAAGGAGGACGAGAACCATGAGCATGCTTTCTGGGTAGTGTGTTACGACATGTTCCGCAGAGGCATGTCGTGGGAGAAGATCCTGGGCTGGTGTGAAGAGAGGAATGAGGGATGGAGAGCGGCAAGTCTGGGCGCTGCGCAAGATCTGCCTCGAAATGAGAGTCGACTATGTCTCGCTGGGCCGTATGCAGGAGCACTGTGGCGGCGAATGTGCTACAAGGCTGCTCAAGAGGTCACCGCAGATCGTTACGAGCGAGCGACATACGGTCTACTGGCTGGCGATGTTGCATCAGTGGAGCCAGTGTGCCAATCGTGGACGGACTGGTTGTACGTCAATTACAACTCGCTACTATTGGGTTCGTTTGAGACGTGGCTGAAGAAAAATCATCCCGAGCGCTTTCCGTCCATCATCTCGCAAAAACCTGCGCTATACGACTCAGTGCCACAACAATCAGACGACATGGACATTGATGGCATGAGCACGACATTGCGAATACTGGGTAACGAGAAGTTTGCGGACAAGGCGCGAGAAGCTATCTACCTGTTCCAGGGTAGCTTCGTCGCACATGCCTTCGATCGTTTCGCGGCTAATTTGGGCATCGCCATAGCTCAGGTCTATTCGGCGAGCGAGACTTCATTACTCAAAATGGCACCCACAGACGCACCTGTGATACCCTTCTACCAGCAATGCGCCCAGGACATCGACACGATCCGTCTGGCTGTGCATGCGTTCATCATCTATCGTGATCTCGGCTTCGAGATGCGAGATGTGTTGGTGGACCATGCAGACAACATCATTCTCTGTTACATTAACTACCTGCGAGAGCTGCGGAAATACGAGGCCATTCCCACCTACGCCAAGTGCCTATCCAACGAGAATGTCGTGGCGAAAGCCATGGGTCGACTGCTCTTCGACATTACCGAGCCAGCGGAGCAGAATCAAATGGTCAGCCTAATTGACGCAGCAGATCTCGACATTGTCTCCATCCTGACCGAGCAGTACATCTTCGCGCTTGCGGAGCTGAAGCTTGCGCTGGGACAAAGCGAAGACAAGACCATCGACATCTTCCCATTCGTTGAGCCAGCAGACGATTTGTGGGCGGGCTGGCGTGTGGCTGGCGCTTTCGACAGCGATGGCATCAGAAGGATGATCGAAGACTATAAGATTCTGTTCCAGAAGTTGACTCTGGATGAGCAGAGACTGGTCAGAAGTCTTCAGTGGTTTTTCATCGTGCAGGCACCATGGGGCGCTGCTTTCTCGGCGCTGACCCTGGTGATGAAGCAGTTGCTGAGTAAGTCCATTCGTGTCGCCATTTTGTGCCACTAACTAATAATCTCAGAAACCGGCCGTTTCTTCGCTGCTCTTGCAGTGACCAGAATTGTCCCTGCGGAAAAGATGTCAGAGCATCTAACGCCGCTATACCTCGATCAAGCGATCAATGTCTTCCATGCCTCTGGAGACGGGCTGGATGACGAAGACTCGGACGAGCTCAATGGCTTCGAGCCTGTAGGATCGAAACCCCAGCCCGAGCTTGATAGCGATGAATTCGAGTTCCAAGCGAAGGTCGACTACCTCACGAGCCAGGCACTTGCCGCCAAAGAGCTGCAGGATATCTGCTTGGCTGTCAATGAGCTCATTTGCTGGCGGCTAATGGAAGACATCGCCGCGGAGCAATCGTACGTCTTCCTTTCCCACTTGATCAAGATGAGAGCTAACGTGGAGGAGTAGACATAACAAAGAGATGGTCGGCATCACGATGGAGAATCTGCACGAGCTACACAAAGTCATGCGACCACTCCTGCATAACTTCATGGCCCCTCCGCTGCATGGTGCCAGCACCCACGTTGAGGGGTCCGACGAAACTGAAGATATCACCACAGCTCTTCTTAGTCCCCAAGATGCTCTGGATCTTCATCACATCAAGCGCGCTTACCTTCCTTCTATACTCCTCGCTTATAACGGCGCACTTACCTTTGCGTCCACAATCGTGGGTCCGGAGATTCTTCTCAAAAATCTGGAACTCAGCAACCAACTTGCCGACGACATGAACGCAGACCTGACGGATACGGTAATTGAAGCAGGACGAATGCAGGATCTGGTGGAAGGATTGGCATTGAGTCAGCGACAGCTGATCAAGCTGCAGCAGGATGCATTGCACATGGAGAAGAGACTGAAGAGGGAAGAGGGCAGGAGAGGATTGACTGTCGGAAGAGGAAGAGCAGTGAGGAAGAAGCGAAGTGCTCTTGCAATCAAGAAGAGGGAATGGAAGGGCGAGACGCTGGATCTGTGGGATGCCAGCAAAGGACTAGCGGTGCCGCCTTGAGTTTGTCAATTGCAATGGGTATATAGCATAGCGTTCGGTGAGCGTCTGTCTTGCACGTTCGGCACTAAAATATACAGTGTTCGCGCGTCATTGGTCCGATCAATCACTCTGCCTTCTCGAGAACAGCCTGTATGATCTTCTTGTAGTCGACGACAGCACGTTGGAGCTCACTGACCTTGAGATGTTCGTGATCGGAATGGGCAACATGTATGCTTCCTGGTCCGTACAAATATCTCTTGTGATCGCCAGCCAAGTTTGGGACATCCGTGCCGTAATTCACGGTGATGACCTCGAATCCATCAATGTCATGATCGATGTCGACAACCCCATAGCCGGCACTCATCCAGCTTAGCGAGACGTTTCCGCCCTGTGCTTGTGTGTTGGCAGTGATGGGCGCAAGGCGGTCCTGCACCATCTTTCGGATCTCTGCGACAGTGCCAGCTGCTATGCGCAGTGCAAAGTCTGCCTCGGCATCCTCAGGTATAACGTTGGCTGCCACGCCTCCGTCGATGCGACCAAGATTCAAAGTACTGTTACCGTACTTCTTGCTGCGAGGGAAGTCGCGCTCTAGCGCCAACATCTCGTTGAGTGCTTCGACGAGGATGTTGTTGGCGCTAAGGCCCAATGATGGATAGCCGGAATGTGATGCCTTCCCATGTACCTTGATGGTCCAGCCGAGTATGCCTTTGTGTCCGGCGACGAGCTTGCCCTCAGTAGGCTCGCCGAAGACGACGGCGGAGTAGTTCGTAGGTTTATGGTCTGAGAAGTGCAGCATTCCATCGCCGCCTTTCTCTTCGGCGATCACGAAGAGCAGGGCGGCATCGCCTTCTTTCACTGCATCCGCAGCGATGAGGTCTAAGAGTGCAATGGTTTGTGCAGCGACACACGCTTTATCATCAACGCTCCCTCGTCCCCAAATCTCAGTCCCGTTTGCGCGCACTTCATACGGCCAGAAGGGAGGCACAGTATCAATATGGCTGCTCAGAAGCACTTTGGTCTCCCGAGTCTTCCCCGGGTACGCAAAGATATTGTACCTGTCTTTGGCAACTTCTTGCTTTTCGACCGTCAGACCAGCTGAGGTAAGGTACTCGGACAACCAGACGCCAACATCCTTTTCGTTGCCTGTGATTGATTCGATTTCGATAAGTCTCTTGTGAAGGTGTAGTAGGTCCTCTGTGGAGAATTTGCCCGTATGAGGAAGGCTGACGCTTTCGGGAGAGGGTTCAGCTAGTAGTGGAGCTTGGTCCGCGAGCGTGATGGATGCGCATGACAGAAGGAGAAGGAATACACTTCGCGCTGATAAGAACATCTCGACTTCTCTTCTAAGGATCAATGGCAAAGTCTGGTCAGGTAAGATTCACCATTGAAGAACTGCATGTCGAGTTCGAAAGTTCATGCGCAAGGTCCGATGCTCGGATGTGACGTCGAGATCAGAAATGGTTTAGTGCCAGAATGAGAAGCAGCCGGCGGAACTTCGGTAAATCTAGGAAAGCTCGCCATCTCGAAAATCTGCGACCCAATCGTGAGAAAGTCATCGTGAGAGATCATCATGGCTCCATCAAGAGCAGCATCGCAGCTTGGGGCATACATCGATGTCCCATTCAATGCTTCACTCGCCGCCATCCTGGTGCTTGTATACTTCAGCATCCTCAACAATCGCGCCTTCTTCCTGCTTACGGTTGCGGCCACTAGCGTTCTCATCATTGGTTTCGACAAGACCTCAAGCAGAGGTGAGATGATAAAGATCATGGCCGAGCTGCCACTCGGTCTCGGTTCCGTGCTGGCGTTTTTAGTTGCAAGTCGATCGTTTCAAGTCAGCTATCTGCCCATGTTCACAACCTACGTCAACTTCGCGGTATACGGCAACATCATCATGATGGTAGGCACTCCAGCTGGCGGCACAATTCGAGGGCTATGCAGCAAGATAACGTGCGTTGCGCTATCGGTGTGGATCCTACAGCAAGGTCGTGAAGTTGAATGGCAGACGATCATGCTTCATGATCAACTTTTTGTCTTCACTGCCGTTCGCAAATCCTGGATATTCGCGCACGCTGTCTATAGATTCGTTCTTTTGACGCTGCCTACGTTCGGTGCTGGGCGGCGACATCGTCTGCTCGAGGTATACTCACTCAGCATGACCTTCGCTCTGTCCCGCGCATCAGGTCTGCCGTTGGAGTTCTGCTTTGGGATGGCAGACACGTTGGTCGTTCCGACGGCTGCAGCATGGTCGTCGATAGCAACTACTTTCGATCTGATCAAGCGCGACGCAAAACATGCGCCAAGTCTCTTTGGACAAAGAGCAGACATGACTCTGAGCGCCTTATCGCTCGCTGTAGCGGTTTTCTCCGTGTCTCAGGTTGCACATTCACCGCGATGAGTCTTGTAGTCTCTGTGACTATTTTCGGAGGTGAAGTGTAGAACCAATGGACAACAGTCCCAAAGATGGAGAACATGTAACTCCGATTTGGCCGCGCATGCTGCTTAAAGTCGGAGAACGGCACATGCACGTTTTCGGACCGCATGACGCCAATGACCAGATGGCGGATTGTTCCCGTGCCTGTCAATGAGGAAACTATAGGGTAAACATGGGGTAAGAATCCATGTACCTGTGGAGGACAACGTTTCATTGACTACGAATTAAGCGTTTGTACTTGGGGAACCAGCTGCCACATAGAGAGAATTGTTGTAGGGCGCGGTTAGGGTCGGAAAGATAAGAAATTTGTGGACCAAGGGACGTAGACTTTTCCAACAGTAGAGATATATATTGTGTTTCAACATGTCCCCAGGTATCACAAGTGCTCGAAACAATCGATATAGTCGATCGAAACGTCAGATCTCGTTGACGCTCACAAGTGGCGGACTGAAGTTTTGAAACTTTCTGCTTGCTCAGACGAGAGAGCAAACGGCCAAGATGATCGATACATCACAAAATATGGATACCTGGATTGAGACTCCGTTGATGGGTGAGCATACCTTCCACAAATCACCTGTCCTCACTAACAAGATCGCAGAGTCGGCGGCGCTATCAAGAGCAGCGGGATGGTACGGTCTCAGAACCTAATACCCTCACCGAAGCCAAAATGTTCTAAATCGCAGAAGCAGAATCTTTCTGAAGCTGGACAATCTTCAACCGTCAGGCAGTTTCAAATCAAGAGGGATTGGAAACTTGATCGCCACGCACGTCTCGAAGAATCGGCGAACCACCGATGCGGCTCCAACACACTTCTACTGCTCGTCCGGTGGAAACGCAGGACTGGCTTGCGTAGTCGCAGCGAGGCAGCTGGGGTATCCAGCGACAATTGTTGTCCCTTCAACATGCAAGCCCCTGATGCTTGCAAAGCTACGCGATGCGGGAGCGAAGGACGTGATCCAAACCGGTGCCAACTGGAAAGAGGCAGACGCTTACCTGCGCGAAAACCTTCTTAGTAACGACAAAGGTGGCGTCTACGTACCGCCGTTCGATCACCCGGATATCTGGCTCGGTCATTCAAGTCTCGTCTATGAGTTGAAGCAGCAGCTAGCTGACTTGCACCACACGTCATCCCTGCTCAATGGATCGAGCAACAAGGCTCCAGATGCAATCATCTGCAGCGTCGGTGGAGGCGGGCTCTTCAACGGCATCATGCAGGGGATGGACAGCATTGGTTGGGATGATACCCAAGTTGTCGCTGTCGAGACCGCTGGCGCAGACTCTCTGCACGCAGCACTGGAAGCGAATGAGCACATCGCACTCCCAGCAATCACCAGCATTGCTACCTCTTTGGGATGCAGCCGCGTGTCAGAACAAACATACAAGCTTGCGCAACGATCGAACGTGCGCAGCTGTGTTCTGAGTGATGCCGAGGCCGTTGAAGGATGTTGGAAGCTGGCTGATGATGAGAGACTGCTTGTTGAGCCAGCATGCGGCGTGAGTGCGGCACTCTGCTACGATGGCAAGCTCTCTGCAGCTCTTGGACGTCCAATCACACCAGACATGAAGGTCGTGGTGGTTATTTGCGGTGGCAGTAATGTGACGCTCGAGCAGCTGGCACTGTGGCGGGCCGAGTTTTCGCAGCGAACGTGCTAGGCATCCGAGCATTCGACCATTGATCTCGAATACATACAGGCGTCAATGTAAGAGCGGCAGGATGTTCTACGGCCTCGTTGAACCATCATGTCGATTGTGGACGTTGGGTATGAGAGCGCTCTCTGAATAGAGCTCCGACATGAATAATAATGCAAAATGAAGATATCCCACCGGAAAGACTTGTGCAAGAACCTAGGCAATGAACATCGTCAGTGTCGATGCGCCTGGCTACGGTCGTTCTGCCTAGATATCTCGATCTTGATTACTTGTGTCCTGAATGGAAATGAACGATGGTGGTGACGACGCTTCATAAGAGATGTTCAGCGTCATGATTTCCAGCGCGACATGTGCAGGGTCGCACCACAGCAAGAGAACGCATGTGGAGATCCAGTTTTCCTTCCAGCGAGAGTCCAGGCTGTCCAGACCATCGTATCTCAAGTTGTGTTCGTCGTTGTCTCGATCTTCCTTCGATGCCGCCGTCTAAGCCTCCACTGTCCATGTTATGAGACCCGCTAAAACACAAGGACCAAGGCCTGGACATTGCCGGCAACCCAAGTCAGCAATTACGGAATGCGACCCACTCAATAGGGCACTTCCACTTTTTCCAGTCCCTCAACTCATCACCCTCGCATGGTCCAGGACTTGCACGTTGTTTCTCCATCTGGATGATGCTACACGAACGTGAACATTGGATAACAGCAGCTCTTGAGTCGTGATCAGCGAGGGGAGATGAAAACTGACCTCACAAGGCTGATGAGGCTCTGGAGTCCGAAGGAGGAAGTAAAGCTAGCGACGGAAGGCGCAGTTTTAGGGGGTCTTTCAGCGCCACCACAAATGAACGCCCCAGCGCCGCGCGGGTCAGTAGTCTAACGCTCGGGCTCGAGGTTGGCAACGGCCCGGAGATTGAGCTAGGCCCATGTGCATCACTATTTGCCGGACGCCTCATCTAAGCATTTGCTCCAAGCAAAAGATGCAGAGGGCAAGCGGAAGAAGATCAGCATTTGCAGTAATGAAACGCGCAAAATGGCAAGTCTGAGAGTTGATCATGATCATCTGAAATTGTTGTCAACGCGTACGTGAGCGCCAGGCCCCCGTACGCTTGTATGCATTGCTAAAACTGAAGCATTCAAAATCGAGTAATGACAATAGACGCTCCTCATGTGCTTTGCTGTCCGTTGCTAAGAATAAATTGCCTGCGTGCTGCACTCAAGGGCGAGGGTTAAGTGATAAACATTGAGACAAAACAGCAAAAATAGGTCGATCAAGGCTGTGGCCAACCAAGATGAGCCCATCTCTTTGTCTAAGCAGCACAACACCCATTGTATCCCGCTCTATAAGAAGTATAAACACGAAGCAAGATTCCTTGGAGAAGATGTATCCTCTTCCAAGCCGTGACATGAAAAGCCAGAACAGAACGCACAGTCGCCGTGTGTCGTCGTCCGCAAAACCCATATGCAAGTAGAAGTATGTGCCAGAATCGAAGAGTTTTTGGAGGTGCACTGCCTATATCCGCCGCGCATTTATGGCTTGAACTGGCGGATGTGACGGCGGCTCTTCGAGTCCCAGACGGTGGTCCAGACATCGACGGTCTCCCACACGGTCTCAACGGCACCTTCGTACACCTTCTGTGGAACGACTGGAGCTGGCGTGGTTGCTGGAGGCGCAGCTGGTGCAGCGTAGTCAGCGACTGGCGCAGGGGCAGCTGGAGCAGGTGCTGCTGCGGCGTTGACGCTATAGTCAGAGGCTGGCTTGCTGTAGTCACCGCTGCTCTTGGCATCGCCCTCAACCATGACATCGAAGCAGGTGGACCACTGTGGCGCGTCGCTGCCGGCGTACTTCCAGACCCAGACGAACATGTGTCGGCCTGGCTTGATGTCGCTTGGCCTACTCAAAGTTAGCGCGAGTGCAGATCTGAGCTCGATACCGGAACTTACAGCTTGACGGTCTGCCAGAATCCCTTGTCGACAAGACCCTGATCTGGTGACTTGACATTTGGGTCTGCTGGGTACATGAACGACTCATCGGCGAAGCCATTTGACTGGAGCAAGTTCTCCTTTGTGAACTCGGAGATGTCGACAATTTCCTGCTCAGGCGCACCCTTCCAGTAGACCTCGACGGTGCCTGGGCCACCTGGGTTCGGGTTGGAGGAGCCACCTGCGTTCGCACCACGGCCGTGGCCGTTACCACCGTAGAAGAGCTTGAAGGACTCGCCTGGAGCGGCGACCTTCATTGGCGCGCCGTCCATCTGGTTTGGCGATCGCTGGTTTGGGTGGCAGGCGTGCGTGTCAGATGGCTTGGATGGCCCCATGTTGAAGCTTTGCGCAGCGATATTCCAGACGTAGTTGGTCGATTCGTCAATCCAGTTGCCGCCGGCCTGCTTCGCACGCGGGTATGCCTTGCAGAAGTCCTTGAACCATGGCATGCTGTATTTCAAGTCAGATCTGGTGTCAACAAGACGATACAATGCGCTTTCGCTTACCCTGGGTCGACGATGACACCGTTGGTTGCGTTGCCCTTCATCCAGTCGAGAATGGCGGAGTTATCGTAGTCGACGCAGCCGAGCCATGAGTGAGCGGACGCGGCCGCGAAAAGCGTAGCGGATACGCCAAGGGAGTACTTCATGTTGATGTGCTGAAGGTGTTCAAGGAAGGGCGATCAATATAGATAGTATGTTGTGTCCTTGTACACGTTGTTGTGGTGGCTAGCACTGGAATGTGGATTCGCTGGCAGTATGATAGATCCTCTGATTGTTCTATTGTTGGCAATTGACACACAATAAGGAATGTGAATTCAGTATGCGCGGAGTCTCAAATGAATGACTGGTCGGTTATAGACGTGAGCGAGTGCTTCAAGTGAAGAAAGAGTGAACTGGATCTGAAAAGAGTGACAGAACCGGCCTGTGAAGCGGTGGATATTGAGACACAGCGCGAAGGAAGGAGACGGAGAGGAGCGGTTACAGACGAGATGGAGGAGAGCAGTCCCTTTGTAGTGAGCCAAGCCCGACCTGTATGCTGAGCGCCATGCTATTAGAGTGGTTCTAGTCCGGGATCCTACAGCTCCTGGCTCTTAATTGCAGGTGGGACCCACAAGACGCAGGTACCGCAATCAGAACGTGAGAGATCAAATGAGGTTTCAGGGTCAGGGGTGCAGATCTCCACATGAAAGGAGAGATGTGCCTTGCCGCCATGGGGCTAATCATAGCTGTCCGCGGGCGGGCGCCCTCTTGAAACACCAAGACGGAGTCAGTGAAAACCTCCTTAAAACATGGTGAAGCAACTTCTTTGAGCGACCTGAGATTGTGATCGCGTGTCTTGAAGATTCGTGTGGACCAGATCTCTGATGGCCCCCATCCGTCAATCATCACCGAAACATTTGGTTGTGGAGAAACTCCTCCACGCTTCAACTGTCAAAACAATGATCTCTCTTATTGTTTCTGTCGTTTGTGTTTTGTTCTGCACTCCGTTTGTCTCACGAGGAAGCCACTCGCCTGCTAAGACAACCCAATCAGGGCTGCAGACGTCACTGCCCCAGTCTCTATCGATAGGCGGTCTTTTGGCGGCGCACCGGGCTTGAAATGGCTGCAGAGATTTTGTGCCAACCGCAAGCCCCTATTAGGTCATCAACGCTAGCACGACGTCCACTGTTGATTGCGCTTGCGCGTCAGTCGTGTAGCACAGGATGTGCCTGTCGAGTAGATGACGCTGTGCGGCCGCACCAGCGGCAAGCGTCTGTAGACAATAATAGGTTGCGGACGCCGAGATTGCTTGCAATTACTGCCGGCGCAGTGACTTCCGATCTTCCAAATGACGACGAAGATGCCCGAGGCTTGGAATTGCTTGTTCACCAGGATCGTCCTCCTAAAAGGTGTCCACAGTGTCCTTGCGAATCACCAGGGACCCTATCAAGCATATTATGGGGACAATGACAATCCAGCAATCGAGGCTCTCGAGCAGAGCATCGAGAGAGTTCCGGCTTTCCATGGTCCCAGTGCCTTTCCCCGATGGATCTCTGTTTCGATGTGACGTTGACAAGTTTCTATGTACGTGCTTCGTGCGGCCCGCCTTGAAACCTCTCCACCAAGTCTGCACTTGCGCTCCAATGGACCAATGCTCCAGCGTGTTTCCAATTCGCGGTTGAGCCGCAAGTCGTGCCGCTGCAAGAGATCAGTCGAGGACATCTCGCCCACACCAAAACACGAGGTCAACACTCTTGATCCTGGTGTCCAGAGTTGGCGGGCTAAGGCGCGGAAATTGTGACCGACCACTGCAACGCAGGCTGCAAAGGAGGTGGTATCGAGCCAGATAGGAACAGATTTCACCGTCTTCCCGTGTTCGGTGAGCTCTGGAAGACGCTGGTTACCACGAAGTCGCTGCGAAATGCGACTCCTGTCCAGGGTCGCTCCTACCGTCCTTTTACTCATGGACCTACCACTTGACGGAGACTCTCCTGCCACTCAGTCTCGATTCATTCATCGATGAACCTAATTCTGTCGAGTTTCCGAAAACAATTGGTCTACACGAGCCACGCGTGTTCTTGCCATGCTAAGGCTTCTGGATCCTTTTTGCGTCTCTCGACGCTTACACATGGCGAGCAGAACAAGCAACCCCATAATCCGATGCGAGCATCTGAACTGTTGACTCACGTCATGATGTCAAGACTTCAATCTGACCTTCTTGCAGTGGGCAGAACTAATTGCAAAACTACTTCAGAGCGCACCGGCTCGATGTTCTGATAACACGTCCATGATTCTTCTGACCCACTCATATGTGCCAGGTACATAGCACTTCAGGCCATCGCTCAGGCCACAAAAGTAGCTACAACCAATGCGAGACATAATGAACCTGCTGACAGTGTCGACAGCGCGGCAGCCATATTGGAAACGGACGTACTTCCACCGCACTTGTCAGCCCGAGGCTCAATCCGCACGCGATACTCTGGACCATCCCATACTCCGATGAACCCAGCTGTTGAGTTTCTCGACGGACAGCTTGAGCAACACTGCGCCATAATGCCTTCCACAGCTCTCGCAGCATTATCGCAGACCATGCCTATCCTGTGTGGCTGCGCAGCCTGCTGTTAGTCCAGGGTCAACACAAGATGTGGGCTACATACTAGCTTGTTCTGCACTGTCACGCGGGTTGTCTCAAAGCAAAGCAGGTCTGATTTGACGGCCGCATCGATTGTACATTGTTCGGACCCTGCTAGCGAAAGCTGTCTCAAGTATCGTGGAGCATTCAGCAACTCTGAATAGTTGAGTTGTACCGCTTGTGGGAAACATGCGACCTGCAGGGGTGTCAGCGTAAGAGCTCTTACAGTTCCTCAATTGCCGTTGCTGCTACCTCTCTATCATCGGCCTGACCTTGTCGCTGTGGAATAACTGCAAGAACCACGCAGGCAGAGAGGAGGATCACGATAATGCTAACAGGAGGCATTGTAAGACAGAAGAGGACAGAGCAAATTTGTCTTCCACATCTGGTACTAAGGAGCGGATGAGTGGCCTGTTGGGCGTGATGTCACCACATTGATTTTAAACTCATGGCTTGCATGATTCTCTTCCGTGCGAGCCTTCACTTGCCAAGCTACCTTAAACATTCGGCCATGTCGTCAGTGAGAATGAAATCCAGGTGCGATGCTAGATACCTGTTCGCACAACCTCATAAAGTTGTCATCTCTATGGTGTCAGGCCCGAAAGCTTCCAAATCAAGATTTAGCAGGCCTTCCAATATTCATGTCGAGGTACCGCATCACAAGGACCACTACATCAGTGAACGCAACGCAGGCGCGAATTGAAAATCGAGTCTGGGAACGAAAACCACCACGGAGAAAAGTGAAGCTCACCATGCATTGAACGTGTCAAAGTATCTTCATTGTGGGATGATGTTCGATAACATCGCACATTAATAGACGCTAACTCATAATGCAGGCCTCTGGTCCATCAATCAGTCTGGCAATATTCACTTGTACACCTCTGTGAACCATCGAGGCAACCTGATATTTTCCTTCAGCGCCCGGTTCCTTTTCAGTGCAAAGGTAATATGTCCAGCAGACCGACATAGAGCTGCACTGATGTGCCACTGAGAAATGTCAAGTAACGGGACACCAGGCGCAACTGGCTGCCATCTTTCCATCAGTTCAACTAACCAAAGTGTACTCTTTTCATACTTCCCGACTCCAGGATCGTGCAGGACAAATTTCTTCAGGCTTGCGGGCAAAAGGTTCGCGTCAAGATCTTCTTGTTGCGCAGGCACAGCATTAGCCTCTTGAGCATTGAACAGGTTGTTCTGTTGAGCGCGAGCCATATCGGCACCCACCAGAAGAGTGGGCGTGATCTCGAGGTATTCGAGCTTGTGTAGACCATGGAATGAGGCCACTGGAAGGAAAAGTTCAAGTTCGTGGTGTCGCGCATCAAGAATGAGGCTCTTGAGCGTGTCCCCTCTGCTTTGGAGTGCGCGGATCATAGATCGAGGCCCAAATGGAGCGCGAGCGTCGGCATCCGCTGGATCATCGCAGTAGTTGAGTTTCCAAGTGAATCGAAAGTGTGTCAGATTGACCATGTGGGTGGAGATTTTCGTCATCATCGCAGTGGTCATGTATGAATTCTCAAGATCCAGATCTCTTATGTTCTCACCCAGCATAGCGCGCCACTCATCCTCAGCGCACTGTATTAGCACATGAGCTGGTCGAAGCCTAAGTGTTCTAACCGTTGGCATGCCCAAGAGAGCTTCCTTCGTCCTGCTCAAAACACCTCGGAGCCGAGTCGGTGGCAGCGGGCCATCAATCATGATCTCGTTCAGGTTGGGTAGAATCTCTGCGTTACCGCTTTGCATCTCAAGGAATGAGCAGAGTGTTCCCACCGGACTACTATAACCAAGAGGTTCGCTGCCACAAGTGAGGTGAAGGAACTGCAGGTTCGGGATGAGAGACAAAAGGAGCGCCATATATGCTCCTTGTCTACCCACACCGAGATCATACCACCACCCACTGCTCCCGCCCTCGACGTTACGAGACAGACGTTCAGCGTAGTCGAATAGCTCTGGCCTTTCGGCCATGGTCATGGCGAAGTCTTCACATAGTTTGTTGTTCGGTCCTCGGATGAGCTTGAGGTTGGGCGCGGTCGAAGCTGGGCCCATCATGGGGCAGCTCATGTCGGTTGCATCAAGAAAGACATGCCGTATCGCCTGCCTGCGAGCCGTAGCATCCACAAAATCTATGACATCGTGTCTGTTGTTGATATCGTGCTTGCTAAACCACCAAGTTCGCTTCAATATCGGCTTCGCAATCGACCTCAATTGGTGGCTGGTGGCTGAAAGGCTCAACAACGTTCGGTGACTCTTCCAAGCAATTTCTCGGAAACGCGGGCTTCCAGTGTCGAGATACTGGATGTCGAAGTACTCGTGCACGAGCCCTAGAATCTCATTAGGCAAGGGAAGCATGGTCTCCATTGAGAAGCTGGAGCTCCTGCTTTGGCATCTACGTGCAGAAATAGTGCTGGGGACCAGATGCCGCACGATGTAAGCTCTCCTAGAAGCCTACGGTATGTTGGTCGAGATCGGATGCTGTAAGGTTGCGTACAGAGTTGCAATGATTCCGAGATGCTTCGAGGGGTCGGACTCAACTCCTAGGCCTTCCGAACAAATCTCCAGATGCCAAAATCGATTCTCGTGTTGTCAAATTGTTGCTGACCGGGATGCAGGCTGTAAGACGGCTCTCCTATTTTGCGCGTCTGGAAGGTTCGCGTCCAAACAACCAGAGCTCTGGATATGACATCTCAGTGCAATCCAGAGCCCGGTGATAGGATCAATGTTTCTCATCAGCAGCACTACTTGTCATGATACAGGAGTAGATTCCAGCTGGTGTGGAAAGAAGAACTGAGGGGCTCACGGCGATCTTGTACCTGAACTAGGCGTACCGCATTCTAGTGGCCTCCGCTTTTCATAGGCCCATCGTGCCTGCTGGCGTTTTTAAGGCGAGTCTAGCGAGATCTAGCTCGACGTCGTCTGCCATTTTTGGAGACACCGACTCCACTCCATCATTACCCCAAGCTTTGCGACCGTAGTATGCTGGTTGCTTGTCCTTCTTCTTGTGCTACTCTACTCTTCTTGAGATGCCCTTCTTTTCTTGAATAATCGTCTTGTGCGACTTTTGGAATCTTTCCTCCGGTTCATAGTTCTTGGCGCAGCATACTCCACTCCAGTGTGTCGCGTACTTGAGCGGGCATTCGCGACAGTTCCAGCGTCAGATCTGAGGTTTCACATCCACGCCGTGTACTGCTCTCTGCGATTGCAGAAGCAGTCATTAAGATCTAATGATGCCATCGAACAGGAGGCTGAAAGCCTTCTTCCTCGTGGTCGTCCTTGTCGTGCTCCTCACACTATATGTCTCAGCCTCCGCACGGCAGACGCGATCCTCGGATTTCTACACTAAGACACAAGATGCGATCGTGGCATCACGGCAAGCTAAAGAAGCCGGCCTGTCCGAGAGCGAAATCGCAACAGGCGAGGACGAGATGATCAAACATCGATTGAAGGCAGCTCAGGATGCAGCAAAAGTGAAGGCTGAGGAGAAGGCAGAGACATATCATGGTTCGGAAGCGAAGCAGAAGGCTTTGAAAGTGGCAGAGAGTCTACGCGATGATCCAGTCAAGGATGAGAATGACGATTATGTTGCGCCGAAGTCCTCAAAGCAATCAAAGTCATCAGGCAAGAAGGAATCTGGCAAAGGCGAGAAGAGCGTTGCAGGCCGCATTCTGGTCAAGGAGGACAAGGAGGCAGTGCTGAAAACGAAGGGTGACGACGACGAGGAAGAAGAGGAGCCTTTCCGCGAGGAGACCGCGGATGAACAAAAGGCGCACGCTGAGCTCAGCGAGATCCTCAAGAAGAGTCCAAGTATGCTTATTCGGTTCTTCGGGTCGGGCATGGAAGCTAACATGAGACAGTCATCATATTCTCCAAGACATACTGTCCATACTCGAAGAAAGCAAAACACATCCTGCTCGAGAAGTACAAGATCACGCCTCCACCACACGTGGTGGAACTCGACATACATCCGCTCGGACAGCAACTACAAGCATATCTCGGCCCACTCACAGGCCGCAAGACAGTACCGAATATTCTGATCCAAGCCAAGAGCATAGGCGGTGGAGATGACATACAAGAGCTGGATGAGACTGGCAAGCTTATCGACACCGTGCTCCGGATGGGTGGCAAGCGGATGTCAATCACCAAAGTATTGACAGAAGCAGAGAAGGCGGCACAGAAGGAGGAGCTGGCAAAGAGAGAAGCAGAGACTCGGAAGAAGAGACGCTTCTGGTCATGAGCTGTGCGGCTCCGGATTAATGTTTTCGATTCTTGGATACCCTATTGACCTGTTCGAATTATTTGGATACTTTGCTGTCGAGCCCACGTCTCGCGTGGTGCGATGGAGATATGCATGCAGCGACCAGACCTACATATTCGTATTCATAGTAAGCATAATCAAGAGATTGTGCCAACGACAGCATCCTAGCATGGGAGATCTTTGAGATTTTTCGTTTAGCGTTGTCAATAATTGAATTGCCCATCATAAGGTCGCGCGAATTTGACTACGACTTTGGAGATTGCTCGAAAGATCGCCCCGTGGTGGGGTTCTACTTGGCTGTGGTGATCATCCACGACTGCTGCCCTGTGGGTGCCTGACAGCCTTAGGCGCTAGCGAAATTGAGCACCGCACTGGATTTTCGATATCGCGAACTTTTTTCGGACGTTGCGACAACACCACGGACAACTAACGACAGCTTCAATTTCCAGTCAAGGTGCGTCATTGGCTGTATGCGCCTCAATCTGAACTCTTCCTGGACCTTTGTGGCGAGCAGTCAGATTAGAGGACACTGCAGGATTTGTGTGTTGGCTAACTTGCACTCCAGGTCATTCAAGATGCTGTACGTACATGTTGAAATCATCTTCGCCCCGCTATCGAAATTGCCTTCGACCCGCTGCTTCCCTCACGCGCGCGAATATTCTACAAGGTTTCAAGACTGAAGTTGGAGGAATGGCGCAGAAAGCGTGGGAGAGGAGTGGCAGCTGGGCAACGGCGCATATCACCACGAGCATGAACTGACAGTCTGGAAAAGGTACATTCACTCCGAGGAGACCTTGACCATCCCAGAGGGTGTCAAGGTCGGCATTAAGACCCGGACCGTCACCGTCGAGGGCCCACGCGGCAAGCTGGTCAAGAACCTTGGCCATCTCGCAGTGTCGTTCAAGCACGCCGGCAAGAACGTCATCAAGATCGAGCTCCACCACGGTAACAGGAAGAATGTGGCCACGCTGGTACGATGATCACTCGGTCGCCAGCAGCAGTAAGTGTACTAACCACCATGGC
The DNA here is from genome assembly GCA_000611715.1 of Scolecobasidium constrictum UM 578. Lineage (NCBI taxonomy): Eukaryota > Fungi > Ascomycota > Dothideomycetes > Venturiales > Sympoventuriaceae > Scolecobasidium > Scolecobasidium constrictum. Next base: position 55,650 of record AZYM01000173.1, read on the forward strand.
CATGGTATAGAGAACCGTCCGAACCATCATCAACAACCTGATCATTGGTGTCACCAAGGGCTACAAGTACAAGATGCGCTACGTCTACGCCCATTTCCCCATCAACGTCAACATCGAGAAGAACAAGGAGACTGGTCTGTTCGAGGTCGAGATCCGAAACTTCATTGGCGAGAAGATCGTGCGCCGTGTCACCATGCACCCAGGTGTCGACATTGAGCCAAGCAAGAATCAGAAGGATGAGATCCAGCTCACTGGCATCTCGCTAGAGAACGTTTCCCAGGTCGGTCCCCCCTCGTCTCAAGGTGCCCACGACGTGCTAACGCAAATGATAGTCTGCCGCCGACATCCAGCAAGCATGCAGAGTCCGCAACAAGGATATCCGAAAGTTCTTGGACGGTGTGTACGTTTCCGAGCGCGGCAACATCGAGGCCGACGCATAAATCCAGTCACATGTATGATTGAGCACGGTCGTATGGCATTGCAATGAGAGGCGTTTGACGAGGGGACCGGCATCTTATTCACGCCTCATCGGGCGCGTCGGCTTCAGCCAAAAAGATTCATAGCTCCGTTGAAGGAGTAAGATATCCAAGACATTCTCAGCACATCACATGTTCCTCCCTGCACCTCCACGCATGTCCACGTGAAATTGTGTGGAAACAGAGAGAGCATTACTTACACTTTTACTCTGGAAATGACGCCTGGGGTGTTCTTACTCGCGGTGACAAGATATGTGCGCCATGCTGCCCAGTACTTGGTATACAGCACTTTGGTGGCCGTTCCTGTCTGAATTCTGATCAGGCTGCCGAATCATGTGTATTCTGCTGCTGACACGACATCAGGCTCTGCGCCTAGCCACAATGTGTTGCAACCATTGACATCCTGCTTGAATTCTGCCCCGGCTACCTCTGGTGGTGCTTTCATGCCCTGTCGACCTTCGAACATCGTTTCACGCAGGCGCTTCTCACTGACCATGAAGCTTTCGGGGAACCAGTCATACACATCTCGCTTATCACCACAGATCATGTGTGTTAACGCTTGCGCTGACTTCAAACACAACACCATACCTGTGGCAATTGTTAGTCCCTTGAAAAACGAATTTGCATTCCTGGATTTCGACAATCGACTCGTGTTTGGAACTGGAGTCGGAGTGCCGACCGCCGGTGTGCCCTTCAAGCCGTTGCCAGCATGTCAACGCCCTTTGGATCTAGCACTTACCGTGTCCGTTGAATCCAGCACTAATCCACAGACCTTCCTCGCCAGGCATTGCACCAACATACGGCACGCCATCCCCCGTGATACCCATAATACCTGTCCACTCCTTCCGCACCCGCTTCGCAGGATCATCAGAGCCCCAATTGGAGCCGAAATATCTTGCTGTGGTTCCCCGGAGATAGCTCGAATTCAAATTGTTGATTACAGTATCGTCTGTCTCCCCGAATTCGCTGAGTCCGTCGTGGGGCAGAGCACCGATACCACCCCCGATCACGATATCGCCCACGAGGTCGTCAGGCACTGATGTTAGGCGTGGCCGCGGAATCATGTATTCGTAGCCATTGCTATATATGAACGAATATGTCAGAGGTAGTCCGTCAGGATGCAACTGAGCGAGGTTTGGCCGAGGCCGATGTGCTGTGACCTGTCCACGAAGAGGTACTATCTTAGTCTGCATCTGCGGCAGCAAATGTGCCGTGTAGCCGTTAGTCGCGAGGATCATGTTCTTTGTGGTTATGACCCCACGCGTCGTCATCGCTGTCCAGATCCCAGGCTCGAGCTTTTGAATCGAAGTGACGGGCGTGAAAGTCTGCAGATTCAGTCCTCGAGACAGGCACAATTTGAGCGCACCAACGGCAAATTTGTAGGCGCTGATACTGCCCGCAGCGTAGCGAAAAGCGCCCTGTACATCTTCACTGTCGACAAGAAACTCCTTCTTCGCCTCTTCTGGTCCGTATATCTCATAATCAGCTATGGGATCATCCGAGGGCACCGACTCCTTGATGAGCTTGACAGCAGAAATGCCGGAAGCGTACGCTTCAGCGTCATAGATCACATCAACCGTTGAGCATGGCTTAGACTCGCAAAGGATTCCATGCTTCGATGCAAATTCATGGGTTTCGCTAATATTTGCAAGCTCGAGTCGAGCTATCTTCACTGCCTCGGCGATGCCATAAGCGCGAGCATGAAGTGGAAATGCACGGTACGATGCTGCTTTCGTATGGCCGCCTTTGACATGGAGAAGTATCAGTCGAAACATTCACTACGAACCAGGCTGATATACTTGCGCAAAGCTATCATAGGTTCTGGTATTGAGAGGGAAGTATCTGACCATTTCGACCGGTTGCTCCACTCGCAGCACCACGAGCTTCAAGCATCACAATCTTCGCATCCGGCTGCCTTTCAAGAAGATTGAAAGCTATAGAGGCACCACTGATACCACTTCCGATGATCACATAGTCCGCAGATGTAGGAAGCTCCTTCGTGGTCTTCAGATCCGAGATTCCATCGGGCGGGTCTTGCCAATATGAGGTCGTAGGATTGTTTCGTGGTAGGCTCGGTACTATCCTCGCCTTTTCATCCATTTCGAGAGAGTGGTCTCATGAGATTGTACCAATTTCAGCGCTGTTTTGAAAGAACTTGCGGAAGCACGAACGATAGTCGTTGGCAGTGAGACAGATCTAAGTCGGGTACACTTGCTGTATTCGGTCAAGAGGAGCCGACGTGACCTTACTCTCTCTGCTCGGACACCATTTCACAACATTCTTCAACATCGATATGTGAGCTTTATTGTCGCGCTACGAGCATTGAATTTTTCGCATACTGATCTCTATAAAATGTGACCAAGGACGAACTAATCACGCAACGGCCTCGGCCCTGTCCCACTAGGAAGCGCGCTCAATAGCGAAGTGATGCCAGTTGTTACGCGAAGGCAGTAACTCATGTCCGACATCTGCGACATTTTTCCAATGGCATCTGTTCGTCGACACATACGCTGGCTCTCGACAGCCCCCAAGAACACTTCATGCTCATGACAAGACTGCTCCAGGTTTAGGTCACAGGACAAGAACCACATCGGCCTACTTAGAAGAAGCTTGAAAATCGATGTACATGACGATACGAATTCGTGTGGAACATACTCGATGAGCTATATGCTTGTGCGCGTGGAGCGAACAGCTTGTTCAGACTGAGCTGGAAGTCAGCGAAAGCAGTGTGGCGAACGTACTTGTTTTCCAGTGGCGAGAACAATGTATCAGTGTTGTATATTACACCATTGTGCTCCCGTCTACATTTTCACCGAATTCCTATTTCGACCTTACGTCGAGTCTTCCATCATTTGGTGCTCCATGACCCAATGTTTCATGGCCGCTCTCCATGTATGGCTCGATGTACCGATCTGAATATTCACTGTACTAGCGTGAGAAGACGATGCCACAGTCGATACTATCATGCTGTGCCACTGACACGCGAACTATCGATAGCCTGGATATTCGTGCTAAAAGGTGTGGGGGCAGCCCGTTTACTCAGTGACATTCACTACACATTGTTGAGTTCCGTGAAAGCCTGGTTCCTTATGCTTATGCTTTGTCTCCGGAGAACCAGAAGAGCCCTTGTTCTTGAGCTTAGTTATGAAGTCAGAAATAGAAGCTGTGTTCCCAAAGCACATTCCTTCAGCTCAGTTCTCCAAGCACCAAGCAGTTGGTCTATACGCACCGTCGGGACCTGCTCCGGTGTCCAAGCTCTTATAGACTCTAGCTGTATCTTTCAATTGCAGGTCAGCGCTTCCGAAAACAGAGGATGGATTGGGGACGAAAGTTATGTGTTGCACGAATCTGAGACCGTGCTCAAGAATCTCCTTTCTGGTGGGGAAGGGACACAGGTAAACTGATGACTCTGCTGGTCACTAGGCAATGCCTCGACTATCTGGATGCTTCCTCTTCATTCTATGCCTATGATCTACTAGGAACTGCCGACCTCTTTGAGCCCAGAGAAAAATACCAAGCAAGGGCGTGCCCTAGCTCCGTACTATCTCAATCTATCGCAAGACACAGCTTTGACCTGGAGCAATACAGAGCCCAGACTGTCAACGAAGGTGTTGGTCGCTCCCTGAAATCATGAAATGTCGCTAAGTATGTGGTATCAGTGGATCGTAGACTATCATCACGCGACTCGTTGCGCTTGGTCGCCTTTCAGGTATTTCATGGTGTCCGTCTTCGCAAAAGAAAACGGGCTTGTCGTCATCTCAGGGCTGCGAGGACTCAAGGGCATCGCAAACAATTCTTCTTCCTCGTCCTGATCGTTCGGCCCTGCGGACGGCGAAGGCTCCATACCTGTCCCAGACATCATTTCAGCTAGAGATCCCACGGTACCAGCTGTCGACTGTCTCGATGGCGCTTGTGGAACGATTGATCGCACCGAAGCTGGCACTGCAGGCTTCTGGGGAGGCTTCGCTGCAAGGACGCTTGGATCGGTGCCCTTGAAAGCAGAGAACGATGGCACGGCCACATCCGCCTCCTCGGGGCTCAACGGGTTACTCGCAACGCCTCCTTGAAAGTGACCTTCGCTTGTCTGCAGTTTGAGGCCCTTGAGTTTCTCTGACAACCTGCTTCCACCTGGACTCAAAGGCGATGACGGGCTCCGTGGCGCATCTCCGAGCCCCCGCAGAGCTTGCCTGTGCGACGTATTCTCCGACGTCCCTAGGCCAAAATTCTCTTCGATCCACTCTTTCTCTTGAACAGCCATCGCCAGACCTATGCCTTCGGGAAATAATTTCTCCTCCTTTTCTATCTCACATTGTAAAGTGTACAGTCTCTTCTTCGCCCAGAGAGTATGCAAGACGCCCTTGGAAGGTTTTGTGCTCCCCACTGCAGACTCGGCGAAACCAGGAGGGAAGATGGCAGGAAGAGGGTTGGTCTGCCATATTACAGCCTCTTTCTCGGACGAAGCAGGAGTCAGAGTCAGTGTGACAAGAGCAGGTATTGATGCGCCAACGGGCAGTAAGAAGAACAGCCTGTGTGCGTGACTGTCTGCTTGTGCATCGTTGGTGGCGCTTCGATCCTCTGCAGGTAGGACTGCCGATTTGCCTTCCCAGCTCACAGTCCAAGTCCCCTTCACGTTCCTTGTACTGTCATCATCCTCCCATTCTACCATGACGACTTTGGTCGCCTCGTTCGACGCCTTCTGAGGTTCAAATTCGAATCGAGCGCGAGCTTGAGGCGTAGACAGGGAAGGTGATTCAACTTCACCCTGCATAGGATCTGGTTGCGAGTCTGCTGTATCAAGAGCTGGCCGCGAAGGCGTTCGACGATGGGTCGGTGGGTCGTTGGTCATGATTCCGTGTTTTCTTTGCGACGCTCAATGGGCTATATGGAGCCAATCTCGACAGTGTTCAAAGCTGTGCGTTTGATATAACTTAGTCGTCCTAGCGATACTTCTCAAATCTGTATGCTCGACGCCTGTCAAAGTCTGAGATGCTTTGATGCCTGAATCATCGGCAGAGCACGAGGCAGAAGACCAGAAGAAGTCTCGATTCGTACTGCCAGATCTGTACAGACGGAACAACGTGGGGATCTGCTCTCATTTTGCTCTCTTTCTCTCACGAGGTTTATTTTTAGAATTGCCACGATTCTGGAACTTCATCTTTTAGCGCTGTACGAACACCCTTGTCTGACGTGTCCAACACAACCAAAATATCAATATGCACAACATAAAATTCGCGTTTCATTCCTCGTCTTCGCATGGTATGCACGAAGATTCAGCGAAAGTCAACGCCGGAACGACCGTGGGCATCGAGGAGCCTGTTGGAGCATAGCCCAGTGCTCATGCATGGCTGCAGGCTGTGATTCGCTGGCGAAGCAACTTCCCCTTGCATCCAGTGTCTCGACCTTCCAGCTTGATGCCTTTGGAGCTAGTACATCACGAGGGCGAGCAGGTATTCCCGTTCTTTCCGATCCGTCTTTGCCTTGGAATCTAGATCTCTAGCATTTTTGCTGCTTATTCTTGTGCAGCCACATTGTTGAGCAGAGTGTTTGATTGCATTCGATACTGTCGTATATTGCTTATCTGTTCTTCACCAGTCCATTGAATGTTAGGTCTCACAGCCAATTCATCAATCCATTGAGCTGGACCGTCATCAACTCTTGGTGTGGAACCGGCACGACCATGCTAGTCAGGTCAGCTACAAGCATGACAAAAGGAGAATATGGACAAGTGCTGTCGTAATTGGTTGATTGTCATTCTTTGAAGCTCTGGTAGCGAGCGTATGGTGTTTCGATACAAAAAGCATTGAGCCTGAAAGACTCTTTTCATCCGCTGCACTAGCGATCATGTCCCCACCGAGAGGAGAAGGTCATGATCCTAGAAATTAGACAACAGTGATCGACTTGACACAAGGAGAGGTCGTAACGTCGTCTCCATCCAATAAAAACCTTGAAGGAGTTGTGATGCCAACAATCCGCAGTTGCTCTCGAACGCCCAACAAAGTCCTGGCCAAAGCTCGAGGACCACAAAATGTTCTATGCTGTCATGCATCGCTGCGTGTTCCGATGCTGATGATTACAATTGGGTATAATGCGCAGTGAATAGTAATGATTAAAGAGTGTTGATGTCGAAGTGAAGAGCTACCTTTGAAGGTATTCCTCGGGAGATGATGCAGTGGTGGTGACTTCTTGAGTGTACAATATCGTATGGGGTATCATATGAAAGCGCTGGAGAATAGCTCAAGACAGCCAGGATGTGCAGCACCTCACCAGGAGGGAGTCGGGACATCGCTTCTAGACAAGAAGGAAATCCAAACCCTGCTGTCGCATCACGTCCCGCCAGTGGACGCTCTGTCTCTCGCCTCTTGCCAATGCCTCATCATTTGCGTGCCAAACATGAGCAAGCAGCTCTCTAACTCTTCCGATCGAGCCGCAGCTCGCCGCATCGCCCATCTGAGCCATGCGCTCGAAGAAGATGTTGCGGAAGGGCGAGTTAGGAAGGGAGGCGGAGCCTGCAATGATGATCGGCCAAACAAGTGATCAATCGAAGCCTTCTGGGCCGGCGGGGATGAAATTCATCGCGTCCGCGAGCATGTCGACAAGGTGTGTGATGTTCTGCTGCTGGCGATCGAAACCAGGGACCAGAGAGCACAGGTAAATCCGAGCAGCGAGGCGGAAGACGGTCGTCATGTTCGCACGGAGTTGCTTAGGCCTGAGAGCTCCTGTGGCCGAGTAGGCATTGTCGAGAGGTGGCACATTGCTTTCCGCAATGGTGATGTGGTCGCCAAGTAGCTTGATGTGTGTGCAAAGCTGGACTTGATCCATGCCGTCGTTCTTCAATGCTTCCAAGCAAGCGATCTCGGAGATCAGGAACATGATGCGGTCGTCGCAGCCCATGAGCTCACCGAGACCGGCCACAGAATTGGCAATGTTCTTCTCGCGGTAAGTGTCGGCGTAGATGGGTGCGCGACCGAGCATCGTAGCGCCAAGAATGTCGATCCAGGCCGCTACGGTCATGTTGAAAGCTGGCTGCGATTGATGGTCGTTGACGAGCTGCAGAGGAAGCTCGAGCTTATTGACAAGCTGAGAAGCCGCTTGGAAGTGCGAGTGCCATGGAATATCCGGGTGCGAATCTTCTGGTCTGCCAACGAAACACTGGAAGAAAATCATGCCAAGTGTAGCCTCCAGGATCTTGGAGTGATCGGCATCGAGCTGCAGTGCTTCGCAAAGCTGGTTGATGGCCTCGAACTTGTGGCGCATGATGTCGTTGTCGAGCTGCTCGTTCTGGAATGGGAGCGTTGACTTGAGATGCAGTGCCGAGATGCTGAGACAGCAGGAGAGATAGGTCTTATTCGACTCGAGCGCAGGAAGAATAACATCAGAGCGGGCAGATCCGTGCTGGTTGACCTCGAGGACTGGGAAGATCAGGCGGACAACGTTGTCAATGAAATGATTGAGCAGATGCTGATCGCATTCGTCCACTTGGATCATAGCCTTGTGCGCAGGCGAGATTGGGCCGTGGTTGAAGTTGAAGAAGTTGAAATCCACAGGCTCTTCCGTGAACGACTCGTGTGTTTGCTCGAAGTAAGACTCTTGCTGCAGCCAGCCATCGTTGGTGAACGGACCTGCAGTCGGAGGCGTTTGAAATGCGCTGAACGTCGAAATGGTCGAGTCCCTGCGCGTGGGCACATCATTGACGAACACTTGGGTCTCGGTCTTGATGTCGACTTCGTATGGTGGGAATGTTCCGTAGGGGTGGAATGGCGCATTCATCGCAGGCATGCTGACCGCGCTGAACACACCTTGAGGGCCACATGAGCTAAAGTCGAACTCTCCTGAAAACTGGGAGTCCATCGATCCTCCCCGAGTCCTTGAGAAGCCATCTGAAAAGGTCTCCGCGGTCAATGTGGAGTGACACAAACTCGGAGGAGTGTTTGTCGATAATGGAACATGCGAGGCCTTTTCGTTGAGCTTGGTGCGCTTGATGATGTTCTTTATTCTCTCCTTTTGGTTCCGTCGCTGCTCGTTGTTGCTCCACCACATTGGTCTCTTGTATTCGCAAGAAAGGCCCAGATGTCTGCAAGCTTTGCAACCAGGTTTGCCCTCATCGCACTTCTTCCGTCGCAATCGGCATGTGAAGCAGCCTGTGAAGCAAGTCAGTGGTCTTAGTCATCCCTGCAGCCGCGGATCTACCCACCTGTCCGCGACCTTCGGTGCATCTTCGAGGGCGTTTGTTTCGATGCCGATGTGTTTGGTCCAGACATATTTGTCGATGTTTTGCTCGAAGGATTGGCTTTGGTTGTTGACATTGTAAATAGTAAAAAGAGGCTCAAGAAGTATTAGAAATAATTGTAAACCGTTGCAACAGATCTCCAAGGAAAGATGGCGCGAGTTGCGAATGTCCCGGGGCAGCTATTAGACTCGACGAGGCTTGAACCAGCAAGCACACTGAACGAGTATTTTAAAATGAAAGAAAGTAAATTATGCTGCCACAGCCAGCCGGTGTCGAGAACTCGAGAGCAAAAGCGGATGAAGATGAACGGTGACCTGCTGGGCGGGCTGATACCTTATATCCAACTCGATTCGGCAAAAAAGGGCACTAATGCTGCCAGTACAGGGTGCTATTTTTGTGCATTGCAGGTGCGCAAGTCTCTCTCGTACTGGCTCCACAGCATGTGGTGGAGGGCGAGTCGAGACGGCCATTGGACAGCGCAAACAATTAGCCATGATTTCGAGATGCATGGTTCTTTGCACTTGCTCAATCAAGCTTATTTTGGTAGCCGCCCATCGAGAGGCCCATGCAACAATCAGCATGGGTACAACCGACTTGGCTTTGCTAGCGAAGCGAGCATCGATCGGCTGGCCTCGCAAGCCCTCCGGCTTATTCCTCTATTTCTCACCATCATTGCGCAGATTTGTACCGATGGCCTGGGAAGATAGAGTGAATGCAGGTCTCCCTTCGGCAAAGTATGCTCATTTGACCTAGCTGGTGGAGTGAACCTGCCGTGTCTCTCGGCACAACTCTCAGAGCTTCACGGTGTGTGTCGTCACCGCTACTTCGAAGAAGAGGAACGTGAGCTGGCAGGATTTCAAATCGCGATTGACAGGAAAAATCGCGTTAGACCCGCAGTAGCCTCGTGATAGCTGGCCGTCCCGTCTTATCCTGTGAGCCGAAGTCAAGGCAACGCAGCACCCTCCTGTAGCCACGAAGACGTCTTGAACTGTTCCATCTGCTTGTGCTCGCTCGCCTTTGGCTCTCACCACGCTCTTGCAGTTTTCCATCAGGCCAGACCTGTCCCTTGAAGCATCACATTTCAGTTGGAAGCTCGTTATCGCAGCTCGAACGTTCTTGTCGACGAGCAGATGACCTGCATGGAACAAGGTCATGCCTTTCCAAGTCTTTAGCATCAAGCATATAAACGCCCTGACAGCCAATCGATCAGCGTTGCAAGGGTGGGCAATGTGACTGATTGCATTAGTGCAGCGCTCGGACCCTAAGCTTGGGCCTCATCCGCTGTGTGGGGCTTCCGAGTAGCTTATCTCGGTCATATTGCTGGCTAATGCTATCCTGAAGCAGACTCTTAGCTCATTAATTTGGTTCGTGATTCTAACATCTAGATTGAAAATCAAATGCCCATAATTAGCTCTTTACTTCGAGAACTCACGGCCAGGTCTCCGCAATCCCATGCTGAAGAACATAGCTCATTGGATACCGACACACTCGATTCAATTTCTGCATATCCACCAAAGAATTCTCAGAAAAGCATACCTGCCCGGTGGTTGGAATATCAGCGGTCACACCATGGTACGGCTATCGAGCCGAGTACGGAGGATGGTAGTCTCCAAAAGATACGCTTCGTGCTTCATTACTGTCCGCCAACCGAACGCATGCACATGATATTGGAGGTCAACGTGCGCTTCAATCCTCTTGAGGAACTTCATCACTACTAGACACATCACCATTAGGCAACATGCGATCATCATTACAGTCGTAGCGAAAGCTTAGGCAATCCCTAAAACGGAACTACTGTGAGGCATCACGCATCTTCATGCCAGCGATCATCTCTCAAAGAATATGGTGGATCACGGACACAGAGAACACAACCAAGATCTTCCGTCTTGACTCCAACTCCTCAGCGTGGGTTTCACTTCGTTTATGCTCAGAGGCTGCCTAGCCTCGGAGATCAAGTCACTATTGCTCAGAACATTCTATCTTCAAGCCCCTCAGTCTCAGTGCCAACGTGCGAAGCTACAGCAGCAGTCTTATTACTGGGACCCAGCTTCAGTCTCTCGTGATTTTGTACCACTGTGCTAGAATTACACAACACACCCTGTACCGATTGCAGGAAGCGAAATTCATTACGCCAGCATGGGCAACGGTCATCCTAGTCCAAGAGGCGTGGTGTTCTATTAGCTCCAAGCCCGATAGTATTTCCAGACCACTGGAAACAATATTTCAAATTCCTACCAACCAGCTCACCGAGAGAATCTCAGCGAAGTCATTATTCGAAGGCCCCACGTAGACTTTTGTTCAGGAACACCTGTGCTCACAGACAATTGCTGCTAAAATAACTCCAAGCCTGATTCTCGTCTTCAAAGATCACGAGGCAAACTCGCTACGAGTCGGAGTGGCGACGAGGCTGAGGCTCCACGACGACGAAGGTACGCAATGCCCAATCCCACGCAACGATTGGACTGGGAAGTGTACGTGACCTTCTGCAAAATCATGCGGACTTGCCTGGAACTTTTCATTGGATTCGACTGGTATGACCTGCCACGCAAGGGGAGATCAGTTTCGTGTAGTAGTCGAAGCGTCCGAACACTTTGGAGGCTTCTTCAATGTTCGGATAACTTATGGAAGTGCCCGTGCCGAATGTGAACAGTAGGCATCAAGTCCCTTCGTAGAGCCCTTAGGAGTTATCTGATCGAGAAGAATGTCAAATCATTAGGATAACCTTGTCCATGAAACGTGATTGACATTGGGCCTTTTTTGGCCATCGAATCACAGTCCTTCGCCATTCCAAGAGATCTTAGTTGGCCCCGGGCAATACCGCAAGCCACGAAGGCTAAAGTAGTCCACTCATAACCGCCCGGTCCCTTTCAACTTTTGTCTTCCGCATACTGATTGGCTGAGACGTTGTGCTTCACAGACCCTTCGCATGATCATTGCAAGGATGCTGCATGGAACACCTCGAGGCTGTCCTAGCCTCTTCACATCACCCAGCCAAGAAGCGGTCGTTGTGACGGCCACGATGCCTGTCACGACGATGATACTGCATGCGAGCATGAGTCTGTCCTACTAAATGCTCCGTCCCGCTGCGCGCACGCGGACGTTAAGTCCTCCGCATTCTGTTTTCGCGACATGAGTTGTGCAAGCTTCCAAGATAGAGTCCTGTGATACTGGCGACAGTACTTTCCTCACCGTCTAGATACCCTCGTGCAGCATTTCAGCGTACTCGTTTTATTTTTGTATCCACACCGTCAAAATGGTAGGTGGGGTACATGTGCAATTGGACCTCAATTAATATATTGCTTAGGCTACAATGACACCAATGACTCCGATCACACCTCTCGAAGGCGAAGTCGAGATGTTCGCACGCGGTCGAATTCAGCCCTTGTTCCCCATTGACACTGCCATCGGCAGTCGGCAGTCAATGCTTTCTGTAGTACCAGAAGTCGAATCCCCCGCCACTTTGCTCGACACGCAAAGCACACATAAGCGTCGTCCTATGTCAGAAATAACCGAGATCTTTGATGAGTTGGATCTCTATGAAGATGACTTGAGCGAGTTCGAGGAAGATTCTGATGAGGCATTCTCTGATGAGGCGTTCGACTTCCAGTCGGTAGGTGTCTGTGGTGATATAGGTACACTGACAAGCAGCGCTAATGGTGGGGTCTAGAACGAAGGGCGGCGAAGTCAAAGCACTATTTCGACATATGACGAGGTCCCCACTCCTCGATCAATTCGTCACCTTACCTTTCCGCATGTTGAGTCGCGAAGGTCGGTCGAAGGCCCAAGGGGGCCTCATCTCCATCTCTTTCGTGGATCGGCGACGTTCCCACTTGTGCCAGAACTGCCGTTCGATCACACGCTCCAGCTATCGCCTTTAGTGCCCAAAAAGCCAGATCTTGCGATAGACACAGCATTCCAACAATCATTCCATGAGACGACTCCGACCACGATTGCGAATGTGCCTGCCACCCTTGCAGTGACCGAAGATCAATGGAACAAAGAGGACCCGAGCACATGGACGACTGAGCAGGTCTCATTATGGATGTATCAAACAGGAGTGGAATCAGCCGTGATTGAGAAGTTTGAACACAATGACATTACTGGCCGCATCCTTCTTGACCTGCAATTCAACGACCTGAAGGACATTGGCATAGAGTCCTTTGGAAAGCGCCACGAGCTATGGAGCCAAATCTGCGATCTGCGAGATGGTGAAGCTGGGATAAGTCCAGTGCCAACCTACTTCCATGATATCAGCCCTTGTCGGACCGGGTCAAGATGCTCGCATCAGCGAAGTGGCGGATCATGCGAAGAACCACACTCTCCTGGTGCCGCTCCGCGACGACGGCGAAAGTACCGAGCCAATCCCAACGACCCAATCACACCCATGGATTCAGTCAGCATTGTAGCCATCGAGCAGTTGGTACCCAAACCTCACAAATGTTCACGAGGCGAGAATTGCTCAAAGTGGAAGAAACAACAGAAACTGCTGAAGAGAATCAATGAGGACCATGGGCTTCCGATTTCTCCGGAAGGAGGCGGACAAATCTGGATGTCTGGCGATCCGGGCAATGCACTCACAGCGCCGAACCTGGTCGAGAATTCGCATCGTCCAATCTCTGACGCGATCCCATCTGTTGTTGGTCCATCCGTAGTAGCTTCCTCCGACTTGCTCGGCCCAGGAGATATGCCTCAGATCGCTCTGCATGCCGATGCGCTCAACCAGCTGCAAGAAAGAGATGCCCAAGACAATGTCAAGAACTTCCTCTCATTGCAACACGTTGAGCCGCCCCAGATGCTGGAGCCCTCTTCACCGTTGCCAGCTTTTGGCACGGAGCGATTCGAAATGTTCCCCACCTCGCATATCACGCCTGGGTTTGCTTCACCACTCACTGGTCTTCAGACTTTACCTCGCCTTCAGATCCCACGAACAAGCACCGCAATACCACTTTACGAGCAGAATGGCAATCTCTCTGCTATCCAGGACCCCTTCTCCGCCATATCGCCCTGCCATCAAACATCGATGGCCGCGGGTGGTGGCATGTACCGCTTTGGTACGCCGGCCTCTGAGATGGATGTCGCGGTGACATGCGTGCCCATGGGCCCAATCGCACGAGACACATCTCAGTCAGTGCCGCCCAACATGGTGTATCGCGATCCAATTCGCAACTCACGACAAGATTGGCGCAAGACAGCCCAAGCATTGCCAAGCTTGAATGAGAACGAAGTGTTCAGCCCAGTAGCCAACAGTGAAGGCAATGGTCGTCGAGCCTCCGACCAGACGTTCGGCAGCAGCGATCTGGCTGCACTCAAGCAGGAAGTCAGGCTCGTTTCTCCGGAACAGCACAAGAAGCAGCTCGATCCTCGCTATTCAGGCGTTCATTATGCTGGCTGGATGAAGAAACGAAAGACCAAACTATTGCGACACGAGTGGAATGAGCACCACTTCCGTCTTTCCGGCAACCAGCTGAAAATGCATCAAAACGATATCCCGCAGTCCACCATCCTCGAGTCTCTCAACATTGATGAGTACGCAGTCGCTTGCAGCAGCATCGCCTCAAACAAGCTTGCTGCGAAGTTCAAGGCTCTCAAACTTGCAAAGGAGAAAGGCTCCCTCAAAGATTCTGCGTTCGAGTTCCAGCTCGTCCCCGATCAGATGTCTAGGCATAGCAAGTCCCATCATTTCGCAGTCAAATCAAGAAATGAGCACATCGATTGGATGCGAGAATTGATGCTCGCCAAGGCCTTGAAGGCAAAGAAGGACGGCGTGGTGGTCGAAGTAAATGGAAAAGAGGTTTGAAACACTCGCATCTATAGCGCACGAGATACTATTGACAAGTTTCTTTGCTATGTACATAAAATACCCCCAGGTCTTCGCGCCTCACGGGCAGTTGATGGATTGACGATCAGATGAACGACATTCTTGGTGAACATACTTTGATCAAGACAATATTGCGTACACACATGGACAGTGTGTTGGGACACTTCAAGTAGCGTAGATAGCAGACACGCAGTCCACTCTCACAATCTGCGCCATTCGAATCTTCCACCTGTTCAGTGATCCATTTCTTATAGCAGGGCATGTGTGATGGACTTGAGAACCCTATTGAAGCATGATGCTTAGCCGCCGAAGCAGAAGGGCCAGTCCTTGGGATTGGATCATTCTCCGAACGAAATCTCAGATCCTTGCATAGGACGATCACAAGCTCAAGATCCGAGCTATTTCTGTTTCAAGAAGCTGTACAGGACATGGGCGATCATTGTGCTGGAGCAGCAAAGTGCTATTCTCATTTATGTAACTTTGGGTAACTGGGCTGCAGAACGTGCATTATGCATCTGCGCTTATGCACGTACGCTCCATGTCAATCCTCGTCACACAGAGGTATGAAAGCGGCAATTGCTTGGCTGGCTTGTGATACGTTCAGATTCCGAAAAACGGAATACTAAGTGGTTGCACTTGTTGGGCACTCAAGCGTGACACAAACCATTAGAATGCTTGATCTCCCTGCCCATTCTCGGGACTGTTATACAGGAGACTCGAGTTCTGGTGGAACGTGACACTGAGGGCACATGTCAATGCAGGCTTGCAGCACCATGCACTCGACGCCTGCGAAGAGGTCGAACCGGTCGACGACTGCTCGGTGATGGAAGGCACGAGACGCTGCACAGAGCGATTGAACCAGCCCCTGACATATGTGGGTTGCCGCAGTCTTTCCAGGCTTGGTTTCCTGCTTCATACCCCTCGGAAGCTGCGCATAGCCGCAGAGCTCGAGGACAGCATTGTGGTTCCCTGAGCGTAGCCAGCCACTGATGTCTCCACGGATAGGTGCGCAGAACAAATCGTCTGGCCTCGTTCCTCCAGCTAATCATAGCTGCTCTGAGGTGGAAAAAGTGTTCCAAGCTCGCCCTTGCCGAGTTCAATCTTGCTGTCACCGTAGTCGAAATCTGTGCCGAGTACAGCATATGCGGCTATCCTGCGATCTGCCCGAACACCGAGCATGTCGAGCAAAGTCGCTGCCTTCTCAGGCATGTAAGGCTGCAATAATATTGCCGTTATGCGCAGTGCCTCGGCGCACAAGTAGACCACCTCATTCATGGTTTCCTGTTCGCTCTTCGCAAGCTTCCAGGGCTCCTGCTGACTGAAGTAGACATTGGTCTGGTAATGGTTAGCTGTTTAGGTTGCGCTAGGGGAGAGATCCAGCACTTACCTGATAGACGATACTGATGATAGCATTGAGTGCCCCAGGCACGTTAACCCGGTTCATGTGTCTCTCAACGTCGTCGTACTGTTTCAGCAGCATATCGCGTTGGACAGAATGCTGTGGTTCTTGGTGCACCTTCTGACTAGCTTCTGCAGAGCTCACAGCAGTCCGGATGTCCCACTTCTTGGATCTTGTCAGTCGGCTTGCGAGATTTCCGAGCTGGCCCTTCAAGTCTCTGTTGTATCTGCGAATGATGTGGGTATTATCATAGCTAGCGTCATCTTTGATGCCCCCTTCTCGAGCAAGATAGTAGCGCATGACATCGGCCCCGAAGCGATCGATCGCGAAGAAGGGGTTCACCACATTTCCTGTCGATTTCGACATCTTTTCTTTTCCCAGTGTCCAGTGCGCATGCGTGAGGATCGCCTTCGGAAGTGGGAGGTCAAGTGCCATCAGAAATGCCGGCCAGTAGATGCAATGGAATCTGGAATCCGATGTTAGACAATCTGACATGGATCCAAATATCGCCCACTCACCTCACGATATCCTTCCCGATAATGTGAACATCTGCTGGCCACCCACCCTGCATTGCTTTCTCTGGCGACCAGGGATATCCAGCAGCTGTTGCATAATTGAGCAATGCGTCTAGCCAGACGTAGATGGTCTGCGAGGGGTCGTCAGGTACAGGTATACCCCACGTAAGCCTGCTCGAGGGTCGCGAAACGGACAGATCCTGAAGACCGTCTGTAACCCATTCAGTGACCTGCTTGTGTCTTGCCCACGGCTGTATCCAATCTGGGTTCTCTGCATACCACTTCAGGAGAGGTTCCCGAAACGCAGAAAGCCGGAAGTGGTAGTTTTGTTCTTCGGTCCATTCCACCTCCTTGCCAGTCTCAATGGAAGCCATGTGCTTACGCCCGGACCATGGTTCAATGATCAGGTGAACGGCTGAGGCCGGATAGAATGTCTCGTCGCTGACCGCATACCAGCCTTCGTGCTTGGATGAATAAATCAAGTCCTTCTCTTTCAGCAGTTGCCATGCATACTGGACTGCTTCACTATGGTCTGCATCTGTAGTACGCATGAAACGAGTATGCGATATATTGGCGCGAGACGCGAGTTCCTGATTCTCTATTAGTGATGGCCGGCGGCACAGTCATGAGCGCATACTTTGAAGATATCTGCGCCTTGATCGCAAAATGCTTTTGGTTCCGTGTTCGCTTTCTCTGCAGCTCTTTGCACTTTCATACCATGCTCGTCTGTGCCGGTCAAGAGTACTGCTTCTCGTCCTTTGAGTTCCGCATGTCTCTTGACGATATCGGCCATCACCATTGAGTACAGATGGCCAACGTGGGGCGCGGCATTGACATAGAATATGGGCGTGGTAACATAGAAGGGCTTAGGCTTTGCAGACACGGTCTCTGGCGCAGCACGGCGCGCTGCCGTCCTACTTAAATTGCGTCTACATCCGTTACAGATCCATTCGCTTCCACTCGAGCGATTGAGAGCAGAGGTCGCGCGGCGAAAGAATGATTGATGATGCATGGAGAATGCCAGACGCGCAAGAAAGTGAGTGACGCGCCGAATGAGCTCGGTCGGCGACATTAGATGCCGACGTCACGTGTCGGCAGCGTATCGCAACATTATCACTCCTCGTCGATCAGCTTTTCTTCAACATCTTCACAAATCACATTCATTCTTCAGCAGATGCTCGCACTGGTGCAGCGTTAATGTTCGATGACCTTCAGTTTCGACGGTAAAATGCTTTCCACGTTCGGTATCTCTGAGCTCTTTCTGATGAATCGCCCGAGCTTCAATGTTCTGAAAGTACTCCATGTCTTGGAGCAAAACCTGACCATCTGGGAATATGGCCGCAGATTGTACGCACTCGCTGAAGCTCATATTGCCTATTATTCAGGACTTGATGATCGTGCAGGCGGTAGTCTGATCCTCTCAAAGCGACTTCTTCTGCTGGACAGCACTGAGGCTTCACCGCAAGCAGGCCATTTGAAGAAATTTCCCCATCGACTGGCTCAAAGGTCCATTACAGAATACTCTAGATGCCGGCATAGAGATCATTTGCGATGAACACATATTGTCATGCTCGGTACTGCAGGCTTTGTCCAGATCTGGAACCCGGCCATGAAATCTTATTGAAGACCAAAACCGGCCACGACATCCGAACATCGACCTTCTGCCCAACTTGTCCGTGGAATTGTATCTCACCCTGTCAAACATGCATGACTGTTTTGCATATCATTCTTCGCAGGTCGAGAGCCTGCTTTTGACGACACGACGCCCTGACTATTTCGACTCAACATGCTCTTCTTGCATGTTCAACAGCGGCAACGACTTTGGGACCGATCCACAAGAACACAGTCTGTCTTCGCTAATTCTCCTTTCAAGCAGATCTTATTGAGCACCTGATATGGCATCGCTGGCGATGTCAATAAAGGCATTGCTCTCAACTGCTCCATCTAGTCTTTGACCCATTCGTCTACTAGCTCCAAGTGTTTGTTCCGTACCTGTTCGGTCTTCAATAAGATCTGCTGTAATTCAGGACTACATAACATCTTCACATGGACGTGCATCAGCGCACTTTCAACTCAGCACTGTCCTTCACCGAGTTCCAATACTCTACTCACAACGCAAAGAATACCCTACTCAACGAAAACATCACTTTATCAACCCTCGATCAACCATGAAGGTCACAAGCTTCATGGCCGCGGCCGCCATGGTCATTGCGGCTGTTTCAGCCGAGCCCGAGGCCAATCCTGGCTGGAGGAAGTCACAATGCTGGCGTGTCGGAATGCCTTGTAACAAGGTCAAGCGCGCCATCGATGATGCCATTGAGATTCTCGATGAGCCAGTCGACACCACGTCTCCTCTCGCACGCCGCTGTTTCCAGAATGGCCAGACTTGCGCAAAGGCGAAGCGCGCCGAGGAAGCCCTTCGTGCATCGCTCAAGGATGCTGACTTCAACAACTTCGGCGACGGCAAGAAGGCACCAAAGCACCACTTCTGTGAGGATGGCAAGCCATGTCCCAAGGGCTTCAAGCGAGTGATCGCTCGCTCGCTTCCATTCACTGAGCTCGAGACCGCCGATGATGCCAACGCAGACCCAACCTTCTGCCACGGCACCGGTCAGCAGTGCGACAAGGTCAAGCGTGCGGCCAACGCCATCTCCGAGGCGCTGTCCAAGCGTGAGGCTGACCCAGAGGCCGCTCCTGGCTGGAGAAAGTCCCAGTGCTGGCGTGTCGGAATGCCTTGCAACAAGGCAAAGAGAGATCTCTGCTTCCGCAATGGCGAGCCTTGCAACGTTGCCAACAGGGCCGTTGACTACTTGGACGTGGCTGCCGCTGATGCCCACGACTATGTGACGGAGGACCTGCCAGGCTCTGACTACAGAAGCTAGACGCGGTCCCAACGTACCACATCGGGTTGACAACCTTTTGCTTCTTCGCGACGCAGCGTCCTGCCTTTGGATATGCATCGCCCCTTTCATCACTACAGGCATCACTTTGATTGCCGGATTTGTACATGCAAAAGCATACTTCACTTCTTGAGACGTCCGTCTTCGACGCTGACTGTCCATTGTACATATTAAATGCTCCATACCAAATGTATATACGAGTATGTTTGTCATTGATCCTCACTCTTCAAGCATGTCGACAGTGATCCTCTGACTCCAGCGCAGCAGCAAATGTGGGCAGTGGCACCTAGACCTCGCATGTCATAAAATACAGAGGTCAAGTATGCGACATTGGTGAATGCGATCTGGCACATCATCACGAGAAGATGCTTGTGATAAGGCAAAAAGGCTCGGCCCGCAGTCCCTATCTGCTGACTCGCTCTCAAACCTTGATCACGAAATGATGCGAGGTGATCTGTTGCTAGAATCACAGTTCGGAGCTTCGAAGTCGGGGCGTGACCATTCATGGGCTCAGGGAGCATGTCTATTATTGGCCAATCGGGACTTCTCTCCCATACACCGCTGCGTTTGCTTCGTGTGCGACTGTCCAAGGTCGAATTGGCCGAAGTAGAGCCTTTGATGCCCGATGTTGTCGCTGCTTGGTCTCCTTTATCGACCGCACATGGCTGCTTTCAAGTTTTTCATCCAACTCCAAACTGCTTGATCTATTTTACACAGTCGAACATTGCTCTACGTTCTGGAGTTCCCAATATTGAAAGTGCTCACACCGCTGATTAAGAAACAATCGCATCTTGACCCGCGATGGATTCACCGCCTTGTACTCGTATGACTCGACACAAATATCCGACTGTGCGACACCCACGCAGGGCGCAAGATACAGCGTTTCCTGACGAACCGTTGGACTTCCGTGCCCGTCTTATCATGCATGCCGGCTTTTCAGGATGTGAAGGAGACGAAAGGAATCTGATCAACCAAGAACTCTGTCAGCCCTACAGCTGTTTTGAGCCTCATGTCCGATCAAACGGCGTAAGCATGCGCAAGATTCGTCATCCACAATCTCTGACAACTTCATGTCTAGACTATTGGAGTTGTTATGCCCGGATCAAGTTATGCTGTGCGTAATTGCCTGGCGCCTATCCCGCACACATCGTTGCCGTGCTAAAGTAGGACAGCAGGCACATACGAGCGCTTAAGCAACGGCGAAAGCTCCGAATGCTACTCCAAGAGGACGCTCTGCAGGAACCTCTAACGTATCTGTCTTGCCGCAGGCTGCATTATCTGGAGAGTGCTGCTGTGCAAAGTCGCACAGCATACTGAGCATGTTGTCCAGAAGCGTCGATCGGCAGAACGGTGAATCATAGCAATTTTCGCTCAGACAGCACGCAATCCCACGCTGTCATCCTTCGCCGTTATTCCTTCGCAAATGGACAAAAGCAATTGTTGAGAGGGCGAGTCTGAGCCCAGCACGCAGCCTTCTCTCATGGCTTGCGCCCCTGACTCTAAAACGCTCTGGAAATGTCTTGCTCCGGGGAACTCCTTCCGACCCGAGATAGCGCCCAACCTTATATTGCTTCCAAGCTGAATACCGGCAAGGTGGAAGCGATTCCCTGGTGCATCTACATGTCTCCGCATGAGACCGTCAATCCGGTCTGAGCTGGCTGGCCGTGGTGCGATTCCATCATTGCACAAAGCTCATGGTGGCCTCTTGAAGCTCATTTTGGTCGATCAGCCTCGTGAATCTACAGAAAGTCTTGTCGTTGATTGCCTTACTCTTACGGGCCGGTCCTGGAACTGCAGGGAGTTATCGCTGCATGAAATTGTTCGACTTGTATAAATATAATTGGCACGATCTCTACTCAGGATTCTGGCATCACACCCACCTTTTGCCTTTCTATCTCGATCGACCACCACTGGCCATTGTTTATCCTTGGACCACATTCATTGTGAACTTGCTCAACAGCGTCTTCTGACCGATGTCCATGACTGCGAAGGATATTGTCACAGAATTTTCTGGTGAGTGTGAATTGCTTGCACATCTCTATAATAAGACTGCACGACTTGCCATGTTCATTCCTTGCATTGATCAGCAGGAAGCTCTCACTATATTTCAGCGAATGCACACGCTAGACAGACGTTCAAACCCCTCCTTCACGCACCATAGCAGCACACACAGGCTGCAGTGAGAGATCAACTTAGTCCTCTCATATTCAGCCCGTCGATGCGGCGCTAATCCTTACAGCCCATAGATATAAGTCCGGTGACCTCTGGCTACGATCCTGATTCCTGCTGGAAGTTTCCCTCTTACTTTCGTCGGATCACGCGCTTACGCAGCCTGCGCAAGACTCCCACGCCTCCTGTGAACGACAAGCCCAGTGCCCACATCGCGTACCGAGACCATGGACGGGGATATACCCAAAAAGCGACAACGAGCCAATAGGGTAGTCTTCCCAGCAGCCGAGCCCGATTTTCGTGCAGCCCGCCAGCGCTGTGCCGAATCTTGCAAAACGTACAACAGCCAAGCGGAGTTTTCTTCTCCAGAAGCGCGTGCAAGGCTGTGGCAGGAGTGAGTTGTACCTCTGAGTCCTCGAAATCTGAGGTTTCTCCAAAGTGATCGACACTGCAGCTGACACGGAGTACACAGAATCGTTGCGCCTCAGGTCAAGGATTCGACTGTGGACCAAGCTGCGAACGAGTCGCAAATCGAAAGTGATCCGATACATCACAAAGTGAAAGAAGACGGCAAAACGAATCCTGGACCCGACATTACCGACAACGATGCCACGCGCGAGGCTCCCCTAGTGAACGGGCCAGCAGCCGCTGAGCCGGCGACTCCTCATTCGCCAAAAATCTCCCAAGCTTTAAAACGGTCACCAGTCGTCTCCACGTCGCCAGAGGGCCGTCCCGCCGTAACTCCACCACCGAGCCCGGAGTACAAAGAAAATCGTTCGAAAAATCCCATCGCTGTCAACGGAGAGCACGCCGTGGAGGACTACACGATTGCGGACACACCGCCTCCGTCACGGAAGTCAAGCCTTTTGAAGTTGAAGCGCTCGGAAGCGACTCAGGACCCCACTGAGGATCTCCAGGAACATGACCCGGCCATCACGAATCCGTTCATCGTGAATGCCCCTTACGTCAAGCCGCCTGTCTGGATTGATTATGGAACCAATCTTCATATCGGCAATGGAACGTTCATCAACAGAGGTTTCGTGGTCATTGACTCGCCAGTATGCCACATTCGGATAGGCGAGCGGTGCCTATTCGGCCCGAATGTGATCCTCGCGGCAGTGGAACATCCGTTGGGTGAGTACTTTTCCAGATTCTCGATCAGATATCGAATGACTTCGCGTGTGTGCCTTGCGAGCAGGATGAATCCTTTGCGCAACGCTCGACTGCATTGCCTTCGCGCCTGCAGTATCTGAGAACGGAGCTAATGCGCCTTGGCCTCTAGATGCAGATGAGCGAATATCGCCCATTGGCGCACCTTCGTACGCCTCGAGCATCGAGATTGGCGACGAATGCTGGATCGCTGCTGGTGTCAGCATTCTATGCGGTGTCAAAATTGGATCCGGCTGTGTCATTGGCGCAGGTAGCGTTGTAACGAAGGTAAGTTGCAGCATCTGTGGTGGTCACCTGCATAGCTCTATTGACGCACCTGCATCCCGCCAGTGCATCAATATCGCCCATCAGCTCCGGATCCTTCTTCATCCGCATGCGAATGCTACCACACTGGCATGCAGATTTGTTCATGGCATTCTGACAAGTCAACAGGATATTCCAGACGGATGCATAGCGTATGGCAACCCGGCACGTGTTGCTCGGGTCTGCTCTCCAAGATTCCACGCTGCGGGCAGACGACCTATCGAGCGTGCAGACATCTTTGATGTTCCGGGAGTCACTCCGCCGGACCTCATTCGAAAGATGAACGTCCAACAACCATCTCAGGAGTCAGCCTGCAGCAATGGCTGCTCCTTCCGATGCTCCGCCCAGGCGGTCCAGAACCACAGCATCGTTCAAAGAGGAAAAGATACCCTGTTACTGCTGATCGGGTTGGCCAGTCTTGTTCATGTGATCAAAAGATGGTGACCGTCGAGGCGACAGATCTGCCTCTACTTGTTTATGAAGCTCAAGACTTGGGTTGAGACAATTAGCGAGGCGTCTTTGGGAGAATACAACACGGCGACGGGTGCGATAGCAGCCGCTCACAGGGAAGCCCTTGCATATGTTTGCGCAGGCTGCAGGTCTGGCCTGCGATGACTTTATTTTTCTTGCTCTTTCTATTCCCCTCCTGGTTCTGACAGAATGATCATATTGGCTGTATCAACAGATTGGGCATTTTCTTCGAGGAGTTATGGGCCACAAGAGATGGATAAAAGTGCGATTTGGGATACACTTCTGGGTATTCACACCAGGCTTATGTTGATTTTCACAATGCAATCAGGAGTAATGGCAATTCACCATATCTTTCGACCACTATCTCGATCCCATGAGTATGGAGCACACATTCGACTTGGCCTTCTGCCCCACAGCCGCACCGTCTTAAGATTTGGTCAGCCCCTGCCAGACGGCACAGCTTAGGATTTGATTCGCATCCTG
This sequence comes from Scolecobasidium constrictum UM 578, assembly GCA_000611715.1. Lineage (NCBI taxonomy): Eukaryota > Fungi > Ascomycota > Dothideomycetes > Venturiales > Sympoventuriaceae > Scolecobasidium > Scolecobasidium constrictum. The sequence continues at coordinate 79,581 of AZYM01000173.1, forward strand.
GACTGGAATCTAGATCTGGCACGGAATATCTGAACCACTCCATCGGAACAAGTGATGCGTACGTCACGGCAATGTCTGCAGCGCGGCCTGCGGGAGTCGCCAGCGGACTGGATACGAAGATACGAAAATCGATCAGGTGGACGCGGGATCCGCACCGACACTGTGAGAGCTGTGCCGCAGCAGGCGCCCGAGTATAGCCAACCTGTATCTGCATGCTGCGAGACGGTAAGCAACATGCAAGTACGCGACTCCGGTAACCATTTCAACCACCACTACCCGCTCTCAGGTCACCATCGTAAATTCCACCAACCAATGTATCGAGGTAGATTGATGGCGGTATTGGACGTTGCGGGACGAGGCCTAAGTGAGGCGGAACCGCCATGCACGGGATCGAGATTCACCCAGCCAAGACAAAAAAAGGCCAATATAGCGCTCAAGGCGGCAGTCGCCTGAATGAAGTGAATATGCATTGCGTGCGTGCGTGCGTACGTGCTTGCTACCAACGACAGACAGACAGACGCAAGGCTAAACGAACGAAATACCACCTCCACCATGACGGGCACCTCACACCGCCTCCTCCAGATAGCTCTTGAACCGCGCGTCGCCCTCCAACCGACATTCCCTCACCGCATCATAGCAAGCCATCAGCAACCCCGGGAACTTGTTCATCCAATACGCCAAGTACCCACTCGGCAGATCGCCGACCCTCTTCTTCGTGTACTCGTCCATATCCGCATAGTGGTTCTTCTTGTTGCGCAGCGCGCGCAGCAGGTCTAGCATCCGGTCCCCCGTGTACTTGCGCTGCTTGCCGAGCGAGTCCACGAAGCACCGGTCGAGCTCAGACAGGAAGTCGCTTTTATGCACGTTGCGGTCTCGGCCGATGTACTCGAGGGTGAGGAGGTCGTCTGACGGCGGGTCGCGGCACTCGCGCTCCCAGTGGTCGGATACATCGCAGAGGAAGTTGAGGCGCTTTGCATCTGACCAGAAGAATGGGTGGTTCATGACTTGAGCGGCCGTAGGCCTGTTCTCTGGCTGCTTCGCCAACATCCACTCGATCAGTTGACGTGGCTCTTCGGTCGAGTCGCCCCACTGGCTCAGCTTGTCGAGACGTGGGCCGTCCCATTTCTTGATGTTGATCTCTCGCTCAACGTGTCCGATGTCACCGAAGTCATCGTCGTATGGATGACCGCCATTTGTGAGCACATAGAAGAACACGCAGCCGAGTGAGAAGATGTCAACGGCTCGCTTGACACCAGGTACTGCTCCCACTTCGCCATTGGCCGAACCAGAATTGGAGTCGTTCTGCGTCGAAGACTGTGTGCCGAGACCATTGCGAGGCTGACCGATGACTTCAGGAGCCTTCCAACCGATCGTGCCTGCATTGCCTACAGTGCCAACAAGAGTGCTTGCGTTGTCTTGAAGCATGCGGCACAGACCGAAGTCAGAGATGACTAGTCGTGGGCCCTTAGTCTGGTTCTTCTTCGGGTACGCGACTAGAATATTCTGCGGTTTGATGTCACGATGAATGATCCTCAAACTGTGCAGATGCCGCAGACCAGCTGCGATCTGGTACAAGGAGGCGGTCATATTCTGGTTGATGTCGTTGAGTAGACGAGTCTGGACCTCGCGTTGATCGGCTGGTGTATCTTCTCGATAAAGATCGTAAAGACTGCTTTGACAGCGCTCAACGGCGATGTATCTGGTTCCATGTTAGCTCAAGCCTTTCAAATTTGATCGTTGCATTGCACATACAGAAAGTCCTTGTCTTTCTCATGGCGGTAGTAGCGAATAACGTTGGGATGGTCGTCACTCTGACTCAACAGCTTGATCTCCTGCGACGCAAGATCAAAATACTGCAGAAGCATACGCTTCACAGCCACCTCGCGACCTTCAAATGTGCCCTCGTATACCGTGGTACCGCCACTGCCATAGCCAAGAATTCGCTCGCTGATGACCTTGATGCTTTGGATGGACAAGGACTGCTCTACATCAGTGACCTTGCCTTCGGTTCGTGCCGTGTCTGGCTGAAGGGATTGGCTCGATGCAACGACAGCGTCGACGATCTTGTCCACATCGTCCTCTCCAGCCAGCTTCTGAGCCCTCTTTGCCTTGTTGCGCAGATTGCTTGGTCGGTTCTTTTGGCCACCGCGTTGTCCTCGGTGAGCTTTCTTCTTCTTTGTGATCGTTGGAGGAGTACCGTCCTCTAGGCAAGGTCCCTGAACAACTTCGTCCACGTTATTGATGTTGTTTGTGGCTGGAGCGGAACTCTCGGTTGCCGTCTCTGCCCCTTCATCAATCACGTCAGGCGCGAAGCGGACTTTACGCTCTGCTACTGCCTCCACAGTCTCGACAACAGTCGTCGCAGGTGGAAGAAGTGCATTGGACTCAGGCTGCTCCGAGATACTCTCTGATAAGGCTTGCTTTTCTTTAGCCCAAAATCTGTTCGCCAGGGGTGAATTCGGCACAAACAGCGAGCAGAACGTCACCAAGGTCAAAATATTGATCAAGCCTTGTAGAGACCACCAGCCCACGAGATAGTCGAAGGCAGGAGAGGGAGTATCGATTATGACTGGTTCCTCGCTCGACTGCTCGTCCACAGGCGCTGGCTCGATGAGCGGCAATTCCGGTCCAGAAATTGTGAGCAGATGCGGATCAGTGGCAATGCCTTGGTCTAGTCTATGCACACCGACCAAAGAGTCTGGTGTAAGGGATTGGCGTCTCAACGAGTCATCGTCAAGGCCACCAAAGCCATCGAGGTACCTCAGATCAGAGTAGCACCGGGCGTCTTTGGCGCCATCGGTGACCGATGGATAGGTCAGCTCAGACAGAGCGTAAAAACTACCAGACTCTGTGCAATTGATGAAGAGTCTCTCCATGATATCCGGATTGACATGTGGAGCCACAGGCTGTGGAAGTATGACGAGTGGTGTCTCGCGAGTATCGGCTCCTTGTGGTTTGACTACATCGAAAATGCGAACGACTGGCGAAGAGGTGAATCGCTTGGAGTACAGCGGTGCCGGCTTGATCTCTCCCTTCCTATCATGCTCAAGAGCGATGATAGAGCCGTCGTGGCGCGGGTAGATGTATTTGTTATCTAGCGTGTCGCCATACTGTCCAACGAGGTCATCGTCTCGCTTGTTTGGCGTCCATTCGAAGAATTTGATTGTGCAGACTGTCTGCTGGGTTTTCTGCGAAGCAATGTTGACCGTATATTCGGTTCGTCCTAGGTTCAATGTGGGTGTCGATTCGCATTCGTCATCGTCGTCGTCGTCCATAAGTGGATTGTTGACCTTGCGGCAGCTCTTCTGATCCATGATGCCGCCTCCAGCAGAGCTGAAGTACTTGAGAGCTACACCATCCGTTGCGTTCAAGGTGTACAATGTGTTCCGCTTCTCGGCCGTGTAGACGAATGGCATATTGGGATCTTCATATGGGCTGAACTCGTCTGCCAGCTGCTTGACAGTCATGTCCCACTTCTGCATGCCGCCTCCGTCCCCAGGCACGAAGATATAGATGGACCCGCCATTGCTCGGCTCGATCAGCCACATAATCTCCTCCTCTTTGCCAATGGAGTCGTAGTCTTTGAACCTGCTCTTGGTGTAGGAGATGTCCACCATGGGGCGGTCCGAGTGGAACTTCCACAGCTCGGTGCCCGAATTCCTCCCCCTCGCATAAATGGACCCGTCGACAGTCGCCATCAGGACAAAGTCCTCGACTTCCCAGTCTTGCAGTCTCCGCGCTCGGACGGTTTGAAGGCCAGCAGAGGCCGTTCCGGCAGCGGTTCGTGGAGACAGGGCTCGGACAGCATTGCCAGTTTGGCCTGCTGGAGCCAGAGTCGCTACGGCGCGCTCATCTTTGGATGATGATGATGATGAAATGAAGTATCGCTCTTTTGCGTGATCGGTGCTCTTTCCTCGACGGTTTGTCGGCGTGTGCTGGAGGTTCTGAGCGTCGTTGTTGTTGTTGTTATTGTGGTTCTTGGGTGTTTGGGTGAGCTGTCTCAGGGCGGCGTTCTCTGGCGGGGAACCGCGGAAGCCATCCTGTCGCGGAAGCTGCTGCTGAGCGGTCGCGAAGGCTAGGAGAGAGTAGAGGGTGAGGCGGATTGGTCCGGCCAGCCCATTTGGCATCTTGGAAGATGTGCGTCGCGTTGGGACGCCAGGGTGCTGGTTGATCAGGCAGCCGGATTAATTAGAGTTTCGAGCTGTGAGGATGATGAGTGAGTTTGGATCCTCATACTCGAGGTGCGGATCGCCTCTTACAGCCAAATCCAAAACTAGAATTGTGCTGCAGCACACAATAGCTGTGTGGTGTGACTGGGGATTCTTTGTGGTTCGAAAGGGCGGATTCGTGCTGCCCTCCGCTGGCCGAGTACGAACCAGCGCATGAGCGAGGCACAAATCAATCTTCTTGACCCTCGCAGAGCGCAAAGAAGCAACTGCAAAGAATAGAATGGCAAAGCTGTGGTGTGTTTGGAATGAGAGATGTGAAGCGAAAATGCGGAAGTTCTGACCTCAGCTGTGCGCCAGGAGACGTGCGCCCGGCGAGTCCTTGGTGGCCCGGATGCGAGAGGCCAAGCCACACTCTTTCCAACTCCGCGACTAGCAGGGGATGCCCGTCGATTCAAAAGAACTCGACCGCGCGGCTGTTGCCGTCTTTAAACACACTGTCACCGTCGTCTTGTTGTCGTTGGTGATGGAAGTAGGATTGTTGATGATGAAGTTTGAATTGTAGATTACTAGGAGCCTGAAGCCAACCGATTTCTACACTGTGGGCAAGATCCACGCGAGAAGCTTCCCAAAACCTTCTCTCTTGGCTCCTTCTTTCGTCAGCCCTTGCTGTTTCATGTTTACTGCCACATATCCAGCATGTTTCGGAGCAAGAGCGACAGCTCCAGGTGCTGGGCGTACTACTGCTTCTTTTCGAAGCTCATTCTGCGAAGTACCCAGAAAGCAATGTGCTCTATTCTCTTCACCACTTTCATTATTGTGTTGCCTGAAAACATTTATACTTTGCACGGAGTTTGGTTCGGGCCTCTCTTCACGAATTTTCTGTCCCACCACGGGGAGCGAGGGCTGAGAAGCTGCGCAAACAAAATCTCAGGGTCCATTTCACACACACATCGGGGATTTGGGGAAACACAGAACAGCCGTGACAGCTCCGGACTTTCCTGACAACGTTTTGTAGATCTTCTTTTCTGTCAAACATGAATGATATCTCTTTAGAACGCTGCGAGCTCGCCACAAGCAGGTACAGTACGCTTCCAAAGCTCGAGACGAGAATGTGACCCCCCACGCAAGATCTGGGCTCAAGTCAGGGGCTGAACGCCTCGCGGATGGCGGGCAGCGGCGACGGATGGCGTACCCCGAGCACGTTATGACAGGGCTGGAACATCACTTTCCTTTCGAGAGCAAGGGGCATTCCTGAGACTTCCATCACAGCGGCATCAATTTTCGAAGCGTGCTCTTTGGTACCGTGACTTTCGTATCCCAAGCATCAGCATTCGCGAGCCTGCTTGCAGTATGTTCTCAATGAAAGCTGAATTCTCAGTGCTTCACATCGACAGCATCGCGATTGACTTCGTAGAAGACGATTAGACTGGCATCAACGATGTTGTCCTGTTGTTTGGAACAAATCCTCGCTGCATCGAACTCCGGATGGCTATGGCATCTCGTTCTATCAATGTGGACTCTTGTCGATGCCAAAACTATCTAAAGTAGTAAGGACACCAGGATAGCAACAGCAATGACAAAGCCCAGGCTCGCTCCCGAGGCAGCAGCAGCATTAGTAGTCTGCTGCACCGGCTCCGCAGAAGACGTCGACGAAGTCGTCGAGTTCCCAGCTGTGCTATTCCCACCACCACCACCACCACCACCACCACCACTTCCACCCTGCGAAAACGCCACCAAGGGCTCAAACAGATGCCGGACCTCTGCCGAGCCAGCGCAGTTCGGCGCATCATAGTCGGTGGTGAAGACGGACACAGAGATCGCACAACCCTTGATAACGTTGGTCTCGCCTGGCAGGGAGCAATCGCCGTTGATACACGCGTTTACTCCGTCTTCGTACGTGTTCTCCCAGTCGAATAGCCCCGTCTCTGGATCTTGGACTGCGCGATCGACTGCTGCTCCTCCTGTCATGCGTGTTTGTACGAATGGCGGAGCACTGCAGCTCTCGTTCATGAGAGGGAGGTTGACATTGATCCCGTACCCCAGCGGCAAAAGTCGCTGCCCCGCGGGCACATTAGAAACAAGCTGGTTAATCAGATTGGCGCTCGCCTTCGCGCCCAGCGTCGCAGTATCATACTCGCCCGACACATTCCCATAGTACCTCCTCGTGCTGTTGACAGCCGAGAAGGCAATGCCGGGAATATTGCGCTGTATGGCCGAGTATGTGGCGCCCAGCGTGCCGGAAAGCTCGTACACGAAGGGACCGGCATTACTTCCTTGGTTGGGGCCGGACACGAAGAGGTCGGGAGGCGTGTTGTTCCAGACGCGGGGAATTACGTAGTCGAGGGCGAAGAAGGTGCAGGCGGCTGGTGTGCCGTTGTAGTACCATGCCATGGGGTCGTCTACCTGGGAGCCGTACTGGGGTGATGTTAGTCCTCCTTCCCATGCTTGCTGGAGATGACAACGACTTGCCGATGGGGCACCTGCTGGGACACTGTCCCAGATTGCTGGGCCAGTGAGGTTCGCTTCGCTCGTAAAGACTACCTTGAAGATCGTCAGTGGGATGCTCCCATTGTTATGGTGGATATTTGACTCACGGTACCACCAACGCCAGATTGCTGCGTGGCCGGCGCCACGAGCAAGACATCGTGTCCAAATTCTTTCAGAAGTCTGTAGAGTTCTCTCGTGTTCGCGCTCACCCAGCCGTCATCGTTGTTCATGAGTATCTTCAGAGCATTCGCCTGTGCCGCAACCAGCGTCACAAGAGCACTAAACCCACGCATCGTGAACCCTTCTGCAGATGAGATCTCTCAAGTGATGCGAGCAGGATAGAAAACAGATGTATGTACAATTCCAACGGGCAACGTACACGATCCAGCAGCCCCAGCTACAGAAGCCAGAGAAGTCAGTACAAAACCACATCCGGCAGGCGAGCACGCGACACAACCTCCCTCTTAAGCTCCCATCACACCTCATAAACATCGGACCCTTCCGATCTGAGCTTCCTCTTCGGGTTTGGAAGCCCTTCACAAGCGTGGTGTTGGTACCTTGCAGATCGCGAGATAGCGATGCGCTCGCCGGCTCTGATTGGCTGGATTAATGTACCATGGCATTGTTGCATGCGATTGCAAGCACTGCGAGCGGAGAAATGCTTGTTTTGGCAAATCTGGTGCTTATTCTTAAGGACTCATGGTGGTCTTTAATCGTGGATATCCGGATAAGACCGAGTGGATGGAGGGCAAGTGGGAGTACGGTTGAGGTCCCTTCCTTCACCACGCATGATGTTCGTAGCAAAAAGACTTGGACGTCCGACGCTAAGTGATAATGTCGATGCCGACGAGCTGTCAAGCTCCAATTTGCAAATTCAATGCTGCTGTATTCTGGCAGGGATATCTCATATGGTAGACAGAGCCTCGCAATCCTGATGGAATGTACATAATAAATTCACGTCTGTGGAATCAATAGCAACGCTACTTCTTCTCAGCTGACTTCAAGATCTCCTCTGCCTCCTTGTTCTGAGTGCCCTCCTTATCCGCCTCTTTTAGCTCGACAGCTGGCTTGCTCCCCTCGCTGATCGAAGCAGACTTCTTCAATCGTTCCGAGTCCTCTGGCTTGAGATCCGTCTTCTTCGTCTCTTCCTCGTCCGAATCGCCCAGGCTGAAGGGGTCGTTATCATCAGCTACCGGAGCAGGAGCTACGGAAGTCAGAGGCTGCCACTTCTTGCCGCCTTTGGCGGGTGGCGATGGTCCTCTCTCTTGACCTGGAGGAGTGGGCTGGCTGTACAGTGCATCAACTTCGTCCACCGGACCTGAAGGCACGGCAGGGGTAGGCTTGAACAGATCCGGGTTCGCTTGGGGCCTTGGAGGACGGCGCGGCGGCGTCTCATCGTCCTCCATCTGCAGTCGCGTAAAGTCGTCGCCTAGAACTTGTGGATCCGCATCGTAACGCTCCCTATCGCCACTTCTTCTGCCTTGCTCACCCATCCTCCTGATGCCTCGCATTTGCGCTTCCTGTGATGGGCCAAAATTCTGCCTCTGGTACTGGCTGCTTGATTGGCCTGGCTGAGCGTACAGCTCGTCCTCATCCTCACCGTCAATCTTCTTCTTGAAGTCCATGATCCACTTGTTGACCGTCTTTTGCGTTTCTTGGAAGCCTTTCGTCAAGTTCTTCTTGATCTCGGGGAGGTCGTCTAGCGCATACATGTTAGCTAATGATCTCATATGTAGATCATGACGCCAGCTCACCGTCCCAGAAGCTATGATCCTCGTCATGTAGCTCGTTGGGCTTCAGACCTGTCTGTTGACGTCTCTGTCCCATGGGTGGATCGCCGCGTCCTCGTGAGCCGTATCCTGCTGGAGCGCTATCGTACTGCTCCGCCAGTTGGCGCGCATACAACTCGTCCGACTCCATCTGGCTCATGGGCTGTTGTGGGCGGCGAGCAGGTCGCGCAGGCTGGGGAGGTGGTGGCTGCTCAGCGACGAACGATGGGTCGGACATGCCAAGCAGAGCGTTGAATGCAGGCTCAACCTGACCGCCGCTCGCAGTGAGGACGGCCTTGACGACCTTAGTGTCAATGGACGGGAAGGCTTCTATCAGCGTCGCTTCTGCTTGGGCGTGCGGACTCATCGGTCGTGGCGGTCGTGCTGGCGGAGCCTCTTCGCCCTCTTGCTCCTGGAAGCTCACTCGCTTCGGCTCTTTTGTAGGTGGTGACGCTATCCTGTCAGGCTGCTGGGTAGTACCGCTCGCAGCGCCCTCTTGTGGCGTGTCATCGTCGTCCCAGTCTGGCTCGCGGCCGGTGGTGGGCGATTCGGGCGTCTTTGCGGTCTGAAACCTTGGGGTCAATACTGCTGCCATGTTGAGAGCACAAGCTACAGACGGCGAAATACCTTCTCTGGATCGGCCATGGTAGGCAACTGCTATTTATTGATTTGCTTTAGCGTGATAGTCTGCGGAGGAAGTATGCGGCCAGTGCGTGTTCCTGAAGCTCAAAGTTGGGTGCCTGGAAGAGCTTACGACAGGCGAGTTTACAAGTGTCGCAACATGTTCTGAGTTTGGGTGCGTCGTCATATGCTCAGGGACAGCTTGCCCCACTATTCGGCAGCGCCACACTGCACAAGTGTGGCTTGCGCGTACAAAGTCAATCGCTGGTGGTCGCCCTCCTCAATACGTGGGTAAAGCACGCGGATATGATCAGATCGTCGTTTCGAGAGGCCTGAATGCTGTCAGAGCTGAGAACATAGCACCATGGACTCTGGCGATGGAGAGGTATCGACCTCATTCATCGGCAGCCTCTACAAGCCTCCATCCCTCCTACCAATTGCGCGTCATCGCGAATCTCTCCTCTACTTAGTCGAGACATACCCAGTCACCATCGTAGTCGGTCAGACAGGCAGTGGCAAAACCACGCAATTGCCCCAATACCTCGACCAAGCAGGATGGTGCCAAGGAGGGAAATGCATCGCCGTCACGCAGGTAGGTACGTGTCTGATCACCTGATAAAAGGGCGCGGAACTAGCTGATGGACTCGTGTAGCCGAGACGGGTCGCTGCCACTTCGGTTGCTGTGCGGGTGGCGGAGGAGATGAACGTTGAGTTGGGTCAGGAAGTTGGCTACTCGATTCGATTTGAGGATGTGACCTCTGCGGCGACGAAGATCAAATTCCTCACGGATGGCCTGCTTTTGCGGGAGGCATTGGTTGATCCGTTACTGTCACGCTATTCTGTGATCATGGTTGATGAAGCCCATGAACGGTCGCTCAGTTCAGATGTGCTCCTTGGCCTGCTCAAGAAGATTCGCAAGCGAAGGCCAGATCTGAGGATCATCATCAGTAGCGCCACCCTGCAAGCTGAGGACTTCCTACGCTTCTTCGCTGGCGATGAGATGTACGCCACCGAAGGTGACCTCGGTGGCTCGATAGGACGGATCATCAGTCTGGAGGGACGAATGTATCCGGTGGACATTCACTGCCTCGAAGAACCGACGAATGACTACGTAGAGCGAGCAGTCCAGACAATCTGGGATATTCACACCAAAGAGAAAGATGGCGATATCCTCGTCTTCTTGACGGGTCGCGAGGAGATCGACAAGTGCATCGATCAGCTTTCGGATCGCATCGCGGAGGCAAAGCAGGATGAATTGACATTGCAGCCGCTACCTATGTTCGCTGGCCTACCAACTGACCAGCAGAACTATGTATTTGAACCGGCTGGCGAGAAAATCCGCAAAGTCATCATCTCGACAAACATCGCAGAAGCATCCGTCACCATCGAGGGAATCGTGTACGTGGTCGACTGCGGCTTCGTCAAACTCCGAGCCTACAACCCGATCACGAACATTGAGACGCTCACCGCAACAGCGGTCTCGAAAGCGTCGGCTACACAACGCGCGGGACGGGCAGGTCGAACCAGACCAGGCAAATGCTACAGGCTGTATACCGAAGCCGCTTTCCACGCGATTGAGGAAGCCACGGTACCAGAGATCCAACGCAGTAACCTTGCTCCAACAATTCTGCAACTGAAGGCGTTGGGCATCGATAACATCGCGCGCTTCGACTACCTCACTCCTCCACCAGCCGAACTTATCATCCGTGGCCTTGAGCTCCTCTACTCACTGGGTGCACTAGACGACTACGCGCGCCTGACAAAGCCACTCGGACTGCGGATGGCAGAACTGTCCGTCGAGCCCATGATGGCAAAAGTGCTCCTGTCAGCCACACAATTCAACTGCCTCTCCGAGATCCTCACCATCGCAGCCATGACCAGTCTCCAAGGCGGCAGCGTTTGGTTCCACCACGAAGATAACAAGAAAGCCACGGAGACGGCGCGGAGGAAATTCGCCGTCGAGGAAGGAGATCACCTCACCCTGCTGAATGTGTACCAGGCGTTCGTGACGAAGGGCAAGAAGGAGGCGAAGTGGTGCAGAGACAACTACCTCAATTACAAGTCGATGACGAGAGCAGTCAGTATACGTAATCAGCTCCGTCGGTACCTCGAGAGATTCGGGATCGATGTCTCCGAATCACTTTCTTCACAGGGCACTGTGAGAGGCGGCGAGGACAAGGCGGAGATGATTCGGAGGTGTCTAACGACTGGCTACTTCGCTCACGCGGCAAAGATGCAGCCGGACGGTAGTTTTCAGACTGTGAATGGGATGACGGTATGGGCGCATCCGAGCAGTCTCATGTTCAATCGCAAGGCGGAGTGGGTTATTTTCCATGAGATTATGGAGACGGGAAGTAAGATCTTCATACGTGATATTACGAAGGTGGAGAGGAGTTGGCTTGTGGAGTATGGAGGCGACTACTACAAGCTGTCGTAGCTTAGAAGACAACCCGATCGCATTCCCATTCATCAGCGCGAGCCTGATTCTGCATTCTGGCTTCCCTCACGACATTCTTGGCTCAATTTACTGCACTTTCAGGTTTCCCCTTTCTTATGAATCTGATCGCTTTCCTCGTTACGACCACACGAGAAAGGACGACACAACAGACTCGGTAGCTCAACTGGATAGAGCGCCAGACCAGAAACCTCTCCCTTACGAGGAGGCGCGTTCACTATGATTCCCTGTGAAGCCATGCGTCCTTGCTCTGACGGGGACGCGCAAGGCTGTGGGGGAGGCAGCTTTGCTGTCTCCTGGCGCGCATCTGCTAGCTGGGTGCGCCATAAGAGGCTGGCCATCTGAGAGATCTACGTTCGAGTCGTAGTCGAGTCATTTCTTTTTGCTTCGTTGTTGTCCGAACAGCTTTCGGTCTGTTGATGTACTGAGGATAGCATTCGACTCGAACAAAGGCTCGATAGCTCAACTGGAGAGAGCATCAGACCAGAAACCCCTCATGTCTGCTTACGGCAGCGTGGCGTGGACGCGCGATATGATATGGCATCTCGTTTTCATGGCCCTCTAACCGGGGCCGAGATCATATGGGGCTGGCCATCTGAGGTCTACGTTCGAGTCGAAGTCGAGCCAACGTAACTTCTATTTTTGCTGTGATGCCGGGGCGGAGCCAGAGTCATGACTGTATCTGGAGCAGGTCCAGCTTTACACAATTCTTCTTTTTTGTCTTTCGGTGTACCTGATAACTCGGTATTCTACACATGCATGCACTCATCTCATGACAATCGGCTCGTCCGTCCGTACCCAAGCTCAAGCCATAACACTCGTCCGCCTCATGCTCCCACCTCCAGGCGCGGCATACTGCTCCATCTCATCCTCATACCCCTCCTCATCATCATCGCCATCCACATCCGGCAGACTACTCCTCTCCACTCCATCCACATCCATCATCTCATCCTCATACCCTCTCACAGGCACATCTGCTCCTGGCGGCAAATCCCTCTTCCGCACCACCTGTGCGCCACTCTCCCAGCGTTCCGTCCTCCTCCTGACCTTGCGCATCCCGCTCGCTAAGCTCGCCGCTTCCTCGCCCCAGTCGTTGAGTTCCCAGTGGCACGGCTTGAGCGAACTCAGCATGACGAGCGCCCTGGCCGCAGCCATAGCCTCCGCCTGTGCCGAGTTGACAAAGCCAGTTGCTGGATTCGGGTGCGGTAGATGATGGTGCGCCTCACCCTCCTCGGAATCATACATATCCGGCAGCGCTCTGCAGCGTTTCCACGCGCGCGAAATGGAGCTCGCATTGTCCTTGCCTCTCCTCCGCTTCGCCTTCACATGCGCATCCCTCAACCCGCGATCGAGGATGTAATTTACGTTCTCCATGCGGTAGCGTTCGACCGCCTGTTGGTGGACGGTGAGCGGGCGTGAGCGCTTGGGCTCTTGTACCTGTCCGCTGAGGGGGATGTAGTAGCCATGCGGGCGCGATGTGACTGCGCTGCTGGGGTCTTCCACGGGCGCTGCTTGCCGTGACGGTGTTTGTGATGATGCTGCAGCCGCGTTGGCAGCTGAAATCTGATTCTCTTTTCGTCGATGTCCCCAGTTGCCTCTTCCTGGTCCCTTAGGCTTCTCAGATGGCGTAGGTGCAGCGGCCGCAGCTGGAGGTGGGGTGGGTGCGTCATCATTGAGGAGCGTATTTATGCGCATGCCTGGCGCGGACTTCGGAGGTTGTTGTTGCGGTGGCAGGGCCGCGAAGGAGCCTGTGGGACTTGCTGAGCGTGTCTGGTCACTGTCATAGCCCTCCTCTTTTAAACCTTCACCCGGCATACTCTTAATGGGCTTGCCAATCTGCGAGGGCGCAGGTGAACCGTAGTCGCGCGCAGGACTCGCAGGATCGTTATCTGAGGCCATGGAGAAGACACTGAGACCATTGTTGAGGGCTATTAAACTGGTTAGCCAATTGCCAAAGCACAATCAAAAGGAAGAATCCAACTCACTCCCTTTCTTGCTGGTCCTTTTGGGGCCCGTCACCACCGGCGCCATGACTTCCGCCAGCAAGATCTGTTCCCTCTCCTTCCTCTTGGTCTCGCCAAAATCCTGCTCATCGTCTGGATCCACATTCTCCAGTGCCGCCTGTTCGTCAGTCAAATGGTCGAACTGCGGACACTTGATCGGCATCTCTCTCTCATCCGCATCGCGACTCCTTCTTCCCGGCCCATACGGGTTCTCCAATGCATCCTTGGTCGAAAAATCCGACTCAAGATACCACCACATGAGCCACAGGAAAGCCTGCGCACGACTCCGACTCGACAGCGTCTCCTTCATGACGAGGTCGAAGAAGTCGCGGGGAACGTCGAAGTGCATCTCGGAGATCTTGGGCGCGTACTGCGAGAGCACGAAGATGAGGTTGACGGGGTTTGTGCGGGGGATTTTGGCGGAGCGGATGTCTTCGAGGGTCGAGGGCTGCTCGGTGTCTTCGGTGGCGCCCTTGAGGATCGACTTGAGGCGAGGGGCGTCTTGCAGCTGCTTGTAGGCGTTTGGATCTTGGTGTGCCTGCAGCGAGGGTATTGAGTGGTATGTTCGCAGTTGCGCTCGCATCTCGGGAAAGACTAGACACATGTTAGCCAATTCGACCTTCTCCACCATATAGATGTAGTGTATAACGCACAATTCAGAGTCGTGTTCATCCTGCCCACATTGACCAGCAGACACACCATGGCCATATTCAGCGCGGCCGGCCTCTCCGTCAGCAGCTTATCCTTCAATATCTTACTGCACTTGCTACTCTTCGCCATAGCATCCAGATAGATATCCGCAAACGTGTGCCCATACGTGCCATCGCTCGCCTTGTGAAAGACCTTCTGGTCGTTCTCAAAGACGTACTTCAAAAAGTCGTACTGGATGTCCTTCCTCCACAGCGGCACGCCGTCCTCCTTCTTGAGGTGCCGGATCTTGTTGCCGCTGTACACCGACGACACGCTGCCATTGGCGTTGCGGCGCGTCGTCGTCGGGTTGGCCGTGTAGAGCGGCTTGTTGCTCGAGGACGGAGCGAGCGCAGCAGGATCTCGCTCGTGGTCGCCGGGAGAGCCTGGGGTCGACGCCATCGAAGTGCCCTCTCCCGCAGCAGCCAGCTTGGGGTGCAGGATCTGGTGCTGGGACGCGGGTGTAGCGAACGGTGTCGGTGCGGTCGCGGAGGCTGGCGGTGCTGCTTGTGACGTTGCTAGATTTTGCGATGCGGATGGAGTCGAGGGCGGATCGGCACCAAGGATGCGGTTCAAGCTCCCACCCTGGTCGTGCGCGTGTGCAGGTACGACAGTCGGCGCAGCAGCAGCAGCAGGAGTCGGAGGAGGAGGAATTGCGGCCGTCGATGGGGAAGGTGCGGGTTGTGCTGCGTTGCTGGAGTCCATCTTGGAGAAGAACCCAGTCACGAGATTCGTGCCCTGCTGCAACCCGAATACTGATCAACGGCGAGGATCGGGACACGGATTATTCGCACACAAGAAGCACATACAGGAAAAAGCGTGCACGCACAATCTACTCCCTCAAACGCACGTCTAATTCTAGCATTGATTGAGTACGGTGGAGTAGCGTGAGGAGCGAGGGTAAAGTAAGAAGAGAACCGTTGGAATGTCAGACTTTCAGCATCCCCAGAATTTCGCAGCAGCCTGAGCAAGCCGAACTACGAATCCAACCAGTCGAATCACAGTGAGCCTCGCCGCTCACGCAACCACCCAAAAGCACAGACTGACGCTAGCCATCATCGTGAGAGACTGTGCGAAAAACGCTATGATACAAAAATTGAGGACCAGCCCCACAGTTTATGGCATGCCTTCAGCCAATAGGGTGGGCCTTCGTAAATCGGCAGACTGTTCTTTCCCAGACCGCTGCTCTAGCGTCATCGTGGCAAAGCTCTTCCAACACGAGATCAGATTGGGTATCGTGGGAAAAGCTGATGCGTCCACTTGCAGATGCGATATTCAGGCACACAATGCACATGACATAAGCCGTGTCGAATCGTGAGGTACGTATCTTTTGCGTGCTGCGTGAGTATTGTTTATGTGTGCCGTTCGCCAGTTGAGCAAAAATTATAGTGAAAGGAAACGAAGCACACTGCACGTTCGACATGAGCTCTATACATGATCTCAATTGTTGAAGAAGTGGTTAAGCCACCTTCAGAAGTACTGTATAACTCTCGCAAGTCAACCATATCATCCGATTCCATCTCGCTGCCATCATCCATTCAAGATGACGAAAGTGATATGCCCAGTCATGCCATATTCAGCACGACAAAGCAAAATGTAACGCCCATCATCAATGCACAATGATCTTTTCCCATTAGATGACCAGCGAACTTTTGTGACGCCCATTGCCCTCGAGATGCCATCATGTGTCTGAAAAACTTTTGGTCTTCCATTCCTCCCCGATGGTATCCAAGGAAACTTAGGCCGCCCATGTTTTGTCATTGCGCTGTCCGCCAGTCGTCTATGTGTACGCGAGCTGAGTACCGGAGGCTTCATCATGAAGTGGTGTCGTAGAATTTGTGTTGTGCTGCCGTGAAATGGAAATGAAGCAATCGCCCAGAATTGTGTGGAAATGTGGAATGCAAAGAAGAAAGCCGACAATTCAATTTGTTGCAACGGGTTTTGTTCGAAAGCCCGACCATTAGTCTATCAGGGGGTTGATCCACAGCCCCGAACCAGCATTCGCAAGAACGCAAGAGTCCATGTCATAGTTGAGGTCCAATGACAACTCTCTCTCGCTCTTTTGATCTTCTTGTTGTTTGGGGTATCATAAGCCGTCGTCGTTCAGTTCATATACGTCAATGCTGCGGAAAGACCCTTCTCATCTTTCGAAGATCCCATCGAATGTCATCTGAGAAGGTGCTTTCCAACGTACGTGAACGTATGAAGCGCCGTGGTGATGCCGTAAATGCTCAAGCTCATCAAACGCAATCTATCATGCTGTCGGGGTATGTTGTTTTGAGCCGGGGACTTTCGAAAGCAATCGTTCTATGTGCCATGTCCGAGAAAGTCAAGAAATCGAAAGGTGCCGAGAACGCCATGTGAGACCGTGAAAAGGTATGCCAGTAGTCGAGAACGTAGTTGGGCTCGCTTGTGTGGTGAGACGAGACCGTCTACCACCAAGAAGCGCCGCCTGGGCCGCCGCTTGGGTTGCCGTAGCCGCCTCCTCCATAGGATGGTGGACCACCATAGCCGCCGCCGTAGCCACCTTGTGGGCCGCCGAAGCCACCGCCACCGCTGTATCCTCCACCACCATAGCCACCGCCGCCACCGAAGCCTCCACCGTTGAAACCACCCTGTCCTCCACCGCCGAAGCCGCGACGAACATCACGAGTAGCAGCACCACCACGGCCGCGACCGCCAGAGCGACCACGTCCGCCACCTCCGAAGGAAGACTCACGGGCAATGGCCTCGAGGAAGCTTGGAACCTCCTGGTTGGCTTCCTTCAGCAGCTCGATGAGGTCGCGAACGACACCACGGTTGCCACGGTTGAAAAAGGCAGTGGAGATACCAGTGTTACCAGCACGGCCGGTACGACCGATACGGTGGACGTAGTCATCGATGTCGGTTGGCAAGTCGTAGTTGACAACGTGAGTGACGTTTGGGATATCGAGACCACGAGCTGCAACAGCAGTGGCAACGAGGATTGGGCAGTGACCAGAGCGGAACATCTCAAGAGCTCGCTCACGCTCGCGCTGAGTACGGTCACCGTGAATGGAGGTGGCTGGGAAGTTCTGGTTGATGAGGAAGTCGGAGAGAGCATCTGCCATGCGCTTGGTCTCGACGAAGATCAGGGTCAGACCCTTGTCCTGGGTGTGCAGGATGTCGAGGAGAACAGACTTCTTGTCATTGTCCTCAACATACTCGACCTTCTGGGTGATGTTCTCAGAAGTGGAACCAACACGACCGACCGAAAGGAAGATGTAGTCCTTCAAGAAGTCGCGAGCAAGGATCTGGATGTCGCGTGGGAAGGTGGCCGAGAACATGAGAGTCTGGCGGTTCTGGACCTGTGGCATGTCCTCGCCTTCGACGATGCGGCGAATCTGGGGCTCGAAACCCATGTCCAACATGCGATCAGCCTCATCGAGAACAAGATACTTGATGTTGACCAGGGAAATGCGGCCACGCTCGAGCAAGTCGACAAGACGACCTGGGGTAGCAACGAGCAAGTCGCAGCCACGCTCGATCTGGCGAAGCTGGGAGCCGATGTCGGCACCGCCATAGACGACGCATGGACGGACCCAAGAGCGGTAGGCAAACTTGCGAGCCTCATCATAGATCTGAGAGACCAGCTCACGAGTTGGAGCCAGAATGAGGGAAGTTGGGAAAGCCTTTCGCTGACGGCCGAAACCACCACCAGCAGATGGTGGCAGAGGAGATGGGCCGGTCTGGAAAGCCTGGGCCAAGATTGGGAAGAGGAAACCACCAGTCTTGCCGGAACCAGTTTGAGCACAAGCCATCAAGTCACGGCCAGCCATGACGATTGGGATGGAGTACTTCTGGACTGGAGTTGGCTGCTTGTAGCCAGAGAGCTCGATGTTGCTGAGCAGGTGGTCATCCAGAGGAGGCTTCGAGAACTCGGTGACTGGGTCTGGGACGTCCTGGCCAGAGGCTTCGACTGGAATGTCGTCGTACTTGTCGAAGTTGATGCCAGTGTGCTGCTTGCTCGGATCGTTGGGAACGCCATAGAGCTCACGCTCAACGCGTTGGTTGGCTGGGCCTGGGACGTGCTTACCATCAATCCACTTTCCGTCACCAGAGCCAGTGGCAGCACCGCCGCTGCTGGCGTAGCCGCCGCCGCCTCTTGAGCCGTAGGACTTGCCGGTTGGCACGTGCTGGGGGTTGTTGTTGCGGTAGCCAGACACGTTTGGCTGGTCCCAGCTACGTGGAGGACCTGGCTGGAAGGATGGCGCGCCACCCCAGCCTGCTCCGTT
The DNA here is from genome assembly GCA_000611715.1 of Scolecobasidium constrictum UM 578. NCBI lineage: Eukaryota > Fungi > Ascomycota > Dothideomycetes > Venturiales > Sympoventuriaceae > Scolecobasidium > Scolecobasidium constrictum. The sequence goes on from AZYM01000173.1 coordinate 98,025, forward strand.
GCCGTTGAAGCTGCGTAGTGTGTTAGTTTCGTCGTTTTCAGGGCTGAAACTGGAGGATACGCACCCGTTGCCGTGAGGAGGGCCACCAAAGCCGCCGCCACGAGGAGCACCACCCATCATTCCACCGCCACGTGATCTGGCATGGGGCGGGATATAGCTGTTGCCGCCGCCGAAGCCGTTTTGGCCTCCTGGGGCATGCTGGGAGTCGTTGAGGCTCAAGCCGTTCATGTTAAGTTGATCAGCCATGTTGTGCGTCGATGAGGTTGTTTGACGACGAAGTGATAAAGACGCGTGTTCGTTTGAGTAGTCGGTTACGATCGGAGAGCGAAGGTTTCTCAGTATTCGCTACAATAAGCGAGTGATGAGAACCGTTGAGGCGTGTTGTGTCGAGTTTGGCCTTGGGAGAAACGCAAAACGTGTTTCTACAAAGCACGAACTTTTCTGTTGTGTCTTCTGTACTGCTCTTGTCAACGCCGAAAGGACAGACAAGAGAATAGGAAAAGAGATGATGATTTTAGTCGGTGATGTGTGTGGGATGAGAAACTGAGTGAAGATTTGGAGGAAAAAACCAATTTGTTACGCCCATGGACCCTGCGTGCCAAGCCTAGCATCCGACTGCGACTCTTGTTGCCACCGACTGCTCAAACCTGCAGCATGTGCATGTCTTACCAATGAGACTAGCGGAAAGTGCTGGAAAGAAAAACGAGCACGCAGGAAAGTGCGTGGAATCTACAGATGCTGCAGGTGCGGCCCAATCATGATACCAGGAACAGTCATTTACTTTTTTCGATTCTGCTTTCCTTCCTATCAAGCCTACGAAAAGATTTGCTATCGGCTCCTGCAGTGTCGGATCCGGCACGAGTTTTGGCACAGACACTGTAGCAGCAAGTACAATCATGTTGCGAGCGATCTTTACTCACTTGATCTGCTCCTACGTTGTGGTATAGCATGCAAGGAGGAAGAGATTGGGATTTAGCCCTTATTCCAGAGGTCGGATGCAGTACTTTCGAGCAGTCGACTTCCGACCATCATAAAATTTGTGAAGTCTGATAGCTATGTCCATGTTGAGTACACTTCCATATTGCTCAACGAGACGTGATTCACGTTGTAGACGAGGTCAAAACCGCTTCTCGTTGATGGCTTGAAACTTGGACTAACATCGCAGACAGCTTACATGCCATCGTGAGAATGCATTTACTATTTGTATTGCATACATATCCCAATGTCACCCACTATCATGCCATGGTCTTCTCTTGGAAGACTTCTCTTGCTCTTGATGCTTTCCTTGACTTGTAGATGACGAATGCGATCGCGCAAATGAGGCCAAAGGCCACAAATCGCTGGGAGCCAGACAACTTTTCGGTGTAGGTGCCAAAGACAGTAGGCTTCTTTGGCGTATCAGCAACGGCTTCCGGTTGCTTCTCAATGCTGTTGGCCGCTGCGGGAGGCGGATTGGCGACGATGTCTAGCTCTTCGCCAGGAACTGCTCCTGCGGTACCTTCGAGGCCTTTAAATTGCACAAAAAAGACAACGATCAGCCTCTATCGCTCTATTCTGCAAGGCAATTGGGGAGGACTAGAGCTCCCCGCGAACTTCAGTACCTTCTGGTATCTCGAGCTCGCCGCTCTTGACAATCTTGACCGGCTTCTTTGGCCGGTCACCTGGCTCCTTGTCCACATTCTGGATCTTGTCCACAATATCGTAGCCCTCCAAGACTTCACCGAACACGACGTGGCGTCCGTCGAGCCACGAGGTGATAGCAGTCGTGATGAAAAACTGGCTGCCGTTTGTGTCCTTGCCGGCGTTGGCCATGCTGAGAAGACCCTTCTTGGTGTGCTTGAGCTTGAAGTTCTCGTCGGGGAACTTGGCGCCGTAGATGGACTTGCCGCCAGTGCCTGTTGCAAGTTGGGTCAGCCTTGTACATTGCCACGGTGCTGTCAGATCTTAGACATACCATCGCCCTTGGTGAAGTCACCGCCCTGGATCATGAAGTCCTTGATCACTCGGTGGAAGGTCGATCCCTCATAGCCAAAGCCCTCAGAGCCAGTTGCAAGCTTGACGAAGTTCTCAGCAGTCTTTGGCACGGTCTTGCCGTAGACGCCGAACACAACACGGCCTAGCTCTTCATCGCCATGGCTGATATCGAAATAGACCTACGATAAATTTGTCAATTGGTGTTTAGAACATTTCATGCGCAGATGCAGCTTACCTTGTTGGTGATCCGTGGCCCTTTGCCCGCAGCTTCAGCCACCTGGGCGAAGTAGAGGAAGGCGACGGTGAGAAGAGTGAGGAGAGTGATGACGAGCTTCTGAAAGACAGCCATTGTGATTGTTGAGTGCAGAATCCAGCTGTCGGGGGAGTGTGAGGTGTCCTTCTTGTACTGGAACCGTCGATCTTCGAGGGGGCCACCTTGAAACAGCACAAGATGTTTCGCGGCAACTGGAACTTGACCCTGGGCTTGCGCTCCGCAACGGACCCACTTTCTACACGTGATCATGAATCTGCACTTTGAAGTCCGCGATGCGCCGTCAATAGCCCATTGACAGCGACACCGTAGTACTGCAGCACCGGCTGCCTCATCATTCATCATGGTAAAGATGTCCGGTCCTATGCGCGACAAAGCTGACATGCCTTAGCCGTCCATCATCCTCACCAAGCACTTCGCCGACACCAAACTCGTCACGCATTGCCTCACATCATTCTTTGGCATCGGACCTCTCATCGCAACACAAATCATGGCGAAGCATCACATATATCAACGAGCAAAGATTGGAGAACTGCCGAATCAGAAGCTATTAGACCTCACGGCGGAATTGACGAGCATGCAAATCGAGAACGACAAGCGGAGAGAAGTGCTAGACAACATAAAGCGTTTAAGAGATATCAGAAGTTATCGAGGCATACGGCATGCTATGGGGCTGCCGGTAAGAGGGCAAAATACGAAGAGCGGACAGGTGAGTTTGCGACTGAGAAACCCGGCCGCAATGAACGTAGATGCTGATACTTGTCCGACAGATCAAGAGTTCAAGGAAGCTGAATCGCATCGAACGGAAGCTATAGACACGAACTACACAACGATATACTTGTATCATATGCATCGGAAGGAGTTTCTGAAAGCGCTCGCGTGCATAAAAGAGGCGCTGTCCCTTAGTGGACAATTTGAACGCATGATAGCATGAGTTCATCAAGCATGTACCATATGTACAGTATGGCTGGTCTCCTCGAATGGCAGGCGTGCCTTGCAAGGAAGCAATGCAGCCAATTTGACGTCAGATGAAGGATCTCTTCATGATAACATTGCGTTCCATCAGAGAGCTTCTAGCCCTTGACTAATCTACAATATGACACACTCCCCGACAACAGGCTTTCCGTCAGGTAGACCGAGCGCATCCGACGCAACAATAGCCTGCTCATAATCACAGCGGGATTTGAGAAAGCCTTCGCGTAGAATTTCGAGACGCTCTCGCATCCAGCCAGCGCGAATAATCAAAGTACTAACGAGATGGGGCCTGACATAAAGGGCGATGGCATCTTCGACCTCGCGTTGCACCCTTGGATCTCTGGCAGCTACCCACGTTATGCCCAATGTCATCGTGAAGCCGTCTGACCACAATGGACGAAGATGGACCATACTTTGGGACAGCGTCAGAGCATCCCGAACGAGCTTTGTTCTGATCAATTCGAGATCTGCTTCTGCTTGGGCACTGCATGCGAGAGCCTGCAGCATGCTGTTGAAGAAGATCGAGATGGCCAGAAGCAGTCCCTCTATGATCATGGTTTGTGCTCGCTTCCTAGCCAGAGCTCTGAAAAGGTGTGGTGGGAGACCAGATTCTAGCGTTGTCTCCATCCGTTGCACTTGTCTGTGCAGCTCGGCAAGATCACTGAGCGCTATGTCGTATATTTCGTGCATTTCGAAAAGATGACCAAATGGATCTCGAGCGTACCTTGGGAGATGAAGCAGTCTATGCATCTCCAGGCAGCGTAGGGATTGCCCGTCATTTGCCATCCACGGCCGTTTTGGCTCGTATGCTACGAGCAGTTTATGCAGCCAACCATCGATCTCCACGGTGGTATCCCACATGGCATCAATGATCTATCGCGTCTGTAAGTCTCATGACACCATTGATACTTCGAACTCTACTGACAACAGGCACGCAAGTAGTCACGAGGAGAGCTTGCTCGAAATCATCATCCCACCCTTGGGCTATGATCCCTGGTAACATTATGGAGATTATGGCACTGTGATTGACATATGGATCATTCTCGCCATTGACCCACACCTGCCACCAGATCAGTCTTGCTACATTTGGCACGTTAGGATTACTCACCGAGCAAAGCGTGACCAGATACACAGCGCACAGTAGATCTGATGAGTGCATCTGCCTAGGATCGCCGATAGCAGAACGAATGCTCGCGAGCGCTTTCCCATACGCTGCTAGTGTCTCAGCAGCTCTGCATGATGCAGGTACACTTCGATACGCGCATGCAAAAGCCCAACTTGCATCATCAAGTGCTTGTGTGCGTCCCAGCCTCTTGGGCACAAGATTCAGGAACCCGCCAAAGACCTGGAGATCGTACCCAATCTGATCAACTCGAAGAGCCGTGACTAAGGCATTGACTTTGTACGAGACCTCATTACTTGGAGGACTCGCCAGCTGTAGAGCCTGCTTTCTCCTACGCCGCTCTGGCGGGTGGCTCTGATCAATGAACTTGTATCGTTGTTGTCCTGCACCCACACATGCAATGTCCAATCGAGTACATCGACCACATGATGGAGAGGCCCGGTCACATTTCTTTCTCTGCTGCCTGCAGGAATTACATCCACGACCTGAGGGTACGCCTGGCATCGCAAAGAAGACTTGGAATTGCGGGTGAGGTGTTTCCAGACCGAGGGAGATTGAAGTCCATTTTGGTTCCCATGTAGCGCTGCCTCGACAATATGTTCAATCTCCTAAAATTGATGTGCATAGTACAGAGTCCACAAGGCGATGCTTCTCCTGGCATACACATACCGTCCAGATTGATGCTCGACTGTGATTCGATAAGACTGTCCTAGCGATATCGGAGCGCTGCGTAGACATCATTTTGGGCTTAGCGCCTTCGACACCCCCAAGTTATCGCCAGGCTGGGCAAGACTGCAACCCATCTGGCCTTGTCATCAGGAATATATAAGGTCGGCCATATCGTGGTCCATATCCTATGGCATCTCCGCAGCTCCAGAGACTTGCACGTGGGTACGCCGAGCCCCCCACAGATTGCCTCCAGAAGTCAGCTCATTACCGAAAATGGCCCCAAGCTCTGAATAAGCACTTAAAACTGCTAAGCTCACAGAGCCTCATCGGCGGAGAACCGCTCGGTGGACCTCTGAATATGCGTAGTAATCCTAGCCACTGACTAAGGCCGTGTATTTTCAGGCCGTGTGTAGACGAGGCCTTGTATATACTACAGCTAGTCTTGGCACCAAAGGAGTATAGCAGATCAACGCACGGCCAGTGCAACGGACTAGTTCTGGACACTCACCAAAACATGTCGCATCATGGTGTAGCTCCACGTCAAGGAAATGGGGGCCAAGAACCGCATATATAGCGTCCACCAGCCTGGTGGGTTTGGAGCATTTCTCGTCAGACTTTCGCAACCATGGACATCAAACAAACACTTAGATCTCAACTGTCATCAGAGACAAGTATTCTGACCCCTTCGGACGAGGCATGGACTTCTGTAGCCGCACGATGGAACTCGTCGTTCAGCACTAGCTACAGCGTGATTGTGGACGCATCCTGCGAGGAGGACGTTGCGTCCGCGATCAAATACGCTAATGCCAACAATATACCCTTCCTGGCATTCAATGGCACTCATGGAGCCCAACTCCCTCTGAATAAGTTCAAGGATGGTCTTGGGATCACATTGCTTGCCATGAGGTCTATAACACCCCACGAAGAAGATGGAGGCCAGACCGTGTGGATAAGAGGAAGCTGGCTGTCCGGGCATGTACGAGATGAGGTCGAAAAGCTAGGAAAGCGCACCACAGTGGGCCTATGCGAATCCACCGGATTGATGGGCCCCATGCTGGGTGGTGGACATGGACTCATGCAGGGTCGATACGGCCTCCTCGCCGATCAAGTCGTCGAACTTCGTCTGGTCCTTGCCGATGGCTCCCTCGTGACTGCGTCTGAGAACGAGAATCAGGATCTTTTCTGGGCAATGAGAGGAGCTGGACATAACTTTGGCGTGGTGACTGCGATGAGATACAAGGTCTATGACATCCCTAACGTGGATGAGTGGGCGTTTGGATCTATGGTTTTCAAGGGAGAACAATTGGAGGAACTCGTGCCTGTCTTCAACAAGATGTTGGAGAATCAGCCAGTGGAGGCGGCAATGTGGTTCCCTCAGATCATGATGAGGCCAGATCTTGATCCAGCAAAGGCATGTATCTGATTCCATTTCGTGTAGCACCCTTCTCTAGAGCATTTGCTGACGATAAATATCAGCCGGTCATCATGGTCAATTTCCTCCACGAAGGTCCCATTTCAGCCCTGGAAGCATTCTCCTACCAATTGACGGACTTCCCAAATCTCTTCAGCGAGATCAAGCCCATCACCTACCTGGAAGCTAGCAAGGCTCTCGATTGGCATTTCGACTCTTTCTCCAACCAAAAGGGTATCAGCGTGTACCGCTTCCCTGTTGGCGCAACATCCTTCTCCTATGCTTCCATGAAGGAGACCTACGACATCTTCACCAATGCTCTCATCGCGCAGCCCATGTTTGGCTACTCATTCGTTATCTGGGAGTCGTACTCTACGCAAGGCGTCAAAGCTGTTGCGGACGATGCGACAGCGGTGGCTGATCGAGGTGACGATATGCTCGTAGCGCCGATGGTCATCATGCCGCCTGGCACGCCACCTGGAAGTGATTTGTTAGGCGAGGCTGAGAAGTTTGGCCAGCGGCTACGAAAAGCCATCGTGGGGGATGGAGAGCATCATGCGTACGTCAATTATGCACATGGCGATGAGACGTTGGAGCAGATCTACGGGCATGAGAGCTGGAGGCTGGATAAATTGAGGAAGCTGAAGAAACAGTACGATCCTGAGAACAAATTTGGGTATTACTCGCCGATCGTGTAATGAAGCACAAAATCCAAGCAAAGGTTATGTATGAACGAACTGAACCAAGTTCTTTCATCGTGGTATCATGTGTTACATCCCCAAACGCCTGTAGGGAGTGTGCCTACTTCAGTGCCTTGACAAAAGACTCTCTCATCCCCTTGAAGAACGGTCCCAACTCCCTGCTCTCATTCATGGCTTCAACCAGCCCATCGACTTCACCCTCATCCAGCTTCGGCACTGTTTTCGTAACCCTGTAGTCCCTTGAGCTTGTGTCCAGCTCGAACCAGCCTTCCCTCTCCCAGTCCTTCTCAATAACATGGCTGAAGACGAACCGCAACCGATCTTCAACTCCAGCCCCTTCGATGCGCATGCATAAATAATCCTCCCAGAAGCCCAGCTCAGGGATGTTATGCCGTGACTGCGACGAGAGATAGCGCGCATGCTTTGCTTGTGCTTCCTTTCGCGCTGTGAGAGTCGACTGCAGCGATTTGAGTTCTGAGTGGAGTGTGCTGTTCTGCGCGGAGAGTGTGTCGCGGTGGGTGGATAAGCTGGAGATATGTGAGTGCATCTCTGCTTTCTCGACGGACTCTTTGGATAGTTGGGTTGCGTGTGATTGCGCTTTCATGGTCTCGATCTCCACCGAGCGCGCTGCCTGTTTCTGGTCCTCTGTTGTATACTATGTCAGTCGATCGATCTCATACTGTATGCCCAGAGAATGTACCTTGCAACTCAGCCAGATTGATACGGAACTGATTCTTCTCCTCCAAAACCCTCTTACGTCCATCTTCGATAAATTTGTCAAAGCGTGCCGTGAACTGTGCCATGCGCGTGCGAAGATCCTCGAAGTTGAAGTTGACGCTTGGAAGCTGGTCCGCCATGGATGGCGCATCAGGTGATATGTGCGATCGCAAAAGCGACGCCGAAAGGGAGGACTCGTATGCCATTGTTGCCATCTTTGCGCACTTCTTTGGTGGTGTTTCTGTGGTAAGAATTCGTGGTCGTGGTGAGTTGGAGATCGAGTGTTTGGTGTTGCGACCGAGATGTAAACATACAAAATGTGGACTCCGGAGTAACTCCGAACCATAGTCCGCTATAACGGCGAATCTACTCTTCTTCACCATCAGGACTTCACTTGTGCTTCATTCACCTCCGCACCATGCATCGTGCTCACTGACCAAATATTGGTTTTCAATCTGTTGGTCTTGACAATTGGTTGTGGCCGAGGTCTCCCACCACGGCTCGTTGTATTCCAGCGAGCTGCTGTACGGATGCAAGCAAAGATGAAGCGATACTGGATAGCAGACGACAGCCATGAGCAAACTGCCCACGCTCCAAGGTGAACTACGGTCAATCAACTATGGCCATTTTGGAAACCCGTCGTATGATCCCACGCTGAAAGAATGGACTTTCGCCAAGCTCACCGAGAGCAACGCCCGCTTCGAACAAATTAGCAACGTCGAAGAAACTGCCCCTGCGACGGGCCAATTCGAGAAGGACACCTTCCTTCGCGATGTCACGACTGATCTAGAGACGCTCTACAACCGTTCGCTGCAGAGTGAGATGCGGTTGCTTGTATCCAGCTTCCCTGAATTGCAGCCATGCGAGACGCTGGTCGACCCCTTGGTTAGATTGAGTGAGGGCATCGCACGCACACTGGCTGAATGCGACCCTGCCATGACCGATGTCCTCGACACGGGCTACATGTCATACACGACAGAATCTGGTCAAGAGACGGTGAAGCTGCTCGCATTCCCAGGCGGCGAATGTGGCCAAGCACTACGCCTGTCTCGCTTGGAGTGGCGACGATATCGTACAGAAGACGATCAAGAGTTCGAGGTACAGCATGCCTCTGAGGAGACAGGCTGGTGGATGGGCAAGGGAGCGCCGATCCTGCAGGTCTGCTTCTCCCATGGTCTTGATGGCAGGGACAGGAACGCTCTTCTAGCAGTACGAATACAGGCGTGCATCATGTTCATGTTTCCAAGATATCGCAGTACGTCTGTGCAGACGAAAGGTCTTGAAGGTGGCGATCATCCGCCCCGCTCTCGCATCGACCCAAATATTCTTTTCGAGCTACATCCAGATGACGCACAAGAAGCACGTTTTGCAGATGTGGCTTTCAATCCTTGGAATCATCGCCAATTTGTGGTGACCGATCAGCGAGGTCAGTGGACGACTTTCCAGATTGCAAGGAGAGACAAGGAGTTTCCGATCTACGAGCATGAAGTTTTGGAGAGGGGTTGCATGATGAAGGTTAAAGAAGAGGAGGTGCATGAAGAAGAAGAAGAACCGGCAGAGAAAGGAGGCGAGATTGTGGTCAATCTGGGGGAGCCCAATGCATCGGAAGATCAATCGCAAACGGAAGAGGAAGAAGAGGAAGACTGGACAGCGGGTATTCCGAAGATCAAGACTTCGGCCTCAAGGAAGTCTTCGCCTGCTTTGGGGGATGTTCCAGGAAGATCGGCGAGTGCAGCACGCTCAGAGAGCGGAAGCACCGATCGGGATATGCCAGATGCCATTGAACAGCAAAAGCAGGCACAAGGGCAAGAGCCAGATGCGGATGAAGACGAGGGAGAGCTTCCCGAGATCAGGCAGGATGGCTGGGTGAGAGCTGCGTGGGTGCTCAATGAGAATACGCTGGTCGTGTGCTCTCGCAGAGCTATTCACATCGTCAATCGAGCAACGAATGAGTACTTCGACATGCCGAAATTGCGCATGGTGGAAACCCGCAATGCAGGCTGGTTTCTTGACATCAAATCTTGTCACGGCCTTCCTGACCATATCTTAATTCTCACGAGCTACGCCATATTCCTGGTCCGCATTTTCGAGGCCGAGCAGCTCCAGATGGACGAGGAAGCCGAACCAAAGCAAATGCTGAAAGGTCGGGTCGTCATCGCAGCATTGCATTATCGCGATCCGGCGGACACTACTCTTCGCACTAGCATCTGTGAAGACAACGACGGATACCTGGTCACGATCTTCTCACAATTCAACAAGATCATGTCATGTTTCCGGTTTGACGTACCACAATCTGAGGGCGAGACAGCTCGAGCTTCTGGCGCCATGGCGTTGCGAGTTCCTGAAGGTGCGACTGGCAGAACACTGGGTGTAATGGCGAAGCGAATACATCTGGAGGAGGACTTGTACTCTATGCCATCGGGCACCTCCAACGACGATGACCGCTTGCACAGCTTCCAATTCCTTGGCCGAGACTATGGCTTACGACACGCCTTTTTCGACGCCATGAATCTCGAACTTGGGTCAAGTAGGCAACTGGAAGCTCCACACAAGCTGGTGAATCATGCCGAATCTACTCTAAGACACCGGAAATCCAGCTTCGTGATTGAGAACGATGAGGATGACGAGCTCGAATTCGACAACGCTCCTGTCCAGATCGAAGAAAGTCAAAACGTCAACGATGAGAATGAGGATGAAGCGAGTGAGGAGCACGAGCCTCAGACTGTGACGACCACAAAGTCCGGCGCGACGTGGATTAGACCTCGGTTCTACGAAGTTGCAAGGGCAGCAGTCGACAACACTGGTCTGTACGGCGAACAGCTTGTGTCGAAGATCAACATCAATGACATACCAGAAATCATCGAGGCTGCTATGGATATCCCGCATGATCCAGAGGTGCCAGCAAGAACTTTGTTCGAGCATCTTGACGAGTCAATGCCTATGATTGACGATCTTCGAGATGCTTCATTTCAGCTTGAGGACGCGCTGAATGGCTCTTCAGCCTCTGCTATGGTCAAATTGTATCCTCGGAACATAACGTTGCCTTTAGGAGCTGACGTCCACGATGATGGGAACGAGAATGCTGATATGAAAGCCGACGCTGGGGAGGAAGCTGATGTACAGGTCAACGAGGCCAATGTGCACGCCGATACGACCGACGATGAGGATAACTATCAGGACATACCATTTGACGAGATCCACACCTACATACATGATCAATATGTCTCAACGCTTAGCGAAGACTTTCCCGATGCATTCAAAGAGCAGAGATCTTGGTTGGCCAAGTCTATCGCCGCGGAAGTCCTCCTGTCAAGCGCTCGAGTAGAGTACAAGATCAAGGAAGACGAGGAACTCCAAGTCAAAGGCGATCCCGGTGACCTCTTCGTCGGCTCTTCTTTGCGCACAGGGGATAATGCGCAGGAGTTGGAACAGGAGAAGCTCGAACAGCAGGCTATGCAGCGCTCACCTTACGCAAGGACTGCCGCAGAAAGTGTGGACACCATTCTCACGCGCCTCAGACGCAATGCTCGCATCACACCGCCTGAAGCCCAGAAATGGGCCCTCAAACCACTCGTCTTGCTCGACCATTGGGAGCTCGGCACAGATCCAGCCAAATACGACCACATTGACAACGAGTGGCGGTTAGCCGACGAGAAGAAATACCTGAGCATGTCAAAGTCTGAGCGACAGCGGGCCAAGAATCAACAGGACCGAGTAGACAAGACGAGACAGAGGGAGTTGAGAAAGGCGCAGGAGTTAAGTCAGATGAGTAGTCAGGCACCGAGTATAATCAGCAGTCAGGCTCCTGGAATTGCGGGAAGTCAAGCAAGTCAGAGGCCTCCGCGCTCTAGTCAGATTCCTGGGTTCGGAAGTCAAAGAGGCAGTGCAGCTTCGAGACCACCTAGGGAAGGGAGTCAGATCAGTATCCCTGGGTTGGCACCGACTCTATTTCCTCTTGCGAGACCTGCAGCTCGGCAACAGACAAGTACTCCCAGAGCTGATGCCTCGCAAACGTCCACGATCGGAGCAAGTCAAGGCCAGACTCCTAGTCAGCATCCTTCCCAAGTTCCCATAGAAGCGTCGCAGGCTACCGTGAGCCAAGCCTCTGCATCACAGAATGTCACACAGCCGCGCGATACTCAGCCCACATTCAGCCAGCCTGCTGCGCGTCAACCTCTCGCTTCACAGACTCAGGGGAGCAGCCAGTTCCCATCGCTTCCGTTGCTCAATTTGGGAACACCGACTGGCAGTCCGGCACCATCAAGTCAAGCTGGAGCTGATAGGAGGCCTCGCAAGGTCACAAAGAGAAGGGCAGGATTTTGATGGAATGTGTTGTGCGTACCTAGGACCTGGACAGATTTCTGGAGGAATCAAAACTTGAAAGATATTTGCGACTTGCTACCACACGAAGTCTTGGCTGCTACAGGCTTGTCATCTTAAAGTGCTTGTCCCTCGGTCCTACTTGTGGCTGACGGTTCTCCTTGTGGCGGTTGAGGTGGATCTGCCCACAGATCCCTTGGATCGCAAAGATCATTGACCAGCTGTACAGCTCTGCGCGCAATAGCCACCGCGTATTCTTTGACTGGGCCTAGGCGTTGTTCAAACAAACTGTGGTAACCACCCGTAGGCTGTTTCATCCTCCACCTAACTTCGGTGTGCGAGGAGAACATTTTATAAGCTTGTTCCTCGCTGCGACCTCCAAGCATGGCTGCCATGAATTTGACCGCTACCTCCGACCGCAAGTATTCATGTCGCGCGGTGAATTTCTCGTTCTCCAACTTGACGTTTATGTCCAAAACGTCCTGACCAATGGGCCATGTTTGTCGCTCCTTCACGGCGGCAAAGAATTGCTCCTCTATCCTCAGGACTGGTTCGCGGTTGATCCACTTCATCTCGATGGCTTTCAGTCGGTCGATTGTCTCGGGATACTTCAGGCTGAAGATATCGTGCTGCTCCCTGTCCCAGATCGAGATGCATTTCCCTTCCCATATGTGTTGATGTCGAGACTTGAACGGGCGTCGTGCCCGCCATATGGTGATTGGAGAATTCCCCGTTTGTCGCATCTTCACTAATGGGCGCTCCGCCATCCATTCGTAGAAGACGCCGTTGTTGCCGAATGGACCCGTCCATTGCTGATCAGGTGGATGGGGGGAACCTTTGAACACTGCGAAGAATGTCCGTTGATCGATACGTGGCGAATATGGATTTCCTGGACCGGGAGGTCTTGGAACTGAGCTCCCTGATGGGGAGTTAGATTGCCTTTGTTCTCTGGCAAACTGGTGCAAGAGACCTGCTTGCCAATGCGCAGGCGTCGGAATGCTTTGGCCGGTGGCTGCAAACCGCCAGGTTCCCGTGCCCACGTTGGCTGCTGGAGCCTGCTGTTGTACTGGATGCCCCGGGTTTGCAGGTTGCTGCTGCCCTGCAGATCCAGTCTGAGGAGCGTCGGATGATGGCGCTTTGCTCGAATCCCTGGTCGCTGCTGAAGCCTACTGTTGGATCGGCTGTGTCGGGCTTGTGGTTTGCTGCGGTATAAGGACACCATATCCAGACTGTGGCTTTAGCTTATACACAGGAGGTCCCATGCTAGTCGCTTTGGTGTATGCAAATCCTGCTGGCGGGGTCGAATTTGTAGGTTCCATCGACCCTTGGGTTGGAAAATTAGAGATTGGCTGCTCCATGCTTGGAGTACTCGTCGAAGGTCACGGCTGCATTGGCTGCTGTGTTCCAGGAGGACCGATCTGAGGATTCTGCAATGGAGAGCTCGTCTCGGTCCCTGTCCAAGGCTGCGGTTGTGCTGGCTGGGTCGGATCGACAGATGGTATTGACACATCAGCATCAGTTTGGGAATCGTAGAATGGAGGTCCCATGCTGGTAGTAGCTGTCGAAGGCCACGGTTGCATTGGCTGCTGTTGCTCAATCGGTCCGGCCAGTGGATTCTCGAACGGTGGCCCCATGCCTGTCACTGTCGAAGGCTGTGGTCGTGACCAATCTGCTGATTGCTGTGGTACACCGAGTCCAATCTGGGGATTGAAGGTTGGAGGCTCCATAGCTGCTGATGAAGACCACGTTTCTGTCAGCTGCCGTGGTCCATCAAATTCAGCCTCGAAATCGTGGAACAGAGGACCCATCTCGGTTCCTGTTGAAGGCTGCGATTGTTCCGGCTGCGTTGATGTTTCATCTTGCTGCGACCCCGTCGGTCTGAATTGATCCCTCAAGAAACCCATGACATTGCCGGTGTCGATGTCGTCTAGTGTCTGATCAAGGTCGGTCACGTGGGTGTCTGTTGAATACAATGGCTGTAGAGGGGATGAAGTCAGGTCTTCCAATAATCTGCCGACCGTTCCTGGACTTCCTGATGGCGCTGTTTGACCTTCAAGGGGCGCAAACGCCGCAAAGCCACCGTACACGGGTGTCGACGAAGCCGCATGTCCTCCTGTAAGTGGCTGCGCGCTCGAACCCATCGACCACGACTGCTCGTCCGCCGTGTCTGGATTTTCTGATGGCCTGAACAACTTTAGCATCGCCAGTTTGATCATCGTGGAGTCTATGCTTGAGCATGAAGAGCCATTTTGGTCTCATACTCGTTGTCAGAACTCTCAACGCGCCTCTTCTTACTGCCCGAACCGTTGGCGCCTCCCATCATCGGTGTGTCCATTTGAGTTGGCGAATTCGATGGGCCTCGCTTGCGCAGTGTACGGTCCGACATCGTTGCTTCTGCTCGTGGGAATAGATGTGGTAACAATACGAGAACATTCGAACCGTGGAATGAATATCAATCGAACGTTATCTCAGCGCCTTTGAGATGACAGATTCAATGTCCAGACTGTCATCGTCCCAAGAACAAGAACAAGGCCACGGCACTATCACAGACTACATAGGGAAGGAGCGCTCTACGGGTGAGGTGTCAGGAACTCCCTCCATCTTCCTCGTAACCACAGGCGTATCCGACCTGAACGAAGACATTGAAATGGACTAGAGTGCATTCGTTGCTTTGCGTCTCCAACGAATTGGTCTGTGGATCATCAGCAGTGTGCGCGTTGAGGTACATTCTAACACTTCGTATGGCTATGCTGAAACGGTGGCGTGTGAAATTCAAATTACACATGTTCTCAGCGCTGCTTTTAGTCAGACTTCGATGAAGGCGATGTTGTCTTCAAACTCTTGAGTCCTGTCGACAGCATGAAGCATTGCAGGCAAGCACGCCCCGCAGCTTGAGTAAGATGCGAAAGCGGGACCTGAAAGCGATGAGAGGACATGCAACGCTTCCAGAACCATCCATACGAATGGTAAAACGTCCATGAGCAAGACCATCCATGGAAGAGCGCCCACATGAGTTCTTAGTCACGAATCGAGTTGTGGTCTGACCTCGGCGGATGCCACGGAGCGCGAGCTCTGGGCACGACTTGGCGTATACTTTCCGACCACAGGAATCAGCAGAGATGAGTGATGCCAACCCCTTCCACGGAAAGCTGCATTCTGGTAACGACATCATGTTTTCAGGCAACAGGAATAATGGAAACGGAATGGGATATAAGAAGGGGTATCGAGCTCGTAGCCTGAGGTCTTTTGTGATCAAGCAACTTCCACCACTGAAAGTCTGAACGCCACAACACGATCAATTAATTACAAGACGACTTCATTGCACATCAAATAAATACACACTACATGCCTCAATCCAACTCGACCGTTGCGACCTCTCGAGAATGGCGGACCCCATGACCATCACGCTCTGCTGCTTGCTTGGTGTAGGCCACGCAGCAGGAATATGGTGGGCACATTGGACTCTGTCCGACGATACTGCTCAGTCCAATCCGATGCAAACGAGTGAATTGGTGTGCAGGGAAAAGAAAGCTGGGATATGGGCACTTTCCAAGACGCCGACCCCGAGTCGGGGCGAAAAGAATCGCTGAGTATTCAAGACGGTATGTTGAATTGCAACATCAGATCGCTGCATAGAAGCTGACGGTATCAAGCGATAGACCCGCGTCCAAACCTCCTGCTTTATTCAATGGCTTTTGATACCGATAGACCCGCGTACGTACCTCCTGCTTTATTCAATGGCTTCCTTTCTGTACTCGAATTCAGCACCCCGCAAGGCCAATCACCATCTCGTCACATTTCAGCCCCCTCTCTCCGTCACGCTCAGCCTCAGCTGCTGCCTCCTCCTTCGCCTTCTCTTCCAACGCATCCAGGTCCAAAGCATCCAACAGCAGCCTCGCCAACTCATCCTCTTCATCCTCCACATTCTTCGCAAGCTTCACACACTCATCCCCTACCTCGCTGTTCCCAATCGCAAATATCAGTCCCTCAAGGTTGTATCCCATGCGAACTCCCATAGCGCCCTTAGGCTCCATCTTATCCACCAGCTCATCACACGTGATCTCCATCACGTAGCTTAGCGGCTTACGAGACAAGACCATGCGGCCCTTGACTTCGATGGCGGTCTCGAGACGGATATAGGTCTTGCGCAGAACACATTCCCGCGGGCGATGCATGCGCTCGTAGCAGGCATCCCAGAAGGCTGTCTCGAGACGTGTGAGCTGGTCCTGCTCTACACATTTCTCAACGTCGTTGGTGGAGAAGAGTTTGGTAGACTTGCGGGAGCGCCAGAGCTCTTCAGCGCGGTGGATGCGGCTAAGTGTGCTGGCGTGTTGCGTGGGAAAGATGTCGTTCAGATCGATGTGCGGCTTGACGAAGTGATGGTCTGGATCCTCCAAATCTGCTAGCCCTTCATGGTCCTCATCGTTCTTCGGCGTGGGTGTGCATGAGAGCAATAGTCGTCCAGTGGCGACGTACTCCAGCATACCCTCCATAGTGGTCGGGCGCTCGCTGATCCACTTCTCGATCGACGCAGCGGATGAGAACTCAGTCGGATACCGCAGTGGAGGAGGAAGACCATCAGCGAAGAGACCATTGCGACCGACTGGTCCAAGATGCTTCAGACAGAGACCAGCGGGTCGGAGGGCATCGTTGACTAGGGCGTCGATGGTCTGCTGTGCTGAGTCCATGCTGTTAACCGTAATGGTTGCAGACTGTAGTATGACTCTTCTTGTTGGTGATTAGGAATGCTCGTTGCAACGTCGTCGTTGGCGGTGTTGCTGTGGGAACGGCGGACGCGCCACTTAGGGATGATGCTGTCGTTGTTAGCGGCACTGGCGGCGTCGTCTTGCAAGACGATATGGATCATGCAGTTATACGAAAATGGTCGGTGCGATTGATCCAAGGAAAGAGTAAATGGTTGAAGTGTGATGATGAGAAGTAGAAATGAGGCGAAGACATGAACGTTGTTTTATATTCTGGGGACGCGACTTGGGTCACTCGTTCATGCGATCCGTGCACATAATGTAAAGAGAGGAAAAGTCACTGGTCGATGCGTGCTCCAACATGCAGCTCGATGCGATGCTTGACGGCCTAAGATGGCGCCTTTGTGTGTACTAGGATCTTGTTACCTGTCCAAGAATCAATGCTCTAATGTGCATAGTCCTTTGAACATCACGCCGCAGCCACGGAGCAAAACAGGTCTTAACCCCCCTCACACGGAGTATCAGGCTGTCTGAAGTACGGAGGGTGAGAGTACGAGAGATCGCGACGTACGAAATGGTGAGACTAAAAACCTGCTAGGAACAACCTACCGACTGCGATAAGGGAAGCAGTCTGGATCATGCGAAAGCGACTCTATAAGATCAGCAACAATTCATATATTCTCAAAGAAGGGTATCAAAATGCATACATCGTCATCATCACGAAGCCGTCTGTTCAGCTTCTCTCGCTGCAGCCTCAGCCTCTTCCTTCCTGATCTTCTCTTCAAGCCTCTTCTTCTCTGCGTTCTTCAGCCTGATCATGGTTATCTCTTCCAGACTTGGACTATTCACGCTCTTTGTGAATGGACTGCTGACGGGCGTGTTGAAGCTGCCAGACTTGAAGGAGGCGAAGGAGGGCACTTTGCGGAGGCCATCTCCGCCGGATCTGTCGGTTGGCTTGACAGATGCTGGAGTCGAAGGTTGGGAGTCGAGGCCTGGAAAGCTTCGGAGTGACTCATTGGGAGGTTTTTTCGGTGTTGAGGCTTCTTGTGTCCCGTTGTTGGCGTGTCCATTTGTTGGTGGTGGTGATGTGACGGTGCTTGCTGGCAGACCGATGTCAGGCTCCTTCCCTTCGGCCCACTCGACACTTTCGATAGCAGTCCACGCGTCGTCGGTGATCTTCTTTGCGTCCGCTACCGCAGCGTGTGCACCCACTATTGATGCGAAGACTATAACGCCGTTCCCGACTAGCTGTTTCTTCTTCGCGTCACCCAGGCGCACCTTGCGGTCTTTCATGCAGAACGCGCTCTCGATCTTGCCGAAGCGCGAGAACATGTCTGACAGCTTGTCTTTATCGAGCGCCTCGCCAGCGCCTTCCCGTAGCCAACGGACTTTGACCGTCCGTTGGATCTCAGGTACCTGCGTCCCACCCATTGGCGTCCTACTTCTGGCAATCGACGGCGCATCCGTAGGCTGACCAGATGCCTGCGTATCACCCTCGTCGTTGCTCTTCTGCACCTCCTTCCTCAACGCCTCCTCCCTCTCCATGCGCCTCCTTCGGCCATCCTCCTGCAGTCTCCTCAACTCCCTCTCCAATGCCTCCTCCGCATCGGCCTCATCCCTTTTCCTCTTAAGCGCACCGCTCTCCCTCCTCTCCAAATCCTCCATCATCGTCCGTCTCCTGCCCTCAAACACCTCCCTCTGCCTCTTCTTATGCTCCCTCGCCAAGCGCGCATTATCATACGCCGCCTTCGCGGCCGGGTCGGAAAGCACATCGAAAGCGATTTGCAGCGCGTGGAATTTGTCAACGGCATCGGGATCTTCCTTGTTCTTGTCCGGATGGTGCTTGAGCGCTGTGCGGCGGTAGGCGCGGCGGATGTCGCCTTCTGCGCTGTTCGGGTGGATGCCCTCGCCCAGGAGGGCATAAAAGTCCTGGTCGGACTTTGCGTGCTCGAGCAGGTCGTCTGTCGACATTTTGGTGTATTAACGGTGGTGATGCGAAGGTGTAGAAAAATTCGTGAAGGAAGACGGCTGCCTCGAGGCCGCCTTGTGGATGCGGGCGATCGCGACCCGCACTTTTACAACCATGTCTCTCACCTCCATTATTCTCTCGATCGCAAACTCTCACTCTGCTCGGAATTCCATAATTTGCACCTCTATCAAGTCCGAACTCGGAATTTAGGACTTGTACCGTATCAAAGACCTCACAAAGTCCTCTATCTCCCACTAGATCTTCTCCATTCTCCAGATTCACCACTCCTCCATCGATCTGCTATAGTCGCCCACCATGTCCGAGCGCAAAGTCCTCACCAAGTACTACCCACCGGACTTCGATCCCTCGAAGCTCACCCGCCAGCGCGGTCCCAAGCAAGCCGGTCCCAAGCAAATCACCATCCGCCTCATGGCACCCTTCAGCATGCGCTGCACCTCCTGCGGCGAATTCATCTACAAAGGCCGCAAGTTCAACGCTCGCAAGGAGACAGCCGAGGAGCGCTACCTCGATCTTCCCATCTACCGCTTCTACATCAAGTGTACACGTTGTAGTGGGGAGATCGTGTTCAAGACCGACCCGCGAAATATGGATTATGCGTGTGAGAGGGGCGCGAAGCGAAACTTTGAGGTGTGGCGAGAGCCGAAGGAGGAGATGACGGATCAGGAGCATTTGGATCGGTTGGAGAGGGAGGAGGCTGAGGCGGCGGGCGAGAAGGAGACAGATACCATGCAGGATCTGGAGGAGAGGACAAGGGAAGCTAAGAATGAGATGGCGATTGCGGATGCGTTGGACGATATACGGACGAGGAATGCAAGGAGAGAGGCCAAAGCGAAGGAAGGTGGCGACGTGAGCGTGGAGGAGGCGAGGGACTTGGAGAAAGAAAGGCAGGAGAGGGAAGATGAGGAGGCGGCGAGGCTGGCGTTTCAGACGGCCACGGGCGAGAAGATCAAGCGCTATGTGCCCGAAGAAGACGATGCAGTGGGCGATGGGGTTCACTGGCAGAATGGGAGTAATGGCACCCACGGATCGTCTGCGTTCACATTCAAGAAAGCCGCGAAGCCGAAGAAGGATTTTGCGGCTGCACTGGGAGTCAAGAAGGGTGCGAGTAGTGTGGCGGCGCCCTCTATTGCACCTGTAGCCGCAGCGAAGGTGCCTCCGCAAGCGAACGCTGCCAAACCTGCTGCTAAGCCTTCAGCGTTGCTCGCTGGCTACGACTCGGACAGTGATTGAAAGGATGACCACCGTAATAACAATACCAGTTTTCATGCATGAGATCACTCAAAAGGCACGAGGCCCCGATGAGCAGCCACGAACCACCCTACACATGGCTGATCTGGCGACGTTGATGGCCAGTACTTGGAGCTTGGCCAGGCAGCTTTGCCGAAGCGATGGCATCATGAGCAGTCGGCGAGGGGAATTACCGGGCACGAAACGATGTACCCAGTCTCTGCATGCGCTGCAATCGAACAGTCAATGACAGCGCGCTGTGTGTCACCAGGATGCACAGATCTTGGGAGGGACAATAGAGAAGAGAAATGAATGTTGCCTGGCTACCACGATGAACATCCTCCAAAACTTCTTGCTACGATCATTTTCCCACCGTTCGAACATTCTGCGTTGCCTTTTGCAATTTTGTTCAGTGTTCTGATGTCTTCTGGAGAGTCGTCGTTCAGCAGCTCTGGCTCCTCTTTTGCCTACGTCACCGCTCGTTGGCTCGAAGATACTTCGACCTCCACCGCACTTTTCGCGAGGTGGCTCGAATTATTGACCGACGAACCACCTCCAGAGAAGGTGGACGATCATCGCACGTTATTCGAACACTTGTGGGCGGCCTCCTTTGAAGGTGGAGGGAGCTTCCAGACAAAGTGAGTTTGACACCAAGAGTGTTTGTTGTTGTGTCGGTCGTTGACATGGTGCAGTGCGAGCGCGATTAGTGCCTTGAACAACGACAGTTTCCTACCCCAGAGTCTTCAAATCGACGATCAGACACCATTTGGTCTTGAATTCATGTGTTTCGCCTCTTGATACAGAATCTAAGTCAAGCCTTCGAGCATTTCAAAGATGGCGGCAACGAAGCGACGCGCACTTCGCAGCACGTCAAAGCCAGCAGAAGTAAATGTACAAATCATTGGGCCTGATAATGCTCCTCCTGTGAAGCGAGCGCGGAAGCGAGGGACAAGCCAGCGGCTGTCATTACGCAAGTTCGTCTTCGAGGACTTGCCTGTCGAGATTCGTCAACGCGTCTACCATTTCCTGGGTTTTCCGGTCGCCAACAGCTCGATACCGATATGTGGTTGAGATACAACACCACCATCGCGCTGCGCGAGATGTACAAGGTCGATCTCGATGCTGATGGCAAGCTCTCTGTGCCTTGGAATGTGAGTGATATCCTTTCTGCTATGATTTAAGGCTGACCGAGAGCAGTACGAAAAGAACAAGCGCAACAAACGCTTTACACCTACCGTGGCAGTTAACATGATGGGCACCAACAGTCGCATCAACTCCGAGCTCCGCGACATACTCTACACTCGCTCCCTCTTCGTGGTCCACACACCCAATATTCGCAAGCCCACCCTGCCACTTCTAAGCGACCGCGCCCTCAAAAGCATAACTCACCTCCTCATTTCCTTCAACGCCACCGAAGCCACCAAGGCCACCTTCAGGAGCTCCGCCTACCAAGAAGCCCTCAACACGATCATCAGCACCATCAGTCCTCTCGTGCCCAACCTGAAGTATCTAGGCATAAACTTCTGGTCCTTCCAGCTGGCCCCGCCGCGCGCCCCGGACGCTCATCCGTGCCTCAAGCCTCCCAATGCCGAGAGACCGGACTTCACGGATATATCGTTCATTACGAAGGCGCTGCTGGAGTTCATCAAGAGCCACCCGGGTGTGGAGTATTTTGGGTTGTTGCGGAATATGCGGGCGAGAGGGGCGTTGAATTGGGGGCGGGGTAGGGATGCGGTGAAGAAGGCGTTGGCGAGGGATGTGAGGAAGTGTGTCGAGAAGGTTTATAGTGAGGAGTGATTGGGCAAGTGTTCGGAGGAGGGCTTGGAAAGTCGGCAGGATACGTTCAACAGGCACAAGCACTCGCGCAGCATATGATGGTTAATGCTGAGACACCGGCAACGTCAGTAATGGCCCAGGTATGAAAGTAAGGAGCATTGCTTATCACGTCATCAGTCTCTCCTTGCCATCTTCACATCGATTCGCACTCAATCCTTTTTCCCACCCTAAGATATAGTGTAGTCTGCTTCAATACCAGAACAACGTGCGAAGATGGGTTGAAGTGCGGGAGTCACGACAGACAGGAAGGCACCGCCATCAGGACGCACCTGCCTATCGCCTAGCGCGTCTGAACTTTGGGTTCACGCGTTGCAGGAAGGCTGTAAACTCAATCATTGATAGTCACGGAGGTACCAAAACAATCCACAAGGGTCGTCGATGGGGATCAATGCCCGTAGATTCTGTAACAGCTCCTGCTCCGTCCGCGGAGATGTTTGCAATGCCTTGGGCCGCGACGACTGAGCAGTGAGAGGCTCGCGAAGGAACAAGTTCGGAGCTGTAAAGCGGTAGTGGGTACATTGAGAATCGGTAGCGTCGCAATCAATGTCCATGATCGCCGTCCTACAGGCTCACACAGTCCAGGGACCACCAGTGCGCCACTGACACACGTCTCTGCAGCTCAACAGTACGAAGACGGCAGACGTGCGATCGCCCTTGACTTGACGACATCTATGCTAGCTGGATGTCCTCCTGATCGCTTCAGAAGTTCTGACAGAGCCTGGCTAAGATCCAGTTCCTTTGATCTCTCGTCTGCTTGAGTCAGGTCGTGGAAGCTGGATGGAAGGAACGACATGCAAGATCGTCTCAGCCACTTTGATATTGACAGCTCTCTGGCCACAATAGCACTCGTGCTCACTGTTGCCGGCACCCCTTTTGGCAACCATCCATACCAGCGTAGGGTAGATAGATTGCTAAGTCGGCTGCTTCCGGTCTGTGTCAGAGCAAGAAGCAATTGCATGCCGCGCATTGGCTCCATTGTGACCAGGGAGAACACGATGTTCTCTAGGATGGCGATCGGGAGGTTTCACCGGCAACTCCTCCGAGCAAGATCCACCGTTGCTCGGCACAGTTGATCTGCAAGATCATGATCCTGACGTTGCTCGCAGATATGATGTTACAAAATCTACGCACACATCGTGACTGATGATAGTGGGCCACTCGAGCACGTGGAAAGCGGCCGCTAGATGCTTGATTGTCTGGTTCTGGTCTCCACACTCCACCACAGAATTACGAGACCACGCGACCTCAAGGTTGTATCAACTGTGGATAGCTTTGAAGCTACTGGGTGCAGTGGATATGCGATTGACAATATTTGCTAGTGAGGTGTGTGGGATTGTGAGTACATTGGTGCCTCGGATGCCACAATGACCTGATCCAAGCGGGCCGATGGCATATCTGTGGAACCTTACACGTGAAGATTCGGTCCGATTCCCCTGGATCGTCTCGATCCTGTCCAACAAGTTGACAGCAGCGACAGCCACCGCAAAGCCAGGCGTTGGATCTGACGCCCTGTGCGCGATGCGACAGCAGCTCTCAAAAGACGGGACGAAGAGGGTTGTGCACAGGCTATACGAGGAACCAGTAGCTTCGGATCCGGTTCTGATTGGCTGGTTGTCATCAGACATGCATGAAGCGCGACGTCGAACTGCATTCTGCCTCCTCTTCCACCTCGAAATCATCTGATAATCCGACTCGACTTGGTGGAGCGGATCATTACATTCCACAGATGCCATCCGTCTTATCCGCTCTCTCTTCATGATCAGCGAGCCACCGCTCCTCTGATAGTCAGCCTTTGCCGCCCTCTGCACAACGCTAGCTGTAATGCCATTGAGGGCTTCACTGGCGCCGAAAGCCACTGCCACGAGGGCCCCTAAACAGCCTGAGGTGGCCCCTTCTCCAGACACTCTGGATGCGCCATGCTTCAAAGTCTTGCGGCACGACCCAGCTCTCCTGGCTGCACATCCTGCAGGAACCGTATTTCGAGACGCACACCACTATTAGCCAATCTGAAACTGGCACTACCCTGAGAGAACAACCTTCTATGGATCTTCGAGAAACCTTCTTTGATAATCGGCTCTATCTTTCTTCAGAGTCCCACATATTGTTATGACTTGACTCGAGAGATGCGTTTCATACCACTGAAGATTGTCGAGGAAGCACAGATCCGTCGTCTAGCTTTTTATTATTGGGGTCGGGCATATACGAGTGGGCCAGAGCAGGGACCTCTCGATCTTTATGGCCTGGACATGCTCACTGGCCTCCACAAAAAGTTCATAGCGCGACCACAACGCGGGGAACTACGCTATGTCCCCCAGGCCACCTTCAAGACAAGCCTTGCATATCTATGCTCTCACCTGTCGCCATTAGCACATGCTTCCGTTCGTGCAGAGATATCTTTAGCCTCTTAATCTAGACAGCCTCCTTCCTCTTCGTCCCTCACGCAGGTCACCGACTACGAGCAGACCATGGATACCATGAGCCAGTGGCACAGAGCCATGACGACAATCGTTCTCTTCGGGACTGCGGACATGCCGATATCTTCGATCACGTTGGCAGACACCTTTCGGATCATCGACGCCGACGAGTTTATGCGGAGAATGATGCATTGCACCCGGCAGTGCTCGTGGCTGAAGGACATCTTTGGAATTCGAGCCGATGCGATCTTCACCCTGGAGGGCAGTCCCCAGTGCGTGCCGGTACCGATGGCGACCGCACCCTATCAGCCACATGTTCCTTCGCATTCGATCTGGTACCACGCTTTTCTGAGAGAATTGAAGACGATTTGGGCCCAAACACCGAGTGTCATTGTGATACGCATGATTGTGGGTGGATAATCTCAATTCAATGTCATTGCAAGCTGACGATATTTTCACCAGCTACCCGTTACTCTGAGTTCAAGACACAGTCTTTCACCCGCGCTATCCCCACCAGCCATTGTACTACCATCATCTCCGTCCTCACTCATGGATGAGCAATACGCATTCTACGACAACTGCCAACCACCGGGCAATTCGGTCTTCATGGGCTGATACCACGGTCGATCACACGACACCATGTACATTAGGATATGTCATATAATCCTCGTGAGGGCATCTTGCATCTCTGGAGCCGGCGACGGGAGCAACGCACATGTCTGGGCCGGCGTTCGGAAGGAAGGCGGAGGCGATACTCATGCATCACTAGGCGTTTGTCATTCCCATGTATAATTACCCTTTTCGTCTTTTGGGTTTTGCGTAGTGGATACTCATGAAGTCACCGACTGTTCTGGACGCTTCTTTCTTCACTTCTAGATTGTTGTTAACGCGAGAACGCAATCTTCAGCCTCGCTGAGACTTCACATGTGATGGACCGAGGAGTGAGCGTGCATGCAGGCTGACTGTAGGCAGTTTTACTGCTTTCTCGGCCTCAGATTGGCTTCAGTAGCCTTTTGGTTGTTTGTCGACCCCACCACAGCTACCCACAGTGGCTTCACCGCCCCACACCATCCGTTTGCTCCTTCCTCACCACCACGCACGTGACGTGGTCTGTGCGTCCCGCTGGCTGCCTACAAAAACCTCGCGCCTCCTCATCTTCCTCTTTCCTTTCTTCAAACTTACCTTGAGTGGCTTTTTCCAGGATCATGAAGCTGGAAAGCGGGCATCGGTCTCTGCATTGCACAGCGCGGCGACTGATGACCTGTGGTGTCTTCGGGTACCACTCATTCGCAATTTTTGCTGGTCTACCTTCAGCCTTTTGCTTTGGTGGTTGATTCGTCTCTTTCATTGATGAACTCGCGAAGGCGGGGCATTGAAGAAGAAGACTTGTCAACAAGTAGCCTGAGATAGATGTGAAGCGCGCTGTTCGCAAGGGAGAGATGACCAGCGCTATGTTCTGTACCATAGTGAATTGTTCATTGTGCGCGTGAGGACGACTGATGTCTGATATCTTGAGGTTAATATTGATTGCTAAGAGTCTTGTGCTGTGAATTGAAGTGACAATTGGTACGAGACATGAAGTGAGCTGGTAACGCAACGGCCGAGCCTATAAGTGAGAGTAGATATTGTCCATGGAGAGAAATTTGTGCTCAGCATACGGACACGAGCAGATTGTGATATGTGCAAGTCGATGAATAGCTGATTGATGCTCTGTGCCCTCTCGCTACCGCCAGGTGCACTTCCCGACGACAACGACGAGGCAGAGCACCAGGCGACCAATCACAACGTGCATGAAACACTCCGGAGGCGAGAGTGACGCGAACCAGAAGAGGAAACGTCGCCCATTACGCAGCCTTATGCCGAGCAGCCACAATCCATGAGCGATCTGTGAATTGACATCCACTCATTCAAAATGATTCAGGACCTTCTGGCGGTACGTTCTTGATGGCAAAGGGCGATGGAAATGCAGTACTGACGTTCAATGGCAGCGACTAGCTCGCGTGGTGGACCAGGCATGGATTCCGTGGAAGAGCATCGTCATGGGCTTCTCAGTGGGCATCTTTGGCCTTGAGAACTTGCTTCTGTGGAGGCAGTATGGTGTGCTTAAGCGAACGACGCGTCCCAAGGCTCTCACGGCAGAGATTGATCAAGAGACATTCGACAAGTCTCAGGTACACGATCCTCAACTACAACACCACAAAACACGCACTGACGACGAATTGACAGGCATACGGCCGCGCCAAAGCCAAGTTTGGATTCTTCTCCTCCGTCTTCGGTCTCGTCACAAAGCTTGCAATCATCCACTACAATGTCTGGCCCAAAGTATGGTCCTTCGTGGGCGGCCGCATCATCTCCGCCTACGCACCCGAACGCTTCTCCGGCGAGATCACGCATTCGCTCACGTTCTTCTTCCTCTTCGGCCTCATAGACACCATCATCGAGCTTCCGCTATCATACTACCATCACTTCGTCATGGAAGAGAAGTTTGGCTTCAACAAGATGACGATTGGATTGTGGCTTATGGACAAAGTCAAAGGACAGCTCTTGACGATTGCTCTGGGCTTCCCAATTGGCGCTGGCATTCTCAAGATTATCAAGGACACTGGCCCGAACTTCTTCTACTATTTGTGGTTGTTCGTATTGGGTGTATCGCTGGTCGCTGTCACTGTCTATCCTATCCTCATTGTACCACTCTTTAACAAGCTTACACCACTGGAACCCGGCAAGCTCAAGGACTCGATTGATGCTCTGGCCAAGAAGCTCAAGTTCCCTCTGGGCGAGCTTTCTGTCATTGATGGCAGCAAGCGCAGCTCACACAGCAATGCCTACTTCACTGGCTTGCCATGGAAGAAGAAGATTGTCATCTACGATACTCTGCTGGAGCAGTCCAACGATCGCGAAGTCGAGGCAGTGTTGGCACATGAGCTGGGACACTGGAGCATGAGCCACACGACAAAGCTACTGGCAATCTCGCAGTTCCACGTCTTCTACACGTTCGCACTATTCTCAGCCTTCGTCAGCAATAGAAGCATGTACAGGTCATTCGGCTTCCACAACGAGATGCCAGTCTTGATTGGCTTCATGCTCTTCAACGAGGTCTTTGGACCGACTGACTCGATTGTCAAGCTGTTCATGAACATTATCACGAGGACATTCGAGTTTCAAGCTGGTGAGTAACAAATTCGACTCGTCCTCTCATTCGTAGCTAACATGTCTACAGACAATTTCGCCCTCAACTTGGGCTACAAGGCCGAGCTAGCTCAGGCTCTTATCAAGCTCCAGATCAAGAATCTGTCCTCGATGGATGCAGACTTCTACTACTCGAGCTACCATTACTCGCATCCCATTCTCACTGAGCGCCTGAAGGCCATCCAGTGGACTGGCGAGAAGAAAGCCGAGTTCAAGAATGCGCCAGAGAAAGACGCAGCGGCAGATCTTGCGACCGGTCGCGAGCTCTAGTCGTGCCTAGTAAGCTGGGCAGTCTCCAGTGTGTTCAGCCTGGCGTCCGCAAGCCAGGCGTCCGCAAGCCATTCTCCCGTCAGATTTATGCAGTCAGGCACTATCTGGCAGCACTCATCATGCATCGCTTCGACACACATAGAAGGAATGTGAAAAGCTCCCATTGAAGCATCTCAATCCTCATCAGCCTTCCTCCTCTTGGCTTCGTTCTCTAGTTTCTCTGCTTTCCGCTTCGCCTTCTTCTCTGCCTTCCTCTTCTCCTTGTCATCTGCCTCTGGTGGCGCTTCGACCTCCTCCACTTCTGGCGCTTCACCACCAGGCACTTCTCCCATAAAGTTACTTCGCTGGCCAATCTCTCCCAGTTCGTTTCCGTCTCTCTGCTCAGCCCATTGATCCGCATCCACCCACTCGCTCTCCTTCGTGCCGTCATCCACCTGCTTTTCTTGAGGTTGCCCGTTGACATCCTCGCCATTCGCCAAATCTCCATTCGCAGGTTTGTCAAAGGTGACCTTGACGCCCATCTTCTTCTTAAACTTGAGTTCTGGGATTGCTTCTGGCTCCGGCGTCTTCCTCTCACCACCCAGTCCTTGCGAAACTTTCCGCAATTGTGCCATTGTGACGCCTCCAGATGCGCTGTTAGCGCCGAATGCGACTCTGCGTTCTAAGATTGCATCAGGGTGCATGTGAGGATGTTGCTGCGAGCGGGCCGTGTATGCATTGATCCATTTCTGCGCGCGAGAGTAGGATACGGGCGTGGTGTCGTGGATCTGGTGCGAGAGCGGGCCAATGAAGTCTGGCATTGCGATTGTCTGCTATTGCTTCGACTTGAGAAGAGATCTGCGCCTTTCTGTTCGACGTGTGTGAGTGTTGCGCAAACGCGAAAGTGATCTGGAGGCATGGTCTCGAGAAATTTTCGCACGGACCACATGCAGTTCGGCATCTCGAGGTCGTGACAACCTCCGTCGACTGAACTGTTCATCACACACACAATGATCTGTCGGAGGTGCATACGAACGCTGGCGAAGCGGCCGGCGACGGTTGCCAATGTCGCTAATATACAGTCAGTCCAAGATGCATACCGCGATGGAAGAAGCATCATCGCTAAGTCTACATTCAGAACTACATCTTCAACTCTGCGACACCAGGCACGCTCGATATCACTCCTCACACCGCGAAGACCGCAGCTCGCATCATCTCCTATCCTCTCATCATTGACAAGCGGCTCAACAGCATCACCGACCGTCGCGGGCGAGACACTTGACCTCCTCCCCAAGATCTCCAGCTCTCCCATCCTCGCTTCGATCCAAGTGCGCAATGGACCGCGCGACACATACAATATGACGCATTTCGTGCGGAAAAGAAGACATGGCTTTTTGTCGAGGATACGGACACGGAAGGGCAGGGCGTTGTTGGCGAGAAGGAGGGCGAAGGGGAGGAAGAATTTGAGCCATTGAGGGTGCCGTGAAATGCTCACATCTCACAGGGTTGCAATCATGGACAGGACATTTCGCAGCGACGAATGTATCAATATGTAAAGGTATAGGCGTATGAATCATGACAACGGAACCAATGGATATCTCGGCAGCAGCTCTACTTGCGAACCAAGATACTATACTACACCCCTGATTCTCATGCAGAACATCAGAACCGAGAAGTTGACATGCGCAACGCCGAATCCGGCACGAAGACTAGCCCAATGTAAGACATAAAGTTCCTCCTGAACAAGAAGGCTGATCCAAAACGTTGCGCCAACCATGCAGTGTGCCAACTCTTCAAGCCCGTTCTAAGCACGATAGCGATCATTTCTTAGCTGCCCGCCAATTCCCATGATAAGCTCTCCCTTGCATTGCTTTCGTAGAGCTTCGTGCCTCGTTCAGGTTTGCAGTTCATACTTCAATGAACACCATCTGAATGTCGGTAGAGTAGGCTTCCCGGCGTTGAGCGCAGGCGACATAGGACATAATATCAATGGCCACTCCTTCTGCCCTCCAGATCGGGCGCAGACTTCTCGCTGACGTCTCGCTTATTCACCTCCTGTCCCATCGTCCGAATCACCTCTGGCCCTTGATGCTGGCTTTGTTTTGTCTTCATCACCGGTCATCAGCGTCATACTCATTCTGATTCGCCACCCTGTTCCCGTCCTTACGGATTGGGATCTTGATGCCTTGAGTGGCGAAGGCTCTCGATAGAGCTGTGCTCTCCACAACACCTGGGAACTTCTTTGCTGAGTAGACCTGGAAGGTCGAGCTGAATGTAGATGCGAGGACTGGTGCATGCTCGCGGTTTAGAGCACCTTCGGTGTGGCCGTCAGAGACATCGATGAAGCGCATATGGAGACGGAAAAGACCTTCCGTGCGAACACTCAGATCTTGCAACACGAACCACAAGCCGGTCTTGTGTTGGTCGTCCTGCAATTTAGCTGCATTGACAGCCAACGAGCCAATCAGATTTCGCGTGTACATGCCTTGATTGGAAGCCGCAATCGAAACAGGCGTTGAAGCAGCTTGGACATAAGATGGCGGCATACCGCCGCCGGGCATCTGCTGCTGCCCCATGTAATCGTATTGACCATGCGGATAACCCATTGGTGGCTGTGGCTGCACACCGTAGTAGGCCGACATCTGGCCTGGATTGAGAAGTCCAATGTAGGGTCTTTCTGGAGGCGGTGGATATGCGCACGGAACTGCTGCTGAAATCGAGACCGCTGGAGATGAGTTCGAATGACGGACCAGATTGACTTCATTTGCAGCTCGATCGTCCCACAAATCCACGCAAAGGACGAAGAATGACGGGTCAATGTCCGCCGGGTCCACCTCTCGACCAGTGTTGATGTCGGTGACGACGAGTCGGATGCATGGAGGAGGCGTAATAGGTCTTCGGTCTTTGTCGCCGAAACCGCACATTCGAGCCCGCTGTGGCTGCTGGACAACTTCAAGAGAGAATTTACGGTTTCCTTGTATACCCACAAAGCCTTGCAATGATGGCTGAGGAGCTTGCGGTGGGTGATGCTGAGACATAGCTGGCGGTAGTACTGGCGGAGGTAATCCGGGGTTCTGCTGCATCATCGGCTTCGACTAGGTCAGCATATATCTCACGTGAAGGAGTTGCAAGATATAAGAAACCCACCATAGCATAGTTGTGATTGCTGTATGGTGCGCCATATTGTGGCATTTTGACTTTGGACACGCTTTCGGCTGCGTGGCCTATGTCGTGCTGTCGAGTTTCTAGGAGATATGCTCTTTGAGTTTGGTCTTATCGCGATACTGGAGTCGTGGTGAAGGCTTCTCGCAAAGCTTTTGTATTTGAGAAGTCAACAAAGAAAGGCAAGCCTAGGAGGAGAGCCGCCAGTCGGCTGCGTGAATTGATGGTAATCGCGCCGATGGTGAGGCTTGCGGTGTCGTTCGCCCTTTCCTATCCACTCTGGTGGGACGCAACCAAATCGCTCGTCGGTGCACGTCCAGTCAATGCGCTGACGGGGACCGCAACGTCGACCAAGAAGACGCGACTGACGCGTACAAGTCACGAACGAAAGGCGACGTGAGTCTAGAGAGGTATCTTATGATCTGTGTACGAAGTTCTAATGCGTCAAACTTTGGGGGAGCGAAGGTAGGACATTTGCTTGGTGAGATCTGCCGCTGGTCCTGATAAGGTCTAGCGCCCTTTGCCTTCTCCGCGCCATCTTCTGTACCCGCCTGAAATGCATCATGTTTCGCAAGGTTTTTGCTGTTCATGCAGCCGATCATCGTCACTTCAGGCAGGAGGCCTCTGATCTGTTCAAGCTCCCAGCAGAGCAGCTATCAGCTGGCCGAAATGCAGCCGTACATCTCCATCGAGCACCGCTGTACCTGGGCGAACCATGGGGCCGAAACGAACTTGTCCCAGCCTCGTTCTTTCTTTCACTTTAAGCTATCCTTCTTGTGCGACGAGGCAACGGCTGTCCACCGGCCAAGAAAATGTATGTAACAGCTATGCACGTCTGGCTTGAGGTTGTTATTGTGCAATCGCTTCGCACGCTTTAGCAACTCGCCAATATTGCGGCCCGTCCCTTGCATTCGCATCAGATTGGCTCGCAGTAGGCGTGGCGGTGAAGAGGTTGTTTGTGAGGCCACAAGCGACACCGACCAACCTGACAGGCATCTCCGATTGTCCCCTCAGATCGTCGAATCCTTCCCAAAGTTTCTCCAAGCCCGAACAACCTTTATCCCACGCCAGTCAATTCGACATCATGGACCACTCTGTCGGGTCAACCGCCGCGGACGAAGTCGCACGAGATCAGCAAGTCGGATCCTATGCCACTGTGCCGGCCCCCTGTATTTCATGGACTTGGGTCTTGAAGAGCTGCAACTGCTCCTGCGGGGCTTCGCTGTTGGTCAGATGAGCGAGACTGCGCGTTCGAAGGATTCAACGAGCCATGGTACTGGACATATGCGTACAACCGTGGCTGAATGCAACGATAACACGACCTTGACATGTATGCAGGTGCTGGCATGCTCGGGAACACGCTGCACAAAACAAGGAAGATACTGACCACACTCGAATGATGCTCGGTCAGAACATCTGAATGTATCTGCTTTGCAATCGTTGCCGCTGCATGATCAAGGATGCAAAACGTGGCGTCGATCCTGCTCGGATTTGGCCTGGTGCGTCAACGCGGGATTTATGGATAATGCCAGCGTTGGGAGCATATTGATCTGAATACAGGGACAGCTTTACTGCACGGTGGTGAGCATCAGTTGATCATTGCATGCTTCACTCTTACACGGCTGCCGGATCTCGCGCCTGCCGAAGCTTCGTTGACGCATTTCAGCTCTGACATGCAACTGACAGCAGGACATCGGATTTATGGAGATTTTCGTCAGATTCTCATTTTGGTCGAAAATGCATTGTCTGTCTCTGTATCTGGAGTCGCGACTTGACGTACAAGGAGACAGCAACAAAACTGGGCATCCGAATGTTATTCACCGTTCTAAGACATCTCAACCCGGTCCTCCGCCGGTCGACTTCCATCATCAAGCCCTTGATTACGGCCGCCAGCGATAGTTTCTGAACCCTCCGTATCCTTTGATGGCCCGCTCCCGATCCTCTTCTTCTCCTTCTTCGGCCCAAGTATGCCACCAGAGACTGATCTCGGTATATTCTTGATTTGATCGATCACGCTCATCCTATTCTTCCTTGGTGGAGCACCTGCATACCCTCGATCTTGTCGCTGCTCAGTAGGCACGTACAGCATTCCAAGACCCGGCGAACCTGGTCTTTCGTCAATCGTATGGTTGACTTCGAACTTCAGGCAGTGCAATCCGATCATGGCACCCATCATTGCAAAGACTGCATTGTAGTTGGTCGACGTGATCTCGTCCAGCTTCGTGACATGTGCACGGTCTGTGATCTTGCACTGATAGAAATGTTTGCTCATCATAGGGTAGTCCACATCAACGTCGATGAACTTCTCGAGGGCATCGTGGACGATATTGTACAGTCTGGAACGGAAGATGGGGAACCCCCATGCTCGATCCCAGATGATCGTCGTCCAAGTCGTAAACGGACCACCATCGAGAAGAGTATCGATCATGATGAGCACAGGAAATGATCCATTGTTGGTGACTTGCCGACCGAATGGAGACTGTTGGTTTGGCGGTGGAGACCTGACGAAGATAGATGTGGTCGGATCTAGCGAATCTGTAGGTGATGCCGGCCTGTCGCCGGTGTTGGCCTGGAATGTCGGCGGAGTGGCTAGGATAGAGGGTGAGCTTGCTTCACGTTGAGGCTTGTCTGCTACTGGGAGCACTTGCGGCGGACTGGATGGCAAGGGCACTTTGGAAGGAGTGTCCGTCATCGTGTCGGTCCGTTGGCGGAGATATTCATGGGCGCGAGCTGCAGCCATTATATAGACCCTAGGGTAGTACCAACGAAGGTTTTGTTGTCAATGCCCGCGCTGTTTGCAAAGGTCATCACCAAGGAGAATAAACAGGTATGCAAACAAAATTGTGAATTGCACAATCGTGTGCGTGTGCTCCACTTGCATGGAGAATCATCAAGACGTTAAGAGCCAGGAGGGAATGACAACGCCAATCAAGCAACGACACCATCATAAGGATAGGGTCGAAGAAAGAGGATCGAGCAGCGAAGATGAACGCTCTTCGACAGAACAGCAGAACCTAGACGCTTTAGATTTACGCTGTCATGGACTCAATCTCTCGACCTTCCATCCATGCTCCTGACTTTCATCCTTGGTGAATTTGAATCGATCGTGCAGCCTGCTTTCTCGTCCCTGCCAGAATTCCACCACATCTGGTATAATTCTCAGACCACCCCAAAAGTCTGGAACAGGAATCTTATCTTTCCCATCAAACTTCTTCTCCACCTCAGCCACGTGCTGCTCGAGCTCCTCGCGATCTTTCAACACTTTGCTCTGCTGACTAGCCCATGCCCCGATCCTGCTGCCTCGTATTCTCGTGTCGTAATAGACTTGACTCTCTTCGTTCCTCAGTCTTTCCACCTTTCCTTCAACTCTGACCTGACGCTCGAGCTCGCGCCACCAGAATGTGAGCGCTGCGTGCGGATTACTGGCCACATCCGCGGCTTTCCTGCTGGTGCCCCAATTCGAGTAGACAACAAATCCGCGATCGTCCAGTTCCTTCATGTACACCATCCGTGCTGAGACACGGCCTGACGGTAGCTCGGCAGTTGAGAGAGTCACAGTCTCTGGCTGATAAACTCCGTTCTTTCGCGCATGATCGAACCAAATGTTGAACTGCTCAAGCGGATTTGCATCGAGTTGGTGAAGATCGAGCGAGCCCTTGGTATACTGTTCAGCCTGTGCGGACTCATTCTCGCCAGCGGGCGCGAATATTCGCTTCTTGTCCGAATGATAGAGAGCCATGTTCATGCGTGACTTTGCGAGTGACGATGGGCGACGTGAAGCGAGTCTTGCTAATCGATAACTGAGGCACAATCGTGAAATCATGGAAAGTGGCTCAACATAGATATTGTCTCGCGTCAATTTGTTCAAGTCACATCCTAGGCGGATCGGGTGACACTTCTTTGGTGGTCTGTTTCGTAGGATGATTCATGACCTCACGCGAGACTGTGGATACTTCGTCTCAATCGGGCCTAGTGCAGTTCTTCAGAGGTGCAATCCTTCGAGAACAAGTGGGGCATGTCTTTTGACATCGATGCAGGAAGTTACTCTAACATATTGACAATGGTGTCGTCTAGAATCTGTGTGGTCTATCTAGTTATGCCGCCGCAGTAATTTCGATGCCTTGCAAGCTTCCCTCCTTCTTCCAGTCCTCAAGAGTATCAATCTGGAAGGTATGTTAGCACACTTCGCAGAATTTAAGCAGGAAGTACTCACGTAATGATTCACTCCACGACCCCAAATCTGGCCTCTCGCGATGGCAGCTTGTATTTCTGGTGGTGCAGCTGACATCATCTTGTCCAGTGCACCTTCTCCATTGAGATAACTTGGTGTGCATCCACCCATACCACCAAGGCCAAGCGAATATGCCGCCACAAGATCGCCCCAAGAAGCTTCAGCGGCTTTTGTTGGCTCGATCAAAATACCTTCGCCTCCTTTCTGCTGCGCCGCTGAAAGGACATATGCAACATGTTTGGCGAAGAAGTCAGCATTGTACACGATGTTTCCGGAGAGTGATGCCTGCGCCACGCCTGAAAAGAAGAGGTTCGGAAAGCCCTCCTTGTACAGGCCATGGAGTGTGCTGACGCCCTGAGCAAATGCCGAGTCCATGTCCAGGCCATCCTTGCCCTTGATCGAGACATCGAATCTGAGAGTTGGGGACGGACCTCGGGTCTTGTAGCCGGTGCTCAGTACAAGGCAATCCACCTCATACTCTTTGCCAGCCACCACAAAGCCATTCTCCGTGAAGCTTTCTACGCCATGGCCATTCGTGTCGAGAAGCGTCACATTGGACTGGTTGAAAGCCGGCAGGTAATCGTCATGGAAACAAGGCCGCTTGCACCAAGTAGGATACCAGTGCTTAAGCTTCTCCGCTGTGGCAGGATCCTTGATGATATCATCAACCCGCTTGCGAATTCGCTCAGCACGGGCGAAGTCTTTGACGTGTAGATCCTGAACGTATTTGGGAAGCTCCTCTGGTGTCAATGCTCCATCGAAACCCCAAGCTGTGCAGTACGCTGGGTTCCCAGTGGTCCACTGATCCGCGACCAAGTTTGACGCCGGTGGTGGACTCTTCGCACCAAGGATATCTGCATAGTTCCTGTTCCTCTCCTGCCACCATCCCTTCTTGCTGGCCATTTCTTTCCACCATGCTGGGTCTGTCTCTCGCTGACCTCGAATGTCGACGGACGAAGGAGTGCGCTGTACTACGTAGAGGTGCTTCGCATATTTAGCGAGCTCGGGAACAGCTTGTATGGCCGTGGCTCCTGTTCCGATGATCACAACAGTCTTGTCCTTGAGCTTGTCCATGACCGGCTTGGGATCCTCAGAAGAGCCGCCGGTGTAGTTGTAGTCCCATCGTGATGTATGGAACATGTGCTTGTCGAACTTATCCAGGCCAGGAACTTGGGGGACTTTTGGATGCGTAAGTTGACCACCAGCAAGCAGCACGTACTTCGCTCGTAGCGTCTGGTCAAGGTCTCGACGATCGCTTAGGCTGAACTCCGTCTTCACAATCCACTCCTTCTTCGCATCGTCCCACTCCATTGACTTTGCAGCTTGTCGAAAGATGGTGCGAACATCAACCTTGTAATGCTTCGCTATTCTGGCTGCGTGGCCCCGAAGCTCCGGACCGTACGAGTATTTGTGCTTCGGCATGTAGCCCGTCTCCTCTAACAAAGGCATGTAGATGTATCCTTCAACATCGCACATGATGCCTGGATACCTGTTCCAGTACCAGACACCGCCATAGCCGCCTGATCCATCGGTGATGACAATTTCCTCAGGCTTGACACCCGTCTCGATCAAACGTGCGGCAAAGAGGAGTCCACTGAAGCCGGCGCCAATGATCAGGTATTTGATGGTCTTGGAGATGTCGACGTTGATTGTGGTGTGGTCGTCGGGATGTATCCATGGATCCTGCTGTATCCATTTCCATTTATCAGAAGTCACTGTATCGATCCACTGTTCCTCGCCTTGTGGTCGTTCTTCTAGTCGCTTGTCTCGCTCCGCCACATATCGAGCCTCTACCTCCGCAAATCTCGCAGCGTCGAAGGATGGATCTGTGGCCATAGTGGCGATGACTGGCAGCAATCACGCGACTAGTGTTAGGAATCTGAAAAGCAGAGCGACTCAGGCAAAGCAACAGATGTGAAAAGGCGCGACAGTATATATTTACCAGACACCACTCCACATTGTCGTGTCACGCCAACCTCGAGTACGCAGATGAGATTCAGTAAGACCTTAGCTTAGTAGAGTAATGCCGTATCTGTCTGAATGGTGTTACAGAAGAACAAGGAATTGATGCGCTACAGGGAACCGAGGCTCTCCACTCGCAGTACAGCTTGTACTGTCACAAACCTCTGAGAGGTCGAAAAAGCTGACATGAGGTCAGCTCCAAGGAGCTTGGGAGTTGCGAAACACCATTTGTGGAGTCAGCGCTGAGTCGCGTCATGTGTCCCGATAGAGTCATTTGCGGAGCTGAGAGCAAAAATGATGAGAATGGAATCTCATCCGATACAAATGTTAGAATTTGGGCAAGGAGAATCGATTTCCCATTGCGATTACCCCACATCAAAGCTTGGAGGTGCACTTAGTGAACCAAAGGTGAACGTTTAGTGAAATGCGGAAAAGTCCAAGCTCAAGGCCGAGGTCATGAATGGCATCACAGAGTGCGGCTCTTTCTCCAACGCGTCAAGCATCATGTAGTCAGCTACCTGCCTTCAGGCCCATCAAGCCGTAAACCTAATCAATCAGACCAGATCACACCACCATCATGGCGTCCCTACCACAGTCCATGCAAGCGATCCATATTTCTGCTTTCGTTAAGGTATTCACCTCCCCGCATCATTTGTATCAAAGATCATGTATACTGAACATCGTTATAGTCGCATAAGGAGTTAAAAGTCAGCAAGATACCAACGCCAAAGACCAATGCCCATAGCCTTGTGATTCG
Organism: Scolecobasidium constrictum UM 578; assembly: GCA_000611715.1. Classification (NCBI taxonomy): domain Eukaryota; kingdom Fungi; phylum Ascomycota; class Dothideomycetes; order Venturiales; family Sympoventuriaceae; genus Scolecobasidium; species Scolecobasidium constrictum. The sequence continues at coordinate 135,906 of AZYM01000173.1, forward strand.
GACGACGCACGTCTCTCCTGCGCACGTCGATCTCCTCTATGCTCGTGGCCTCCACCAGAACAACCGGCGACATGCCAAACCACCTTTCGTGTTGGGCATGGACTTCGCCGGCATAGTAGTATCTGCCCCTCAAGACTCTGGCTTTGTGAAGGGTGATCAAGTCTATGGTGCGACTTTCGGCGCGTACTGCGAGTATGTCGTCATTGACATGAGAAAGGGCGCTGGAGCTGTGAGGAAGGTACCAAAAGGATGGACATTGGCAGAAGCTTGCAGTGTCGGCGCCAGTGGAGCGACGAGCTTGGGATGCTTCCTCAGGGCAGGCCCAGTCAAGGAGGGCAAATGGGTGCTGGTTACTGGTGCAACTGGCGGACTAGGCACCATGGCTGTTCAGATCGCGAAGAAGATGGGCGCAAAGGTCGTGGCGCTAGTTGGCCGAGACAAGCAGAAAGAGAAGATACTCAAGGACATCGGATGCGACGCATTGGTCCACCACGACAATCCTAAGTGGGACGAGAAGGTCAAAGAGGTCACCGGCGGCGGAGTCGACCTCGTGTACGATGCCATCGGAGCTGTAGAGCAAAGCTTAAGAGCATGCGACTATGCTGGTCGTGTCGTAATCGTTGGTTTCGCAGCAAGAGGTGGCGACATTGAAAAGGTCCGCATGAACAGGATACTGCTGAAGAGCGCGGCTGTGATGGGCTACAGATTCGGTGAGCATGGCAGACGATTTCCCGAAGAGGTTGTCGAGGTCTGGCGGCAGTTTGACGAGCTGGTCGAGGAAGGAGCGATCAAGGCGGTGATCTATGACCAGAACTACCTTGGCATTGACAGTATCCCACGCGCGCTCAATGATCTAGCGGAGCACAAGGTCTGGGGCAGAGCGGTCGTGCAGATCGCAGATGAAAATGGCGCGGTGGGCGAGAAGTCCCGCCTTTGAGCGTGGAGCTTCTTGGATTGTAAGTTGGAACGAATTTAAGATTATCCTACATCTGCGCAGCGCCCGCTGGACCTCTGATTCCTTAGCAACGCAAGAGCAGCGACGAAGAAGTTTGATTCCTGCTTTCAAGTACTTCTCCAAGCCACGAGCATGACCACTGCGGCACGGACCGGGGTGGGGCCATGCCTAAAAGGTGGACCCACCTTTACTAGACCTTGGGGAACATGCACTCCTTGAATTGATTCACAGTAAGTGTCAAATAATGAGCGCAATCTACATCCTTCACATGGTCTGAAATTCATTGCTAGACCAGCTCATCCGTACTAAGCGTGAAAGGCCGCAGCTATTAGCGGCCTGATCGCTGCCTAGCTCGATTAGCGAGGCTGAGTTGTATGGCTATGGCAGTCGCACATATAACACCCCATCTTTATCATTCCGTGGTTCACCCAACTCAAATACTCAATATCCGATCGGACTCTCACGCCTCAAGTATAGGTGGTCTTTCGGTCACAGTCTGTGAACCCCACCATCACATACTCCACGTACGATCCTTCCGATGACCGTCGAGCGCCTCACCTTACTGAACCACTACAGTCCATATGCTTCAGGACCACAAGCACGCCACAGGGTGGCTCATTGATCGCGAAATTGCGTTGTCCGAGATTCGCGAACATCCAGTCTTCGCTCAGAAAGCCAAAGTGCCACCGCACATCTACGACTCAAAAAGGACGGGCTTCCTCAAGCTACCAGGAGAGCTCCGAAACAACATTTACCGACTCATCTTCGCGCACTCCGATGCCATCAATGGCACGAAGACCAAGCTGCCTGCAATTGCGCTCCTGAGAACGTGCAAGAAAGTCCACGATGAAGCAGCGTCCATCCTCTACACGGAAAACACTTTCACCTTTGGCATCATTGTCAACTTCAGCAACTTCGGCCCGATGGGGCTCGTCGGCTTCCCTAACAATTGGGATGTCTGGCCCGCAAACACATACCTCAAATGGCTCAAGAAGCTACACATCGGCATCTCCTTCACGCCAGGTAACGCCATCGACTTCAGCGCACCGGCATGCTTGCTTGAGAACATACGGGCGATGCGACTGGCTTACAACGATCGCTGGCACGATCTGGACATTACATACGAGCTGTGTGAGGGCACGACACATATGCTCACTTTCACCATGGCATGGTTAAAATTCCGATGCTTCCAGCCAATCGCACATCCGAGGTGCAAGATCATAATGGGCAACAACATCCCACCAATAGTCCGCTGGTGCTTCGAACGCACAATGAGGGGTCGTGACCCGACCGACGACCTGCACGGTGAACAGCGGGCAGCACTGCAGGAGGCAAAACGGATCGCATGGGACAGCTACACCTCAGGCATGCACAAAGTATGCACCGATTTATCATGGCGACTGGTATGGGGCTGTCCCATCGGCATGACACGCCCAGGACTATTCGGTCTCCCCAACACAGCGCTCTTCCCACTGCGAAGACGAATCTACGACCAGAGAGAAATCTACCGGCTGGTTGAAACAACAATGACGGACAGGACAGTTACAGACATCTTGATGGAGGACAATGAGTGGAGGACACTGGCTGCGTTGGAGATGCCGCAGGAAAAGGACTTGCTCATTGAGAAGTGTGCGGAGCTGAGGATGTATTTTGCGCTTCAAGAAATGGCTAGTAAAGTGATTGCGCTTGAAAATTCGTTGCAGTCTTCGTGAGGATGACTTGAGCTTTTCATTATAGATTCATTGATTATGTGGAGTTGCTTTTTCATGCATTGGCGGCTTGGGGTTACCCGGCATGTGCGGGCTTCAGCATGGCAATGATTCGCGTGGCAGACTCAATTTGACAGCCAGTCATGAATTTGATCAGCTAGTACATATGGCAATGTATCCATCCATCAAAGTTTCTCATCAGATTCCTTCATCATTTTCCAATCAGTTCCAACAAAGCAATTGACAATCACCATTTCTAACCTCGTATCCGACGTCGGCTTGCAGTACCGACTCGTGCCGTCAAGTATCAAGACCCTGCATCTCTGCGCCGATCGTGGTTCATACAAAAAGTGCTGGACGCTTTCTACGATTCGACTATATTTTGTTGCCGACAATAATCCACTGTATATTTACCTTGTGTGACAATGCCACCACCAAGCGGACCGCGCGATCCCATCGTTGGACCTGACGAGGGTCCTGAGTCGCCGTTTCCCTTGCGCTTCAGTGGACCGGTGATCAAGGGCTTCGGACGAGGCAGTAAGGAGGCAAGTGACATATGCGTTGCAAGAACGACCTCTTCACTCTTGCTTTGCTGGAATTGTAGTACTAGTATACTAACACCACACAGCTCGGTATCCCCACGGCCAACATTCCCCTCGAAGGCGTCACAATCTCTGGCAAGGAACTCGACAGCGGCATCTACTTCGGCTGGGCCGGCCTCGACGTCCCCTCCACCACCTCCACCCCCTCCGCAGCCAGCAGCGCAACCTCCTCACGACGAACATCCATCTCCGAGCGCCTCGCCCAAGCCGGCGCACATCTCGCTTCCAAGTTCACATCCGCACCTACGAATGGCGCCTCGGCAACGCCACCCTCGTTACGCGGGCAGATCTACCCGATGGTCATGTCCGTAGGCTGGAACCCTTACTACAAGAACACGGTGCGCAGCGTTGAGATACACATCCTGCACGAGTTTGCGCGGGACTTCTATGGCTACCACCTTAATATATTGATACTGGGGTTCATACGACCCGAGTACGACTATGTGAGCGTGGAGAGCCTGATTGAGGATATCAAGACGGATATTGAGGTCACGAGGAGGAGTTTGGATCGGGAGCCGTATCTGAGGTTGAAGGAGGATACGTTCTTGAGGACGTTTCCTGAGAAGGAAGACGCGAGGGAAGTGTCGATAGGTGAGAATGCTACGGCATTGACGTGACGATGATGACAGTGTGCATGCTGGAATGAAGAGATGAGGATGATGAGTAGATTCATACCATAGACGTTACTCCTTAAAATTTGGGGGTATACAGCGCCAGATCATGCAATGCAAACGAACAAACAGACAAATCAACAGGAAGCCTCTTCAGTCGTCCTCGTCCTCCGCCAATTCTCTAGCGGACTTGAGCACTTTGTGCAAGCTCACAGCTGCTCTGCCGACTCCGCCTCCTTCTCTGACGACTTTCATGACGCCCTCTTCGAAGGACTTGCGCCACTTGTCGTTGAAGTATACTGCCCGCTCTTCCCAGTCTTCGTATGCCGTACCCTCCTCATCTTTTGGTGCACCAAAAAGGTCCAAGTATGCATATGGGTTGCTCGCGCCCATTCGTGAAGGCAGCATGTGCTGTTGCACGCTCCACAGCGGAAAGGCTTGTCTTGCCAGGTCTGCATCCACTGCATCTGTATCGTCTTGATCTGGCGGCAGTAGTCCATGCTGCAGGAAACTTGTCAGGACGCCCAACGTCTTCAGCAGCAGCTTCGAGTCGATCGTGCCTTTGGTGGAGGAGTTCGGCGTCGAAGTCCACGAGCTCTTGCCGTCCTTCGAGACCACAGTCGACGGCGCGTCCCAGCCGAGTATACCTCCGAAGCACTTGAGTGTCTTCGTCCAGCCACCCGCGCAGCTGACCACTTCTTGCCCAGCGACCTCGCACAACCACTCCAACACATCCAGCGCTCCCATCCTCACGGGCGCACTGAGATTCGTCATCCCCAATCGCACCCACAACAGCATCCCCTCCGCATGCGCCCGCACATCCCTCTCCGGCAGACACTTCAGCAGCTTCAGCACCTGCCCTCTCACCGCCCCACTCGCATCCCGCACAAGCGGCTGCACCTTCGCCACAATCACACTCGCCGGCTGCGGCAGCTCGACGGCATTCTCCCTACACGCTCCCAGCACGCCCGTCAAGTGACTCAAGCTCTGCAAGCGCTGCTGCTCGCTCTTGTGGCCCAGCAGCGCCAGGTGGTGGTTGAACTGCGTTACGGTCGAGGGCGCGTTCGTCGCGAGAGACTGCTGCAGGACGCTGATGGAGCGCGCTTTGAAAGATGTGTCGGTGAAGTTGCTGGCTTTGGGCTTGGTCTTGCCGACTTTGAGCTTGGGCTTTGCGAAGTCTTTTTTCTTCTCTTTTTTGGCTTTGGCGGATTTGCCCATGGTGGTGGTGAGCTGAGCGGGATGTTGGAGGAAGTGATTGGGATGAATGAGCTGAGAAGACTCGATTGACACTAATTGCGCTGCACGGCTAAGATGCACTTCCTGTGGGGGGTTGATTCGTGTTCAAGCTGCGTGAATGTATTGAGACTTTGAAATTTCTCGCACGGACCATTGTGCATATGCATGAAATTCGGAGTATACTGCGATGAGGCTATGTGATGAGTTGCAAATAATGGGATGAACTTTTCATTTATTGGGTATCATCTACGCTCATCCATTTCAAATAGATCAACGCCGCCTCGCTATGCAGAAAACCCAGCATCCGACAACTACAATCGCATCCGCTTCTTCTCCTCCCCATTCGCGCCGGGCCCCGAGAACTTGCGCTTGCGTTCCATCTCTTCCCGCATAATGCGCTCGGCTTCGCTCATCTTCTTGGGCGGTTCCTCGACGGCAACCTTCTTCATCTTGAACGGGTTTTTCTTCTTCTCTTCCGCAAAGACATTCTTCGGCTTGGGTGCGCCGAATCCAATCTTGATTGGGGCGGCTGCTGCGGCAGGCTTCGAGTCTGCTTGTTCCTCTGCTGGTGCCTTTGATCCATTCCCACTCTCTTCAAGAGGCTTCGTAGATTTAGCAACGTCCTCCCTTTCTGATTGTGGTTCTGGTTTCTTTGCGCCGAAGCCGAACTTGATGGGCTCCATGGGCTTTGCCTCAGTAACTTCCGTCGCTTCCGCTTCATTTGCTTCTGGCTTTAGTGCCGCCTTCCGCGCCTCCTGTTCTCTTGCCTGTGCCTGCGCCCGCTCAATTTGCTGCTGCAAAAGCTTCTGCTCTCGATGCTCATCGCCCCGATCCTGCCTCTCCTTCTTCTTGACCGCCTCATTCCGCCGAAGCGCCTCAGGACTATCATCAACCCAAGCAATGAACAGACCCTTCTCCTCCTCCTTCACCCTGCATATCCCCTCTCGTCCCAGATACTTCGTGAACTCTGTCAAACTCGGCCACTTGGTCGCATTCATATGCACATGCTCCTTATTCGAAATGTACTCCTGATAGAAGTGATTCGCATGCACCCACTTCTCGCCGTGCGACGTGCGCAGCAATTGCACAAAGTCGCGCTTGAACTGCATGCTGTAGTCGTTGATGAAGGATTTGGCGTTGGCGCCCACAATCTGCATGTTGCGCACGTGGCCCTCGCTCATGGTGTGCTGCTTGAACCCGTTCTCGTCGCGGCACTGCTTCTCGCAGACCTGGCAGTACCATCGTAGTCGTTGTAGGCCTTTGCTCTTCATCTTGTTGGCGATCGCCTTCGGCGTGCCTGCTTCGGCCTTTGGCATCGTGAAAAGACTTCGTTCGCGCGGCTAAGTGTCTGTGTCTGAAGTCGTAAGATATGTTATCGCGCGGGCCGGATACGATAGGAGTGAGTGTGACGGTGTTGACGGGCAAAATGTAGAGGGCCACAAGCTTGAAGATCTGCCAGCCACTTTTTGATAGGGCTGAAAAAGTGGGGCCGTTGTATCGCTCTTCACTCTGCGAAGAGTCAACGATTCGAACCTCCACAATTCGCAAGCACGCTTAGACTGCAGAACAGGTGGGCACAACGACTACGCCATGAAGATGAAGGGCCTTCCGTGCAACACTCTGGCGACCTAAATTGTGCACTTCCCGCACCTGATCAACTTGTGATCTAACATTCACTACCACCTACCACTACCAAACTGTCGCTATGTCTTCCTTCGGCAGCTCCTTGATCAACAAGGGCAAGAAGGTTGTGCCGAAAGCTGCTGGACGGCGCCGACCTGGTGGAGCACCGTCTGCGCTCGCCGTCCAAAGTGACACCGCGTCGGTATCTGCGCGCTCAAGCTTAGAGCCCTCCGCAACGCCACAACCTGAGTTGATCGGACGTGATTCCGTACCACCACCTGGTCTGCCTACGCCGGAGGTCTCGCAAGTTTCGGCTGGCCAGACGAGCGCGGGCGATGGCATTCCTACGATTCAATCAGATGCGCCAGCACGTGTGGGCGCGCAACAATCTCAGGCCGCTCGGGCAACATCGATCCACGCCGACGATGCGATCCCGACTATTCTAGTCAACAGCAATGCGGCTACTACGGCAACGACTGTTGGTGTAGCTCGTCGGGATCTGTCACCCGTAGTCCAAGTCTCTGGACCCGCAAAACGAAGGAGAATCGACAATGACGAAGCCTCCGCTCGAACAGCGAGCCCACCAGCACCTACAAGGATCACTCGACCCACAGACGACGATGAGATTCCTGTCATCCAAGTCAGCAAGACTCCGCCTCGATCACTAAGCAAACCTTCCAAGGCGGCCGCAGCCGCCAAGCGGAAACGAGCCGAGAGAGATGGCCTTGTGGACTACGAGACACCGGAGCCGACAGAGCCAGAGCCCTCGGCTTCATCTGCACCGCGAAGACGTGCTCCCCGCCAGGCTATCGCTCCTCTGCTCATGGCCACAATCAACGGACCGAAGCCGAGAGCGAAGGGCACGCGCCGCAATCAATGGCAGATCACTACACCAGGCGAATTGGCGGCATCTCGAGCGCGGGAGCTGGGAGCATTCGTTGGGCAGGGACATAGTGTTGTGGTGGACGAGGTCGAAGCAGATGGAGTGGAACAACCGAAATTGCGCAAGGTACGAAAGGACAAGGGCGTGAAGAAGGGTCCTATGTATCGCAACTTGGAGGACGAAGAGGATGATGAAGCGCTAGCAGAGGATGGGACTCGCGCGAGAGCGACATCGTCAGGTACACGTGGTCGAGCAATTGCGCCTCAGCCATCGCCTGCTGTGCAGCCGCCAGATACTGAAGACTCTGCACCAGCGACCGGCAACTCAGCTCGTTTGAGAAACGCTCAGAAGCGCAAAGCCAAGCAAGTCGCGGCTCGAAGTGCCAGGTCCCGCGCAAATGGAGTGGATACGGCATCAGCTATCGACGATGCCATTGCTCAGAGCATAGAGGGATCAGGTTCGACCAGAAACCCTCTCGTTAGAGTGCAATCCCAAGGCTCCCGAGGGCGATCACGTTCAAATAGCATGGCTAGCGACACGACTGATGTTACGGTCATGACTGAAGGCGGTACAAGGCAGCGCAAGCGATACAGACGACAAGCCACACCACCAGGCAACGAGACTGTCTTCATCGCCGAGAAGGTCACACCCATGCTCAGTCTCGTTGGTCGCGACACGGAGAACCGCGTCGGTCAGCGGAGTATAACAGAGATGCGCATGCGTAATGTCGACTGGAAGGAAGTCAAAACCGAGCACGCAGCCAAGATGAGGGAGATGGCATTCAAGAAGGGCAACAGAAAGACCAACGACTTCGACACCATCGAAAGGAATGGCAAGGAACGCGTGTTCGAAGTGCAGAGCGCGCGAGGCACACCGGCCTCCGGCAGCGAAGCAGGCACAGAAGACATGGAAGCCCTCGACGACATCATCAAGCAGCGCGACGCCTTCTACGGTCCCACCAAACACCAGGGCATCACCATCATCAACGGCGAGCACCGCCTCGACGCCGAGGACACGCGGCTGCGCACCGCGGGCGAGGAGATCGAGTCCCAGATGGGCGACGACGAGCCGGCCGAGGAGGACGATCTCAAGAAGCGGCCGTTCAACGTGCAGACGTTCATCAAGTGGAAGCGCAAGGACCCCGCCGAGCGTGTGTACCAGTCCGCGCGCTGGACGGACGAGGAGACGGAGAAATTCTACGAGGCCCTCCGCTGCTGCGGCGTCGACTTCGGGAGCATGGCCGAGTGGTTCCCAAATCGTATTCGCAGATCTCTGAAGCGCAAATTCAATATCGAGGAGCGTGCGAACCCGGAGCGCATCAACGAGACGCTGGACGCGCACATGATGATGCTGAGTAATGGCGATGACGGGACGGCGTGGGACATGGCGCAGCTGAACGCGAACGGCAAGTACGAGCTCATGAATCCGCGCGAGGTGGAGGAGGAGTTGCGGAAGATTAGGGAGGCGCGCGAGGTGGAAATTGAGGACGAGAGGAGGAAGTACGAGGAGGAGAAGGAGAATCAGCGGTTGGCGGGGCTCACGCATAGTGATGACGAGGAGGAAGAGGAAGAGTATGAAGAGGTCGAAGTGGAAGTCGAGGAGGGTGAGGAGGACGAAGAGGAAGAGGATATTGTGACGAAGGCGCAGAGGGAGATCATGGAGAAGAAGAGGCAGAAGCTTGAGGAGGCTACTGGAGTTGGTGCTGAGAAGGACGACGAAGAGAATGATGACGACGAATATGACGAACAAGATGAGGCTGAGTTTGAAGGAGAGGCGGCGCCCGCTGCCGACTGGGACGACTCCGATCAGGAGGAAGCCTAATCAGTAGGCTTACGGTCACACTCTCGCGAACGCACTACCACGTAGAGTCAGAAAGCTCATGCATGAATATGCTCTTCTTGTATTAACTACATCCACAAAGCTCAGCCATTCACAACTTCGCGAAATAGCTATCAAAGTCGTGCCCCAGACTGTGGTATCGAGTGAGGCAATCAATCATAGTAATGTTATTGACAAAGCGCCCTCGCTATGCATTGGACCTCGTAATGTCGAAGTCGTGACTTCGGCCGTTCATCGTGTCCTTTTCTTTTCAAGTAAAATCATTAACGCCATTCCAGTATGCTTTTTGTATGTGCAGAATTTCCGCCATCTTTGATTGCAATGAGTGCCCCTTCATCAACGAGTGACAAGTCAGAAGGCCAGCCAGTCATCGAGATATTTGCACTCCTCAGGACTGACAACGCCACCTGGCTTGCACTTCGCCTTCACAGGACATCTAGCGCACGGCACTTGACTTAGTCCATTGCCAGGCAGGATGAAGTCCTCCTTCGGCTCGATGTGACCAAAATGATCGAGGGCGTCATCGGTCGCGTCAGTCGACCTCCATAATCTCCTGGCCGCTCTCCACTTGGGCTCCTTCATGTTCATTTCGCCATGGCCGTTACGCATGCGCTCAACGTGGCCGTCAAACGCCATCTTCTCCAACAACTGCTCCGTATCCTTCAATGTCATGGTGCAATCCTTTAGGGCGCCGTTCTCGTTGATGTGAAACATGACATCGAGGGTGGTGGGGTAATTGTTGTAGTAGCTCGGGTGGTTTGGGACGTAGGCTTTGCCGCGAATAGACCAAGGTGGGTAGAGTTTGCGTTCTCGTGCAGGAGGTGGCTGCATGGATGGGGTATCTGTAGAGTCGTCGATCGTGATAGTGGTCTTCTCCTTTGATGCTTTCTCCGGACGCGAAGCAGATGTCTTAGACTTGTGCTTGTTGGCAGAGGCCCCTTCGCGTCCAGCATCGTCTGACACGCGGATATCTGACTTGTGCCATCCTCTCTCTGTTAGAAACTGTCCGACTACAAAGGTCAGAGAGTTGATCAGGCCGATATCGAACTTTCCCTCGTCAATAAAGCCACCGCCAATGTGCTTGTCATCCGGCTTGACGTCGACGCTAATGTACGTTTTCTTGCTCGTGTCTGCAGACTTGATCTCCTGAATGACCTTCAACACGACAAGCTCCTTCAGGCATTTGCGTACGACGCCAGTGTTCAGGCCACTCTTGTTTTCGAGCGGTCGCAACCATGCACCGGCTCCTCCCGTGTTCTCGATGAGGCTGTAGATGATATTGTGGTTCTCGCTGACAGTGGCTAGTCTGTTCAAGGCAATCTCAAGTCAGTATGATGCGGTTACAAAGGACGCATCACCAAATGTGAGCGCTTACTTTCTGGCAACTTCGTAGGACCTGGTCTTGTACACGAGGCCGCGGTTCAAGGTCATGGGCGAGAACAGGAATCGCTTAACGAGCGTGCTGCAGATGTGGAGGAGCTCGTGGTCATCGGTGGTGACGCCGCCCTTCTTCAGCTCTTCGATGGACCAGATCTCGCCGAGCGGCTTCTTCTTCTTGCACCAGTCGTACAGCTGGTCAACCATCTGCAGCTCTTTGGACTTGACCTTTTCCTTCTTCTTGAGCGTCTCCATGTTGGTGGGCGGCCGCTCTGTGCTTGGGCGAATATTCTGTGAGTCGGCGGAGAGTGAGTTTGAGACGGCGTGGCCATTCAGGATGGCTGAGGCGGGTATCTGCGAGCCGCTCTGGTCTGCCGACTGTATGACTGGTGTTGCATCTTTAGCAGCGTTTTCTGGTGCTTCCTGCGGTGAGGCAGCAGGCTGCTTGTCAGTCTCCATAGCCTCTCCCGCGCCGTTGACACCATTGACTTGTCCGTCCACTGTCGGTGTGCCCTCCTCTGCCTCTCCGCCTTCAGATCTCGAGTGTGAGGCAGCCGTGCCATTTTGTCCTTCATTTGGTTCCTCAGCACTCGTTTGCTCACCCAATGCTACCTCCTTGACAGCGCCATTTGTGTGTGCATGAGTTCCGTTCACCTTCGTAGCCTTCGCAGCGTTCGGCTTGCGTCCTCGAGCAGCACCCGCAGGCTTCGGCGTTGGTGGAGGAGTCTCGATGCCGGCGGTGCTATCTGCGTCGATTTTTTGCTTCTTCGCTCGCGACTTTGGCGGCGGCTTCACTGCGTTGTCGTCTTCGCCTGGCTTCTTCCGCTTTGCAGGCGGTGCCATTTGCGGTCGGTCGGTTGTGTGGAGTAAATGTGAAGAAGGCGTCGAAAAATTGTTGCTCGGTGATTCACTTCGAATTGTGCATGCGGGAGCCCCACAGCGATGCCAAGACTTTGAGAGCTATGCACCACCACGAGTACAATAGGAGCCGAGACTCTCCATCACCACCATGCCGACTCAAAGAACAATCTTACGACTTTGAACGGGAGCTGCGACCAGTGTGATCAATCGAAGACCTGTCAAAATCCGATGACGAAGCTCCAAAGACGGGTTTTCTAACGCGCTGCAATTCGCTGGCAACTCCGCATGTAGCCGTGAATTGGATGAACGATACAAATTCCAGCCCTCGGACTGCCACGATGACGGAAAAGAGCGACAGTCGCTAGATACGGTCTGTCAGAGTTCCACAGTCACCATGCATAGAGAGCGCCTTGCCGTCTGTATCCTCAAGGGAACCATGACCGCTGTGTCACCAAGGCCGGGTATGACTTGATACCTTCAAAATCTCGTTCTTCCGCGGCTCATAGTCTTCAAATTTCGTACTATTTCCCTCTCACATACGATAGCGCTATCTACAGCAGATATGAGGACCAGCATTCTCACTCTCCCGGCCATCGTAGCCGTTGCAGCAGCACACCACCACGATGCTGAGGCTGCAGGTCCAACATCCATAGTGTCCCTCACAATCGGCAAACCATCACCATCACCATCACCAGAGGCAGACTTCAGCTGCGATACCTGCAGAACACGATTCAGCGACTGCGCTATCGCATGCCTGATCAACGACCTCTCATGGCCCACCATCTTCGGCTGCCAGGCCACGTGCAAGCAGGATTTGTGCAATGGCGATATTGGCAAGGTATGACTATTACATGACCCATCACAGAATTATGAAGGTACTGATGATGGGCACAGCAATGTCGAGAGACTTGCAAATACTACCTCTGCGATGACTGGCCTTTGTCCGGTCCACCTCTGCCATCGCTGGTGGCTCCATCGACAATGCTCACATTGACGCTGCCTGTGAAGACGGCGAACTGATGTGTGAGATGTAATTCACCGCTACTCTGATTTTCTTGGTGACAGGATCAACGTTTTTAGGTCCGTCGATCGCTTGATAGAGCTGATCACGAGAAGAGTAGATCCATGACATTTGAGATAAGATTCTATTCTCTCTTGTTGTGATAGGATATCGTAGGGACCATTTAATGCCATACGCAGGTGCATGATCAAATTCATCTCCACTCTAGCTTTCGCAGATCGTTCAATCCGCGTCGCCCACCAATTGTGCACTGTGTGTCAGAGACACTCGGCTCCTTCCTCAGACGATCGCGACCCGTCGTTGAAGACTATGTACTTTCACCTCCAAGGCGTGACACTCGTCCTCCTTGCGATGCAGCTCCCTCTGCAAGTCTTCCTTCTCCGCTCGCAATCTTTGCATCTTCCCACCGACCCTCTCGCGATAGCTTGCGTGCTCTTCGTGTAGCGCTTCCACCCGATGCCAGTCGTATGTGCCCGATGTTGCCACCAAAGGGGCCGCAGACGTGGATGAAGATCTATCTGCGTTCGGGGCTGCCTTGAGCTTCGCGATCTCATCGTCCTTCATCTTGAGCTTGGCGTTCAAGTCGGCCACCGTCTCCTTCCATGCCTTGTGCGCGGCTACACGGTTAAGATCATCGATGCTGACTTCTGTGTCTGCAGCTGGCTCCATGACCACCGGCTGCTCTGACTTCAATGCTTCAAGCTGTGCAAGCAGATGCTCGTTCCTCTTTTCCAGTTCCAACGTCCTCTGCTCCAATGCTGCGGCCTTTGCGGCGGCGAACAGATCCGTTGTGTCCCGTCTCTCAAGCAGCAAGCTGCTCGGCCTCCCTCGGGCTGATGTCGGTGTGCCTCGTCCGCTCTGCGACTCGAGCTTCTCCAGCTTGCGAGTGGCTTCTGCGAGCTTCGATCGGACGGTCTGGACATTGAGAAGATCTTCATCACGAAGTCTTGTCATGTTTTCGAGGTCGCGGCGCGCTTTGGATAGTAAGCCCCGGGTCTTGATAATGTTGCCAACGTCTTCATCTCGCAAGGCGAAGAGAGCCTCATGGCGAGTCTGCCACTTCCTATTCTCTGCCTCCAACAGCGCGACCTTCGACTGAAGCGCCTCATACTCCTCCGGCGTCACAGAAGCAAGCGAATCCTCCTGCTCGATCCAAACAATCTTTGCCATCAAAGCCTGCATCTGCACCTCCAACGGTCCAGGGACCCTCCTCGGCCCCACCGAGGAAACAGGCGAGTACGGCTCCTCGTCATGTTCAATAACAATACTGCCCTTCGAGCTGGGCACAAAGTCCTCCTTGAACTCCTCAATGTAAGCTTGCACCTCGTCGCCCATGGGCCCCTCAATATCAATAAGCTTCATAGCCACCGAGTCGGGCGTCGGCGTCTTCTCCGAGTACATGTACTCGTCCTCGTCTTCGTCAGGCGCTAATGTCGAACTGCGCGAGCGCATCTCATCGAATCCCTCGTGGTGCCATTCGCGAGACCGGCTCTGCTCTCTGGACGCTGGGGGTGAAGGGGGTGGTGCTACGGAAATCGTGGTTGCGCTTGGTAGGTTGCCGAATTTCTGGCTCAGGCGGGCGACGGTGGAGCGTTGCATCTCTTCGCGCTGCTGGGGCTGGTATGGTGCTTGGGTTGGGGGAGGTGGTGGAGCAGTCCACATGCTCTGGCCGCGCGGGAGGAAGCCGCCGTCCAAATCGTCGGTTGAGGCGTTGCTTGAGTGGGATGATATTGTGGAGTGGAACGAAGATGTCCGTTGGAGACGATCTTGTGCTTGGTTGACTGACCACATCTTCACGGTAGCAGCAATAATATGGAGTAGAGCAAGAGGAGTGAGAATCAAGGACGGCTACAAACTACATGTTGGATTCGAACATTTCTATAGAGCTGCTTATCAGTATCTTGTGTTTCTTCATGTCCAGAAACTGTCGCGAAAATGCTGAAACTGTTTCGTGAGCTGAAGAGTCTCAATGGCGGAAACATCTGCAAGCGCTGTGACAGATGATCATTCTCTGACTTTCGCGCGCCACAGCGCTGAAGTGCTTGTTCTCCGTTGTGGTGGTGACAGCCTCGTGTTTCGATTGAAACATCGTTTCCCCTTTCATCACTGAGCAGTATCAGCTCTGATCACGGAAAGGGTAGCCACGGCCAGAAGCTCAACTGCAGATCTCGAACTGATCTTTGCAGTTTATCAAAGCTATTTCGGTAAGTCCATTGCCGTTCAAAGGCTAGAGGAGATCAATTCCTCACTCCCACGAGCAAGACGGTACAAGGCTGAGTGTCACGTGATCAAGAGTGCAGCCTTCCGGTCAAGAAAATCCGAAATCGCCCTGAGGCCTGATCTTCACTTCTGAATTTCATCGATTGTCTTTTTGTGTTCATGATCAGACCATTTCTCCTGCTCTTGTCAAGCCCTAAATTCTGACCTGTCCAGTGGATGGAATGGAACGTGACATGCACAAATTGAGCATTGGGGACAACAAGGGCTCGCACCATGGCGAGCCCACTTCTCAAAATCGTCAATTGCTGGCAGAGGCTCGCTCACTTGCTCGAAAGGCAACGTTGTTGTCAAAGAGGGCAGAGTCAGTCCGAGCTCTCATCGAAACGACAGACACGTCCGAGGTCTCATCGCTTGACGAGATACATAGCCTGAAAGAAGCGAAGGTCGAGCTTGGAAAGGCCTCGTTCGAAAGTTCAAATGCTTGGTCTGATCTTGAGGCTTTCATAGAAGACTCGGTCCTCGAGGAGTTGAAGACCTTAGCCCATGAAAAGTTGTCCTCCAATCCGGAAGGATGGTCCGTTGCACTTCATTACTTCTCTTCGTTCGAGGTTAAGATCAGCCATATTGTAAGACAGGCACTGCAATATGCTGCAAAAGAGGAATTGATGTGGCGGATAACGGAAGAATGCTGCAACCAGGCCGTGAGACCGCGTGGCACACTTGCAATAGACACTCGTGTCAGATCTCGCGATGACAATTCTAGCGATAGAAAGGACAACGACAAAGAGTCACCTTCAGGACAAAATCTTGAAATCTTTTTGGTCGAAGACCCGCGACACGATCCAAATATCAAGGACAAGTCCGCCAACCAGCGCCACGGGCACGATGATCACGTAGTCTGGGTCAGACTGTGGCGGGAGATGCTCAACTCGGTGAGCAATGGACCGACTTTGTTCTGTCTTCCAGCCGAAACCGCAGACGTCCTCGAAGACAGCGAGCAGGTTCCCCATTACTTGTTCCGAGTGTTCGATGATGACAGCTCAGGGCTTAACAACGATTACACGATAGCCTCCATCGCTAGCGAGGACAGACAGCGAGGTAATCGACGCGATGTGCTAACGATGAAAGGCCGTTCAAAGGCTGCTCAACTTCTTTATAACCATATGAAAAAGGCGCTCAACAGTAGGAGGCTGGACGACAATTTCGTGTCATGGACGAGCTCCTTGCTTTTCGCGATCCAGTATGCTGTATATCGACGTTGGCGGCAGAACAACGACGAGGCTGTCGTCAAATTGTGTATCATTGACACGCGGAAATATCCAAGGGGGCAATTTATGGAAGATTTATCCCTCCTAAGGAAGTTCGATGGAGCGGTGAAAGAGATTGGTGGGGAAGTCGAGAACTTCTTTGATTTCCGCCTGAGCCGGGAAGACTATCAAAACGGGGAGTACTTGTCCCAGGGAGCTGTGCACCATCACAATAGATCGTGCATAGTTACTTTGAACACGCTGGTGGAAGCTGGGTTATACACATTGTGCCCAGAATTCAAATATAGTAACCATAAGTGGACCGAACGTGTTCGAGATCTCCGCCAGGAATGGAGCGAAGAGGTCACCACATCTATCGAAGACATCCAATGCGCGCTCGGCTTGGCCAAAGCTTGTTCTGCTACGGACGATCTTGACCTCGCAACAGCTTTCTTGACTCTCAAGAACCGTACACTGAGAGGCAACAGGTGGCGCAATCTCGAGAAGCATCGAGCAGAGCACGCATTGAAGCCTGTTGAGGTTGAGAGATGGTGGGTCGCATCGCAAAGTGCCCAGGCCAAGGTATCTCGACAACCTGATCGGCAAGATTTCGAGACCTTGAGGAGTGTTTTCTTATGACCGGTACAGGAGGGAATTGTTTGCGAGATGCAAGCTAAAAGATCACAGCTGTCTGTTCGGACTTGCTCGGGGTCACGTGCCAGAAGTCTGCGGTCCTTTTCAGCATGTCCAAAGATTTATAATCTAGCCTTTGCAGCAGCAATGTCAGACCATGACGCATGTGTCAGCTTCTTGTACTTGTCCCCATCCAGCCAATATGTCGTATCGCCGGCTACTTGCTCATCCGGATGCCATTTTCTCGTCACCATGACCGTCTTTGCATGCTTGAATGTTGCATTCACTTCGATCCTGATTGCCATCAGCATTACCACTCTGTTTTGCGGAGATCGCGGAATACTTACTGTTCAATAAATCGAACAAGCCTTGGGATCTGGTAACTGGTCAGACCAGACTTCTTCAGCTTCGAGCACAGGTCCCGTGCGAAGTCTTCTTCCTGCGAGCGATGACCCGGCGCAAGCGTGATTGCGGCTGCGCCAGCTTGACCATCATAGCCAGCAAGCTTAACGCCATAGACCGTGACATCGGCAACACCAGGAATGCGCGAAATATGCTCTCGAACTTCGCCGGCGCTAACATTCTCTCCATTCCATCGATAAGTGTCTCCGGTCCTGTCTTGGAATGACACCCATCCAGACGTTTCGTTGACTAGTAGATCGCCCATCCGTTGGTATAAGTCTCCATTCCTGAAGACATTGGCGATGAGCTTCTCGTTGTTTGCCTTCGGATTGTTGATGTATGCATGGTACAGATCCATGTTCGTCACGATACCGATGGCCTCACCAGGCTCTCCTCTTTGGGCTACTTTGCAGAAGCCAGTCTTCGGATCTCTCCAAGGTGCCTCTGTCGCTGGATCATATCGCACGAGGAAGGTATGCTTGTTGAACATTCTGCCAATTGGTCCTTGAAAGCCGACTTTGCCTGCTCCTGATGAACCTCTGCTTATGTTGTCAAATTTTGCTATGCCTTCTGTCGATCGGTAGAACTCTCGAATCTCCTCTATGCCGAAGCGCGCCTTGAATTTGAGCCAGACATCTTTCGACAGACCATTGCCAACTGCCACTCGGCAGTTGTGCGCCTTGTCGTAAGGTGAAGGAGCAGCTCTTAGCAGGTATCGACAGATCTCGCCCACGTACAGCATTCTCGTTGCTCGGCTATCGACCAATGCTTTACTGAAGCCAGAAGCGGAGAATTTGCGTCCAAGGCAGAACGTACCTGAGGTGCCGGCGGAGTACATCATACCCGTGAAGAAGCAGGTTCCATGGAAGAGCGGTAAACAACTGTACGTGCGTATCGGTCTGTACCGCTTTGGATAACGCACGTCAAGATCGGTTGGTGTGGATGTCAGGATCAGGAGCCAATTCTTGATGGCAACGCCCTTCGGGTGCCCACTCGTCCCTGAGGTGTAAATGATAGCGCCAACGTCCTTGATTGACCGTGGCACAGTCTTCACCACGACTTTGACGGATCGCAAGCTCTCTTCTGTCACTGTGATGAACTTTGATTGATCCGCAGTGCTATTGCACGAGCCGAAGTCGAGTTTGACACAGATCTTTGGCATCAGGTCTTCATTCATGACAGATCCTAGATGTTCCACGAGATCGGCAGTGGCCACGAGGACCGAAGCATTGGCGACACCAAGGCAGTGTAGGAGTGTAGTGCCTGTGGCTTGTTAATGCCATGATATAAGGACAACGATTTCCGACATACTTCTGAGAGCAGTGTTGATCATGGCTGGTGCTGCACCAAGTTTTGACACAGCACAAATGGCAAAGATCATTTCAGGGGTGTTACTCATGAACAGAGCGACGTTACTATTCTTCCGGACACCAAGATCGTGCAGAACTTGAGCCAGAGAGTCGGCGTCTTGTATGCATTAGCCATCGACCGTGCAACGAAGGGAAGACACATACGATTGAGGATCTCAGCATACGTCCAGCTGCGTCCTTCAAACCACAAGCCTTCGGCATGCGGTTCTGCGGTCTTGAGGTGGCCGTATACAGAGGCATAATCTCCAACTTGCTTGATACGTTGCTCTATCCGCTTGCCCATCCGTCTGTCGGCCAGCACCTGACCGATATCTCGTGAGACGCCATAGTGTGCGTCAAGGTATGTTGCTCCCGCTAAGACGGCAGAAGCGGCTGCGATTGATGTTGTTGATAGCAGATTCTCCATCGTTAAATGAAGTAAACGCTCAGCAGTAGAGACCAGTGCAATTTAGATGAAGCAAATGCCCCAAAGGACAAATGCGGATTCATGGTTAAAGTATAGGTTGCTCCAGGTTGACGAGGCTGTTCCAATCCCTGCTTGAAACGGTCTAGCGCTCCCGCGATCGTGGAGAAACCAGAGCCGTGTCTGCATGCCGGGCTTTGGATCCGGCAGATGTGGAGCGGGTCACCTCCGTCTGCCCAACGATCACGCCTCACTGCACGAGCCATAAGCCGTTGCCGTGGAAGGAGACCATCTAGACCGAGGCTGCTGATCTGACGTCCCATCTCAATATAATTTGACTCAGTCCGTATCTCTTAGATTGCAAGAAGGACTCTCTCACTCGATACACAAGTGCCGTCATCATGTCTTCCCAGCCATTGCAAAGACTTCAGCAGGTCGCGATTCATCTCAATCCATTGGCAAGCCGAAGGGATGAGATTCTGCTCAAGAATCCAGATGACATTGTCATCACATGCGCTATCCGATCTGCGCTGACGAAGGCACGAGGCGGCGCTCTTTCCAGCACATCGATAGAGGACCTGCTTGTCGCTATGCTGACCGGTGTAAGAGAGCGATCAAGAATCGACCCAGCCTTGGTTGAGGAGATTGTGTTTGGTAATGTCTTAGAAGCGCGATGTAACTACATCAGTCGTGGTGCCGCACTCGCTGCAGGCTTCCCAGAGACAACAGCCACCTCAATTGCTAGCAGATGGTGCTCATCTGGCCTGCTTGCTACACAAAGTGTGGCAAACCAGATTGCTTCAGGCGGCATCGAGGTTGGCTTGGCAGTTGGTGTTGAGAGCATGAGCCAGAACCCAGATGATGGAGCACCGACGTTTGGATCAAAGATCACGAGTCATCCAGTGGCAAAGGACATCAGCATGCCAATGGGCTGGACGTCTGAAAACCTCGCTGGCGACTTCAACATCACAAGAGAGGAACAAGACGAGTGGGCAGCTGAGTCGTCACAGAAGGCCGAGAAGGCGCAGCGTGAAGGCTGGACGAAGGATGAAATCTACCCCATCAGTACCACATTGAAGAACCCAAAGACTGGCGAGACAAAGCAAGTGGTTGCCGACAGAGATGATGGTGTGCGGTCAGGCACAACGAAGGAGAAGCTCGCTGGCATTCGAAAAGCGTTCCCACAATGGCCGCCGTCAACGACCACTGGCGGAAACGCATCTCAAATCACTGATGGCGCTGCTTGTCTCCTCATGATGAAGCGATCAACGGCCGAAAAGCTCGGACAGCCAATCCTTGGAAAGTATGTCGCCAGTGTCGTTGCTGGGCTTGCCCCAAGGATCATGGGCGCAGGACCAACAATTGCTGTGCCAAAATTGCTCAAGCAAGTCGGTATCTCCAAGGATGATGTTGACGTGTGGGAGATCAACGAGGCCTTCGGTTCCGTTGTAAGTCTCATATACTTCTGACCTCTGAGCTACAGCTAATGCAACGCTTAGCTTGTCCACTGCACAAAAGCTTTGGGCATTGATAGATCGAAGGTGAATCCTCGTGGTGGTGCAATTGCCTTGGGACATCCTCTCGGCTGTACTGGTGCACGTCAAATAGTTACAGCATTGTCGGAGTTGAAGCGGACAGGAAAGAAAGTCGCAGTAACGACCATGTGTGTTGGCACAGTAAGTCAACGATTCGAACATGCGTACACCCAAAGTGCACGATATTGACATACAGCAGGGCATGGGCATGGCTGGCTTGATTGTGTCTGAGCAGTGAGAGGCATGTAGCTAGCCGAGCAGGCTACGAGTAACATATCACGAAATGTACAACACATTGTTCATGGTTCCATGGAAGGCACGATCCACTATCGTACTGCGAATACACCTTCCTGTATGAATTAGGTAGCTCGAGCTTGCCATTGCAAACAAGCTGGGCTGGAGGATCATAATTCAGGTCCGTCTCGTGAACCGCACTCTTAAAAAGCCATTTACCCCCACTTTGATGCGTTTTTCCAAACGATGTAAAGAATCGCGAAAGTGATATCACACGGTACTCGGGTATAGGTTGTATTGGCGCAGTTCAAGACTGCGAGTTGGATATCTTGATTAAACACAATGTGCTATCTCTAATGTGATCATGACTTTCATTCGCTGAACGGATTGTTAGGAACGGCGATGGACGGCATAGCTCGTGGACTTACTGTATGAGAGGATTCTTGTTCAGAACCTATTGAAACCAGTTGCGTGGACGCCTCTTCATGTCCTTCACTTTTCCGACACCTTCGGCTCAGAAGCAACAGGCGCGACTACGGTGTGAGCCTGGCTGATATTGCTTCTCATCGTGCCGTTGGTATTACCATTGCCCGCCATAGCACTCTCGAAACCACGGAACTGTGCGTTGCGACGAGCGACGGTACGTCGGCGGTAGGCACGGTATAGGACGCCGTACAGGACAAAGAGGTAGAGGACGCAGACAGCCAGTGTCACAGTTCTCGCAGCAGTACCTTCGCGGCACAAGTTCTCCAGCCTTGTCTCCTTCGCGTTGTCGAGCACGTAATCCTCATACTGACAAGTCCACGCATCGGGTGTGAAGAAGTCCTTGGTGTAGCGGTTGTTGGAGTTCAGTGGGAGGAACTCTTGCGGAGTGAACGTGCCGGAAGCCGACCATTCTTGGAAAGCGTAGATGGTGGCCGCGAGCGACCTGCAGAAGGCGAAGACGGCGATGAAGATGATGAGATAGGTCTGGGGTCTGAGATTGCGGTCGTATGTCTGTGAGAGGCCAAGTAAGGGAGTGTTCTCGCCAAAGACAAGAGCGGAAGAAGAAGAAGAAGAAGAAGAAGGAAAAGAGCTTACTTCTCCATGCTCGACCTGCAAGCTTGCGCTCTTCAGGCGGCGCCAGCACTGCATACCACCCAGTAGAATGGCATCGATAAAACCTCCGATGCCAGAAGCAAGCATCAGCCAGTAGCTGCCTAGTCGCACATCAACGGGCAGGTGACCGACGTCAGCGGTATCAAAAGTCGAAGTGCCATTGACGGTGATGTTGAAACCGATGGTGGATGAGGCCGTTTGAGCGCCGTTGGTGTTCACCCAAGCAAGGTTGTCCGCAACCAGGCCTATGATGACGATGGAGAGGATGCCGGCGAGAACGTTGGCAGCGATAAGAAATGGCTGGGATTCGAGAACTTTTCGGACGGACATGCGATCCGGGCGGTCGTGGCGGTACGAAGAGGGAGCCATCAATTCGTGGTGTTGAAGCAGTGAAGTCCTCAGAAACGCAAACAAGAATCTGGAGAATTAAATGAGAAGGTCGTCAAGGAAAACCGAGAAGACAAGATGCAACGATGTGAACGCGCGGAGCACGCTAGCTGACTGGGCACTCGTCAAGCGTACGAAGACTCAAGAAGACGGCCCGAAGAGGGAATTTCCAGCTGCTCTGGTGAGAATGCGAGGTTTATTGGTTGACAGCACACAGTAGGATCCACTCTTCTTGCCAGACCAAGAGTGATTTGGTCGCATTACGCATCTACAACACCTTGGCGAAGCTGCGCTGTGCTGTTGCATAGCCTCAACAGTGGAGGTTCTTAACACTGTCTCCGGGCCGGTCACGGTTGTCGTGCTTTGCACAGTCTTACAGAGCCTCAATTGTGGAGTACGATGCCTGTACCACTGCTGATACAGATGCATGAGGCTCGGACACTAGCTGGACACACGTTGTGCACATGGAAAGGACACAAGACTGTCGAGATACACAAGATCTTGGAGGCTTGGCTGCGATACATGACTTCACCCGAATCCCGATGTGGATGCCGATGGCACGGCAATCGCAGCGGCGTGCACATGTGGTGAGAAGCACCGCGCATGAGAGCAAGATCGCAAAAGACTGGCATAATGGGGAATATTGTGCGCGAGTTTGGTCATTCGTAGGAGCACAGACGGCCCATGTTTTGCGTGGTTTCTTGTCAATGGAATCAGCTAGCTCTTCACTACTAAGACAAGCAAGAGTGGTCAGCCAGATGTTGGGGTAGCAAACAAGATTTACTCGGTACCCGTTTGCATGAGTAGTCTTCCAGAATGTGATTAGAGTACCGTGAATTGAGAATGCAGTGTTCGCGAAGGTGAGCGATATCCGCGAGCACGGACCAGCTTCTGTGTTAGGATAGCTCGCATCGCATGTTCGATCATCATCGCAAGCTGGTCGTCCACGACGCCGCACTTCAAGCATCACATCCACACAATGGTCCTCCGACGAATATGCGCGCTGGCGCTCGCAGCACAGAGCGTAGCAGCCTTCAGAGACACCTCGCCATTCTTCTTGTTCTCGACCTCCAGGTAGCCACATCCGCCTCCATCGTGCTGCGACATTATGGCCATCAGAATACTAACCGCAAAATAGACTATCTGATCCCCCTGCCCAACAGTCGCAGCTCACTTCCTCTTCGCATGTCTTCGAGCAGGTGTCCAAGGCGTTGTCATCATGTCCTAGTGACACCTACATCATTATCTCGCAACCAGGCATCGCAGCCTCAGATTTCGCCGCCAGCACGTCGAGTCCGAACCTGCGACACTACCTGAACAAGACAAATGGCGTCCAAGAGTCATGGGTGATTCCGGAAGTGGCTGGTGTTCTAGACGCAAAGAGCATTGAGAAGCAGGTCGAGGAGCAATGCAAGGCAGATGTGCTTAGGATTGATGCCACGAGTATGTCTGGATACTGCACACATGATAAACGGCACTGACTACAAAATAGCTGGCTCGATACCAAATGATGGCGTATATCCCCGTGTGGTCTTCGTCCGCTTCCCCACGCTTCCAACGACACACCAGGACCGCTCGGCGAAGCTCTCAGAACACGACTCCTTTCTGCACGCCGTGATCTCAGAAGTCGGGGGCGACAAGTACACAGTCGTGTACACGACGTCCCCTCTAGCAGGTGACTACAAGCCATCAGAGCACCAAGCGTCAACGGATTACGAGATGGACGACTCGATGCAGTCAATTCTCCACACAGACATGAAGCGCGATCTCGGAGCTCACACCTTCAAGGGCAACGGCTCAGATCTGGCTCTCTTTGACGAGTACGAGTTCTTGAGTCCAGGCGTGTTCATGGGACTCTTTGTCGCAATTCTTCTGTTCATGATCTTGTGGGTTGGTATCTCTGCGGTGGCGAGCTTGCAGGTCAGCTATTTCGCATTCAGCAAGGAGATGGGCCCTGCACAGCAGAAGAAGCAATAGTTGTCTGTGTGTAACAGGTACGATGAATGTGTTTGGCGTTGTCAAGTGTATCATAGATGCAGGGAGATCTGTAAAGGCAATCGATATCTTCATTACTTGAATCGACATCTACAAGTCTCAGCCCCTCGCTAGGGCCATAAGGGGCAGAGCTTGGATATCTTGCTGTCTTGGTCAGTCGGCATTTATTGCTGTACCCTTAACAGACGTAAGTGGCATGATGAAGAGCAGGCGAAATGTGCAGCTAGTTCTGACTCTCGCCTTCATAGAGAGGAGCCGCCAGCCAAGGTCTGTCATTAGCATCACTGAAAGACGACTGAGCGACGCGCAGAGATCACGGTACTAAGGTCTGAGTTCAAAAAATATAATATTCGCCAAATGCAAATTGTACATACAAGAGCAAAGACGCGCATAAGTATTTGACACATGCCACTGCACCACGCTCTCATGATGCGCGACTACCTCTTCGCCTTGATGTGTCCCATTCCGTTCCAAACTCTCTATGCAAAAGCCAGACTCTTCTTAATCTCAGCAATAGCCAAAGCCGGGTTCAGACCCTTCGGGCAAACTCGCGAGCAGTTGAGAATGGTGTGGCATCGGTACAAGCTCATGCTGTTGTTCAGAGCCTCCTTGCGCTGCTCGGTACGCTCGTCTCGGCTGTCTGCGAGCCATCGGTATGATTGAAGAAGGATGGCGGGACCAAGGTACTCCTCGCTGTTCCACCAGTACGAAGGGCAAGAGGTCGAGCAGCAGGCGCAAAGAATACATTCGTAGAGACCATCCAGCTTCTTGCGCTCGGCAATTGACTGTCGGTTCTCCCTTCCCTGTTGCAATTATTAGCTGCGGGCACGCGACCAAGTCTTTCAATTGTACGTACATCTGGTGGCGGCGTATCTCTCTGCAAGTATGGCTTAATCGATCGGTATTGCTTGTAGAACTGCGTCATATCCGGCACGAGATCCTTAACCACGTACGTGTGTGGCAATGGGTAAATCCTGCTCTCCTTTGTGGTCTCCGTTGGGATTCTGCACAGGCACGCGAGCGTGTTGACACCATCGATGTTCATAGCGCACGACCCGCAGATACCCTCTCTACACGACCGTCTGAACGTCAAGGTAGGATCGACCTCGTTCTTAATGCGAATGAGCGCATCCAGCATCATCGGACCGGTCTTGTTCAGGTCGAGCGTATACGTCTGCATTCGCGGCTTCGTCGTGGGCTGATCCGGATCCCAGCGGTAGATGTGGAATGTCTTGATCTTTGCATCTTTGGAGGGCGCTGGCTCCGAAGTCTTCGGTGCCGCTGCTTCGGTGGCGTACGCTCGGCTCAAGAGTTGTGGTGCTGGTACTTTGGCACGAGATCTGTCAATTGCGTGTTGCGCGTGTCGGATAGTGGTCTTCTCACCTCTTATCTGCCTTGCCAGGCGCGAAGATGTGCGTAGAGCTGCCATTGTGCGTTGTATTGCAGACGACAGTGCTGTGGCTACAAGAGAAATGATGTCTCTTTGACTAGCTCGGCTATTTGCTGCCAGTTTCCAATCGAGACTTGCCAATTGGTCTGCTTAGCGAGCTCAGCGCCAATGCTGATTGGTCGGAATGTCATCTGCCGCGGTGACGGTGAATTTTGGGCCAGACTTGACGTCGACGATTTTGCCCTTCAATCTTCACCACCATACACACAGCCTTTCGATCATAGAAATCTTAGATGTCATGCTGAACGTGTTTCTAGTCTCTGCCACCGTATTCTCTGGTTCTCGAAGCCTTGCCCTCCAATCTGGCTTTCGCCCGGCCTCGAACTCAGCCCTATAGACTTCGGTCACAAGCTCGGCTTCTAGAAAAAGCAACGAGTTTTATGAATACGTTTGCGCACACCAAATGCTGTCGAAGTCGTGCGTGTCAACGATGTGCCAAGTGCTGCACTGTTACGTTCGACGCCCTCCACCATTTCGATACTTGCTCTTACTGTAGCTGCCGACAATGGTTTGACTTCGGTACTGCTGTCATCTCTTCATTGTTCTTTACTATCATAGAGAATACAGGTATCTCAACATCATGCACTCTGTATGCTTAGCCGACACTGGCCTCGTTTCTGTCTCCACGCGTTGCTGTTCTCAACGATATTGCGATCCAAAGCCCACCACCAATTCTTGAAAAACGCCTCTCCGACTTCCCAGTCATCTGTGTTCATGCCATCGCCATTTACTCGGAATCCGTCGGTGGCATCCTCAATGTCATAAGCACACCGCACCAGTGCCATCTCGTCTCGAGCGTTGGTAGGACGCTGCTGTTCCGGCATTGCGAAGACACATATCAGCTTTGTCCGCAGGTGTGGCCAGGGAAGGATATCGAACAGTGGGTGATGGGGAATAGTCAGCTGTGCTTGTGTCGGCTGCATGTTGTCCGGCAGGCCAGGAAACGTCGGTGTCGCAATCGTCCACCGGCTTGTAGGGTCCCAGAGTAGCGTCTCGCAGCCGATCATTTGTGCGATCATGCCACCGGCTTTCAAAGTCTTCAAGATTGGCACGTCAAGAACTTCGTCCATCGGTAGAGATGCCTCGGGCCGATAGAGCTCGTACGACTGTTCATTCATTTCGGTGTTCATGTTGTTGGAGAAGTCGAAGCCATTGGTAAGACTAGGTGGATCCAGGAAAGCCGTGAGGCCAAGGTCAATGTCAGCAGTTGTCAAGGCATTAGAACCGTCGACATAGAACCCATCTGTGCCAAATTCTGGTAAAGACACGCCATAGTTGGAAGCTCCAGCCTCAGTACCTTGCGAGCCTGATTCAGAAGTGCTTTCAGGAGAAGAAGATGATTCTGCAGATCCAGACGAGCCTGACTTGGCCTGCCTTTCGAGCTGTGCATATTTCTCCTTTCTTCTCTGTCCTATAAGCAAGATTAGCGTGCAGGCATCATCGAAGCAATGTAGGACACACGATATCGTCTTTGGGCCAAGATGTTCAATACTCGCTTCCTATCAGGGTCGCCTGGTGATGGGACATCTGCAGGTGGGGCTAAGCGGGGCATGGTGCGTAGTCAGCGACTGTGGACAGTGCTGCGTTATGTTGTTGCAAGAACAAGTGGATGATCAGAGCGGAGGGCTTCTTGTCTGCCCGATGCCATGTTGTAGGCGGGTCGCCCCAGGGCGTGACTGTGAGAAGAGCATAACGTTATGCCTCTCGCAGCAGATACGAGGTCGCGTACCGTCGACCAATCAGCATAGATGTGGCTTTGTGTGCGAGCTTTCATTGGCCGGCCTGCTCATAATGAATAGATGTTTGAGTAGTGCAACAGCCTGTTGCTGTTGTTCATTAGAGACGAGTGTCTTATCGGGCCCAAGAATTATCCATGAACAGGATCCGCTGCCCCTTGGCTGGTGCCTTAAACCCAGATCGAAATGAGGCTGCTTTACGAGATGGCATGCATGCAGTCTCGTAAGTCATGCCGCTATGCAAAGATGTATATATACTTGGATGTGCTGCTCTCCGTAACGTGCGATCCATAGTCCCACAACAAGTTCGCTCAGTATACTACCAGCAACTCTCACAAGTTACATCACATACATCGGCAGCCTTTCGAACCAAGAGATTAAGACACCAATATGCCTGCGACAGACTCAATTAAGAGCTATCAGAGCATCCCAGCCATCGAGAACGATCTTTCGTCAAAGCCGATAGCGAAGAACACAATCTTCGCACTAGGCGCCATTCGCGCTGTCGCTGGTGCAGGCCTCCTGGTAGCACCCATCTTCATCGGCAAGCTCTTCCACGTGCCCGTGACAGCACAATCGGCGCTCCTCGCTCGAGCAGTGGGCACTCGCGACTTGGTCCTGGGTGAGCTCTTGCTCACGTCCGATAAGGATGCCAAAGACAGGAAGGAGGTGAACAGAGCCTTGTGGGCTGGCGTGGCAACCGATGCCTTGGACCTCGGTGCTACAGTATTTGCGCTTTCGACCGGACAATTGACGAAGATGGGAGCAGGTCTCTTTGGAGGAGGAGCTACAGCATTCTTATTGCTTGGTCTGGTGGGCTTGAGGAGCCTCAAGTGAGCTGGCAGGGGCAACCATTAATTCGAGAAAAGCCTGAAGCAAGTTTCATCCTTGTGAACTAGTCAATTCATCATATATCATGTTTCGAACGATATCCATCTCGGAGTGTGAAGCCAACGACTCCGAATCGAATGATGTGCAACTCAGTTAGTTGGTCACCATGTTCGGATATCGGAGCCGCAGCAAGCCCTCTCAAAGCCTGCTTACGTGTTCCAATGTCCATCGACAGGATTTCCAGCATGGTCTAGGAGCTGATGCGGGGATGAACTGATCCGATGAAATATGATAGGGTGATGGAGTGGTTGGTGAAAGCTTGGTGGAGGTGCCTGTCAAGGGAAGACTGGGGTGCTCCACTTCCCCATGCCGAGGAGGTATCTATGCGGAGATGGAAAGCTCCACTGAACACGAATGCGTAAGATCAAAGAACTGATCAAAGATATCCGAGAGTTTCGTTCTCATCTCTAACAATTTAGCTCAGCAGTGAATTGTACTTTTCTGAGGGCACTCGAATTGTTGTGGATAGCAAGACTACATCGCCTCGGACCAGCCTTACAGCTTACAACCATGGTCTCGAACAACTACGAAGACATTATCGTGGAGAAGAGAGGGCAGATCGGTATCATCAAATTGAACAGACCCAAAGCATTGAACTCATTCGGCGGTCAACTAATTCCCGAGACCGTTGCCGCATTCCGAGAATTCAACAAAGACCCAGATACCGTCTTTACTGTGCTCACAGGAGAGGGACGCTTCTTCTCAGCAGGCGCAGATGTAAAAGGTCTGACCGAAATGTCCGGGAGTTTGTTGCATTGCTGATGACAAGATAGCCGTCGCGTCTGAGCGACCGCCAGTCTACAAGAATGATGCACACAAAAAGTTGACTTTTGTAACTCAATTCGCAACAGGTCCGTATTATCTTCACCTGCTAACATCCACCAGCTGATGACCGGAATCGTAACACCTGGTGAGTCTCCTTACAAGCGCATGAAGTACGACCTACTGACTGCATGAAGCTGACTCTTTCTACAGCGATGGAGCTCATGCGCTCAATCATCGATCACAAGAAGATCGTCGTTCTGGCTCTAAATGGTCCAGCGGTAGGCGGAGGTGCCGCGTGGTTCGAGGGTATCTCCGACATCTGCATCGCCTCGGAAGACTGTTGGCTGCAAGTCCCATTCTCAGCGCTTGGTCTCGTTCCGGAGTTCGGCTCGGCAATCAACTGGAGCCAGACTGTTGGTGTACACCGAGCCAATGAGTACCTGATGTTTGGTCGTAAGATCGAAGTCAAGGAGATGAAGGAGTGGGGCATGGTTTCTGAAGTCTTCCCCAAGCAAGGCTTCCATGATGCTGTCGTCAAGTATCTCGAGGATCAGCTCGCCGTAAACGATGGCAAGAGCATGATGGAGGTGAAGCGTTTGCAAAATGCTCCGATCCGGGATGCAAGAATGATTGCTGTGGTGAACGCGATGGATGCTCTGGCCGAGAGATTCGTGGAGGATGCGCCAAAAGCCCGCTTTGAGGCAAAGAGAAATGAGCTGGAGTCAAAGAGGAAAGGCTCGAAGCTGTAGAATTCTTCTGTGCAAGCGAGATATGAAGGCTCTGCATCTGCCTTGTACTCGATTGTGGTACCAGCGTCCGAAGTAAAGAGACTGGATGGTCCGCAACAAGGCCATCTCGGATATCTCACATCTTATCTTGCCGCGCCATTCTTCGCGATATGTAGTCGAACAGGAAGCTGATGAGGTTCATCACGAGCTTTATGACATCTTCCAAGTCTCGCAGAAGCTCATTTAGCAGGATCTGATCTTCACGAAAGCTGAGTCGCTTTGGTAGACCTAAGACTGCTGTGTCAGTGCTGATCAGAGTGGAGGAATCGGAGGACTTACGCCTTCTGCCACTAGGAAGGAGACCCGGTGGCCCATCTCTTACCCAGCACTCGCCTACTGGGTCTCCTTCTTCCCGAAGCACTTTCCACTGGCCTATACCATACTCACGTGGCGCCACCCGTACGCCACGTCCACCACCGCCTACAATAAGGTTGCCCGGTCGATATGTTGGATCTGCTTGCATGCGTTTGATCACCGTGTGATGTATGACGACATTCGAGGGCACGTCTCTCGTCTCGCCTTTTGGTAGAGGCCAATTGATAGACTTCCAAGATCCATCTGGCTGCAGATCCATTCTGCGGAATGGCAGATATTCCATGAAGTTCCATGCGATGACGCCTAGATGGGTTGCTCCGTTATTGAATTGTAGCACATCGTGTATTCGCCCTCGGGTGGCAGCAAAATTCAGTGCTCTGATAAAAAGGGAAGCTCTTGCCTCCTCGGCTTCGGAGGTCATGTCTGGCGTAAAGTGGGCAACGTTGCCAACTGTGGGCATTGGCTGGCCGTTCACTTTATCAATTGGTGGTCCCTTGACATGGCCCTTCTTGTCGAGAATTGGCGGCATGAGATCATCGCCATCAACGAACTCGGTGTCTTTACCTGACAGGTCGTCCACGATCGGCGAGTCGACCTCGATCTCAGGTATCGTGAAGACACCAGTAGACTTCCTTCGAGATTGGTAGACATGTTCAGCACAGTTCAAATCGCGGACCTTCTTTGGGTCGAATAGTAAGCCCGCTCGTTCTGCCTCTCTGACCATCCACACAAGCGGGATGTGTGAAAGTGCCGTGTCTTCTCCAGCTTCCAATGGCCATCCGCCTCCGATATCAGCATGAGCACCAGCAAACCACACTTCTTGTATGTCCTGCTCTTCGTCATCGGACTCGTCACCATCCCAAAAATCCCTGTCCCTCCTAAGCATAAGCTCCATCGAGTCATGCGACATGTCAGTCACGACAGACTGACCACAGTCCATATCATCAGGAGCGACTACAGGACTTGGGGAACGATAATCCAGTCGGCGAGAAGGAGTCGAGGGGACCGCGAGAGTGGCCTGCTCTTTCAAAAATGCTGTTTTCGATGTCTTCCGGCCTCTAAATGGCGGAGGACCTGCTTCGTCCGGAGGTACCATGTCCTCATCGTGCTTTTTATCCCAATGACGATGTCGCCGTCTATAATGTTGTTCTTTGCGTTCAGGACGTTCCTGACTGACCAGATCTTGTCGGAACTTCGCTCTCCGCTCATCAATTGCGACCGCATGCCGTATCACTTTCGCCGTGCTGCGAGCAGTGTATGGGAACTTTGATCGATGCAACCAAGCGTTCTCGAATTGCGGGACAGAGTTGACCGTATCGAATAACCCTAGAAAGCGTATCGGACGCACAGGACGAGAAAAGGTCTCTCGGAAAGCGAACATATAGTTCATGAGCCACTTCTTTTGCTGCTTCTCCTTTTCCGTCTTCTCGCCTCGTTGTTGCCTATCTCACGATCAGCAAAAAGCACGTACATACACTTCTCAACTACCACTTACCATCTCTCAAACGCTTTCCAAGCAAATCTGGCCATTTCTTCGTTACCAGCAGATAAAAGGCCCACATGGTCGAGCATCTCAGCCAAGAACCGTGCGGTGTATGCGCCTCTCGAGAAACCAAACAAGTAGATATCGTCGCCCACATTGTAGTATCTCATCAAGAACTTGTAGCCAGCCATGACATGTTCATCAAAAGACGAGCCCACCGCCGAGTCCTTCGCTTGCATGTACGCCGCTCTCATACGATCTAGCTTTCCGCTATGCGAGAGAGATGACGACTGGACATAGGTACCAATTCCTGGTTGGTAGTAGTGGAACTGCGTGCTATCATCTCGATCGAGCATACGATAGATCTGACCGGACCGTCAGCGTCTGTACTGTGAATCTTGTAGGGAGTAGATTATGCACCTTGAGGATGTTGGAATCGGCGTCTGTTCCTGAGAACTTGTTGCCAGTGCCGTCAAAGCACAGAATGAATTTCCGTCTCTTTCTACCGGCAGCCAAATGAGGTTCTTGTGGCACATGCGACATGGGCCGCATGAAGAAGTTCGAAGCATCTTGTCCGACCGCTATGTCGTCTCGAGCACTCGCCGAAGCCCGGCGGACACCTTGAGGCGCGAAGTCGAATCGTGCGCTCGCCATTGTGAGTTGGACAACTATTATGCGAGCGAAGATATGTACATGATATGAAATAGCTTCGGATCAAGGAAAATAGAATGCTATAAGGAAAGCGAACGCAAGAAATTCTCGTGGGTCACTATGCACTCTTCAACAATCCTTAGCTCCATGCGGCTGAGAGCACAACACAACACGCATCGTGCGCGAGGTTGATCTCGCGCCCAAAGTGGATGCCGAGCTGAAGAAGATTCAAGACCATCCAATGCATTCCGTATCGTGGTTTACCGACATCTGCCTAGGAGGGGGTTTCCTAATGCACAACGCGACGCCACCATCATGCAATTGTCGATCCATCATTGGACACACACGAACAGCTGGACGGTGTCGTATGCATCTCGGAGACTACTATCCTGTTCGTGCACGGTTTGGACAGCTATCAGTCCTCCCATTCTGGCGTAGTGTTGCGGGACGCAAAAGCTTCAGCTCGCTATCCAGAGCGTGGGCTAGACCTCCAGGGCTGAACAGATATCGGGCCGCTTGTTGGAGTCGTGCAGAGAGTCTCGAAAGTCGAGTTTCGCAAAACCGGCTATGCATGGTTACACGACTCGTACAGCAACGGCGGAGATGGATACTGCATGCTGCAGAATGCATGCCAACAGATTTTGCGACTTTGTGGTGAGCTTTGAGGTGGGAGGTCTGCAGAAACAAGAGATGTGGCTGGCTGCGGTCCATCCCGGCAGGATCAGTGGGGACTCGTTCACGATTGGATCAACCTCACATGGCCGATTTTGGGTACCATTTGTGGTGAAAGAGCTGCAAAGGGATGGAGTTGACAGATCCTTGTCAACCACATGAGCGTTAGTCTGGTCCTAGCCGGTGTTCGTTCAGCGGTGGGAAGTGCATTGCTTCGCTAACCTGGCTCACCTTGCCTGAGCTGCATGACAAGAAGGAAGACCGCAGATCAGATTCATGTGATTCCGATTGCCTACTTGGCTTGCTAAAGGCTGTGGTCGAAGACCGTGTCTTGGACCACCGGCTCTGTTCTATATCGAAGCTAGCATACTTATGCCATGAGCAAGAGCGCCTTTCTCATGATTCCGTTCCATTCCATACCAACGCCATGCACAGAATACATGATGCCATGCTGCTCATACACAACCTCACACAGTCTGCGTGCCATAGCCCTTGATGCGATCCGCAAACTGCCAGCTCTGGTTCTCCAGCTTCTCCTTCTCCTTGATCGTGACGCCCTCCTTGCCAATCGTGGCAATGCTGTACTCGTCCAAACTCCTCGCATCTCTGTAGAAGAGCACCTTCATACACTCCTTGACCACGTTAACCGCCTGCTCCTTGTCTAGCGACTTGACTGCCTCCTCATCTGGTGCATATCTCCTCAGAATGGGCTGCGCAAGATGTGCACCGAAGCCCGTCGCCAAACTCGGACTCGAAAAGGTCGTGCCCAGCAGATCTACCGAAGCGAGGAAGGGTGCACCTTCATCATCAAGCCCCGCCACTAGCAGCTGATTCCACAGCGGATTGAAGTCGGAGCGGCGCTTGTACATGACTTTCGAGAGGTAGGTGTAAAGGTTCTTAGCTGAGAGCTGTGTCTTCAGGCTCTCTTCTTCGTTGTTGCTGGTGGATGATTCGTAGTTTTGCCGCACGGAGACTGATGTGAGGAGGCGGTCGAGGTACTGCATGTCGGAGACGTCGCCGCCGAAGCCGACGACGGCCTGGGAGTTGAACTCGCGGAGGCGCTTGACATCTGTGAAGCGTGCAAGGGAGCCGTAGGATGCTAAGTTGTGGTGTTAGCATCTCGCCCGTGTCCTGATGTGTTCCATCATACCCAAGTTGTCTGCGGCGATGACGACACCGTCCTTGTACTTGATGGCAATTACTGAGGTACCAGTGACTATAGGCTGTTGTGTGTGCTGCTTCGCTCCAGCCTGCATGTACGAGTGGTCGTAGGCGCCGTACACATCGTCTCTAGGCTATGTCATTGTCAGAGTCGACTTCAAGAAACCGTCTAAGATCGACTTACACGGCCCCAGGCTTGCGGTAGGTGGTTCATCTTGTCTGCTGCTTGCGAATTTAGAGATTTGAAGGTGTTGAGCTGCTTGAATGAGGCGGTGGAGAGTGTTCTTGGCTGTGTCTTGATGGTGGTGAATTGCGAGGCAGAAGCTCGTACGCGGACCAAATCACCACATGGGGGGCTTTGACCACCTCCTACCTTATTGGGTAACTATGCGGAAGGCGGCGACCAGAGGACATAAGACACGAGGGTTGTAGAATGAGGATCAGATGTAGGCAGAAAGTAAGAACCATGTCTACCTTGCATGCAGCAAGTCGAATTATGTACATCGGGTGAGCAGAGGTTCACTGAGGAAGAGGCAGCAAGTGCTATCATTCTCATCTGACTCGGTGTCCAGAACCACAAAATGGTCGGTCTAACGCGAGCCGCCCATTCAATTCAGACGATAATAGATTGTTGGGATCTGACCATTTCTTCCTGATGCCCTAAATCCATCAGACCTTCGAAGCCGTGCACGAAGCCGAGCCTCTTCACGCACTAAAAATCTGAGTTCGCCAGATAGCATCCGTGCGACAGCGATCAGGGTCGAACGTAGGACAGAAGTGCAAGAAAGAAGCTTCAAGCTTGGCAGCAAAAACTCTATGAGCGGCACACTGGGGCCGTGTGATTATGAGCTCTGGCAATTGAGCAAAAAGAAATCTTCACTTGACTTCATCGTACAGACTCCACAGATGAACCCGATTGACTAGCTTGGCATGTCGTCAATAGATGGCAAGATGCTTTGTCTGGACGACTGGGCCATCCGACTTCTGTGATTGCCATCTTTGCACACTTCCTCCTAAGTATTGACGGACTCCGCGCCCAGTGAGGCTAATAATAGCATGTCCGTCGGTTACCGACTTTTGTACCGTCCTCTTCGCTGGATCGTGTGCGAAAGGCCACAGGCTGCTTCGGCTTCTGCTTCCTTGTAATTCATCTTCATGCGTCCTTATCGAAGCCGAGGTTTCAGCTCAAAATTATTCGGTCGCATGCTGCTCATGATGCTACGGCCTTCTCAAGACACACTAATTGGCAATCAACCTCCGTGACGATGCCCCGGCGGTCCTATATTTCTAGCCGTCCATTGGAGCTTTTCTCATCTCTTCTTTGCCTGAGGTTGCGATGCCCTCGCATCCAAGCCACCCAGCACCCTCTCAGCAGCACTTTGCCCAGTCCCACGCGGTGTGCTCGTCCGACTCGATACGCCTGATCCTGCAGCTGGTACGAAGTCTATCCCGTCCCTACCCTTCTTCTTCACTTGATCCTCTTTCCTCTGCCTGATCTTTCCTTGCGTCTTGTTCAACTCGTCCGCATATGCCCATGGAGGAAAGCTCGTTGGCACAGCCAAGTCTCCTGGTAGCGTTGTCGCATACTGCTCCTCATCGCTTATCCCAGCATGCTGCTTCAACTTCTGAAATAAGGTGGGATTGTTCAGCGCTGCCGTGCTCGCCAATCGCTCGTTGAAATGGACGCCTTGCTTCTTGAGCTTCAGGAAGTTTGCGAATTTCTTGGTCGAGTTCGGCGGCGGCGAGCCTGGTGGTGAAGGTGGGATGTTGAAGCTCGGTACAGGAGGCATCGTCAAGTTACGAATTGCTTCTCTCGTAGCCTCGTATGATAGTTCTTGTGCGGGTTCATCTTCGTAGAGAACGTCCTCGAAACCTTCTGCTGGCATTGAAGGACCAGCTGCTGGACCGAGAGGTGCTGCATCTTGTATTGGCCCATTGCTCGATGGAGGTGATAGTTTCTGTTCAGCTGGCAGCCGCTCTGTTACTGCATTAACCGCTGCTCTAAATTGTGAGTTTATTCCCAATAGTACCTGCAGTATCTATATCTGTCCTCCCCGGTCTGAGCTTCACTTGCGCCTGGTGATGCTCGATGTTAGTAGTGATCATGCCCTTCTGTATGAATTTACTCAGCGCATACATCAGCGGCCTTGTTCTCGTCTCCGTCCTCTTCCTCACTACTTGAGTAGCCTGTCAGTCCAAGCATTTTTGCAATCGCGTGAGAAGAAATTGTTGTATGGAGTTCAAGTTTCGCGTCGCGAACTTTGATGTCACGGGGCTGCAGGTCCACTAGAGTAATGTCTTGGCGCAGGGCATGCTCACCAGGCAGCTTGGAGCTGCGCGTACGAATCTACGTTCACCACTTCCAACCACCGCCGTGCATATTCGAGTCTGATAAAAAGGAGAACCTTCCCAATAGAACACAAAGTCATAGCCTAAGCCCCACCGATTTCCTCAGCATGGCACAGATGCTCTCCATGGCGCCGCAAGACGGGCCAGGCTACTCGTTCGCAAGCACACCGATCAACCAAGCATCGCAACCTACACAGCACGCTGGCTTCTATCCGTATGCGATATCTACGACACCTTGCGGAAGAGGGGTCTCTAGCTAACATGCCCACAGCTACACTGACAATGGCGGCTCAACACTGGGCATCACCGGCGCCACCTTCGCCATCATGGCCGGCGACACACGATCCACCAGCGGCTACAACATCAACTCGCGCATGGTCCCCAAACTCTTCCTCATCGGCGGCGAGGGTCCCAAGAACAAGGGCGCCAAGATCGTACTATCCGTCGTCGGCTACGCAGCAGACGGCGACGCACTGAAGGAGCGCCTCGACACAATCGTCAAGATGTACAAGTACCAGCACGGCAAGGACATGAGCGTGTCGGCATGCGCGCAGCGACTGAGTCACCTGCTCTACTCGAAGCGCTTCTTCCCGTTCTATGTGACGGCTATTCTGGCTGGTCTGGATGAGGAGGGCAAGGGCGCGCTGTATTCGTATGATCCAGTGGGCAGCTATGAGCGGGAGCAATGCAGAGCGGCAGGTGCAGCTGCGTCGTTGATCATGCCTTTCCTAGACAATCAGGTCAACTTCAAGAATCAGTACGTGCCTGGTAGTGGCACTGGGCACGACTTGAAGGCGAAGCAGGCAGAGCCGCTGCCACAAGAGACGGTGACGGAGCTCGTTAGGGATGCATTCACGAGTGCGGTGGAGAGGCATATCGAGGTCGGTGATGCGCTCCAGATCATGACGATAACGAAGGACGGCATAGAGGAGAAGTTCATCCCTCTGAAGAAGGACTAAAGGGATGGACTCGGAGTCAAGAAACATTCGGGCATCCACTAGTACTGCTCGTGCTGCGAATATGAGTGTACACTACGGCTTCATCGGCTGCATAGCTATGGCGATGGGCGTTTACAATTTGGTACGATAGCGTAGAATCATAAGAACGACTCAATAAGGCCATAACATTGGCAATCCTTGATATGGACGCTACATACCCGCACATTGCTTGAATGACAATCCCGCGTCGGTAAACTTTTGCAGCCGTATCTGCACCATTCACGATGCAATCGTCCACCTCTCCAAAAGGAGGTCCAAGGCATCTTCACCATGGTCCAGATCTCCGCCGTGCTCAAAGAGCCAGTCTTCAACGTGACTGTCGGTCGAAAGTCTCCTTTTCGAAGATTTGATGCGATCGCTGTCCGTGCTCGGCGTGACCGTATGTCGTTTATCGCTCGATTCCCCATTTGTCCCTTGTTGTTGATGTCTCTGGTGATTTTGAGAACTGACATGCGTCATATGATCCGTCTCTTGCCTCGCCATAAAAAGTCTCTTCTTATTCTGCTGTTCCAGTAACATCATCTGCATCTGGAAGTCCTGAAGCGAGGCATTGTCCTGTCCACTCGATGTCGAGTCCACCACGTTGCGGTGCATCTGAAAACACTGATCTGCATCTGTCTCGGCTGTCATACCCACGGAAATATGTCCCTCTGGTCCAGTCGATCGGATCGCATTTGAGGATACACGATGGAATGAAGTCAGCGACAGGGGTTCGTCAGGCCTCGATCCATCCAGACCGTTATCACTGAACATCAGAATGGCCTCAGCATTGCCTCGTGATTGTCCAAGTCTTCTGGCGCCTATAGCGATCGTACACTGAACGTCGTCTTGCCTGCAATTTGTGCAAGGTGGTCCTTGGAGCAGGAAATCACACTGTGATTGCTTCTTAGTCTTTGAGCTGGAAAAGGATCGTGAGCTGAAATTACCTCTATTCGTCGAGCGCGACAGGGCTGACACTTCTTTGGGAGCTCTTTTGCCGTTGGCTGTGGCCGCACCTCCATTGGTTCAGGCGATATGGTCCTGCTGCGCGGATCCTCAGTCGCCGGCTTTTCAGTCTCGAGCGAAATGTTCATAAAGTCGAAGGATTCAAAGGGTTGGCCCGCGTCGGTGTTGTGTAAGAAGCTGTCGAAGTCGAAGTTCTCGAGTACCTCGGGATCTTCATTGCTGAAGTTAAGATCACCAGCTTCAAAGTCAATGCCGAAGTCAGATGGCTTGGGCGATTCAGGTGGTTGCTGTGGCGGTGGGGGTGGTGGAGGAGGTGGATAACTGCGAAACGTGGGCGTTGCAAGATACCTTTGTAACGACTCCACGAGGAGCGCACTTTGATGCCGGATATTGTGCTCCACATACGCGGCGCGGTCAGGAAAAGCGCTTTGTTGCAGTACTTTTGTCATGTGTTCCACCTCCAGAAGGTACTCGCGCGCAATGCGGGTAAGCATCTCGAGCTGGGCATGTGGTGCTTCGGAGCTTGCGCAGCTTAAGGCTCGAGGTCCAGTCAGGAGAGAAATCGTGGGTAGATGAGGCATCGGCGGAGGTGGGAGCGCGGACGATGTCGTATGAACAGAGGATCTCTGATAGTCCCATCCAGCTTCCCACTTGAATTTCTTACGGGTAGCGGGCTTTTCGTCAGCTTGCAATGATGTACTGCCAAGTCTGAGCTCAAGTTGATGCACATCATCAAGTGCAGAGCGATGCCGGTCCAGTAGCTGCTGCAGGCCCTGTCGCTGTTGTTGCACAATAGGTTCATTTTGTGGACTGTGGTGATTAGCATGCCCCTGAACATCGCTGGGATCAGGTGTTTGAACTGACCGATGAAGATATTGAGCACTAAACTTCAAGACGGATAGCAGCAGTATCAGGCTACACTTCAAGCTTTCCAACCTTTTCTTCAACAGCTCCAATTTCGCGCCTCGGAATGGAATCACAAAAGGCCGGATGCGATCCAGCCTCGTGGCTCCAGGCAGTGCGGGCTGCTCACCAGCGAGAACCTGTATTTCGCCAAACGACTCGTGACATCGATCCAGAATGCATTGAGCATCAGTATAGGCTTTGTCAGATGCCAGCCTTGCGGTAGTCCTGTCGCCGAAAAATGATCCTACATCCGTGAGAGCTGTCGACGTGAGAGCAATGTCGCCAGAAATGTCTGCGAGGTCTTTGTCCACGCGCGAGCCGTTCGTTGCAATAGTATAGAGTAGGTTGGACAGCTTGCCTCCTGACCGGCCAGCGTCCAGGAGTCTCGAGGCAACCTCCATGGTGCAATTCACAACGGGAGAAGAATAATTCAGCAGCTACATTCGAATTTCGAGAAGGGGATCTCGGCGGCAAGATGTTCTGACTTCGCGTTCCAGTATCGACTTCTGTATATTGGCGGTTCAGGTGAGGTTGTCGTGGCTGTGCGAGCTGAACAACCACCACATGTGCTGCAACAAGGATTAGTCCGGCCAATTATGTGCACGATCGCCGGCCAGAATGGTGTCTCATGTCCTGTATAAAGTATGAGTGTAATGCAGCCTTAGGGACCGATGGAAGGCTTTGCGACTTGTGTATACAAAATGATAGAGTGATTCCGTTGGGAGCCTGATCACCAAATGTGTTGCCAACTCCAACCCATGCATCCTTCTACTATCTACAAAAGGCGAGCTTCAGCTCGCGATCTTCCTCTAGTATGAACGCTATACATTGCTTCAAGATGAAGGCTTCGCGAATTTCGGCATTGCGGGCAACAATCGCTCGTCATGCACATGCATAGAGACTTTGCAGCTGTCCGCACGATGCTTGAAAATGAGCGGCGGTTCCATCTTGAGGAGTTCTCGATACGGAATCATGAAACTCTTTTGTTGCTCCGAAAGCTTGCCAAGCAGATCCTGCATGACTGGCTGATCGAGCAAAGTGTAGCCGGAAACGAAAGCCTTGTGTCTGGCATCCACACCAAATTTGGGCTCGTTAGGGTTCTTTCCCTTGAGCTCCTCCTCGAAGCCTGCGGGTCGTCGTTCCATGTTGAGATATGCTTGTGCGGCTTTCCGGATCCGTGGTGTCAGCAATGGCATTGCTTGCGTCTTGTTCTTGTTGTATGAGTAGACAACATGCTTCCACCGCACTCGGTCACGGGATTCATACGGTGATGGACTCCAGTCGAGGGCGTGCTTTCGCTTTGACGGCCTCAATGTGTTCCATCCATATTTTGCTCCTAAAAATTGTCAGCGATGGTCCAATTCTTGGTCTTCGGACAGAACATACGCTGCAGTGCCAGCAGCTCACTCTTCGGAATCGAGGATACTCCAGTTGTCGCACTTGGTGGTTTCGTGATCGCTGATGACGGCTGCGACCGCTTTACACTGTGATCTGCCTTCAAGACACCAGGTAGCTCGAGTTCATTCGTTCCGACGATGGCTTGTCGGAGGATCTTGATGGCAGGCGACCTGAAACCCTTGATACGGGCTTCGGTTCTGGCGAGCAGCTGCGGCGTCTGCTTGAACGCCATTGCGGCCTCTCAAGGATATTGTGTCCTCAGCAGAGGGTTATTGGGCACGGCCTTGATGAATTGTCGGGCAGTATCGGTCGCAATGCACGCGCAATGGATGTCTTGGATGGCGAGGCGATGGCCAGAATTTGATACTGGATCTCGAATGGGAGTTGCGTTGACCAAAGAGGAAAAGCGTGCTATCTCGGAGATACTCCGAGCTTCGAGCAATCACACGAACAACCACGCAAAGCTTGGCCTCACAATCTCATAGTCTGCAGTTCGCTCTTTGCTATCTCACGCGCAGCACGAAGTCCACTCGTGTCTGAACTTTGCTAAGACTAATGGATCCGTCTCGTGGTATCTCAGTAACAGAGAACGAGCATGGAGCGATCCACCAATCACGACCCGCGTTCCCGGCATGCCTTCGACTCGACCCGGACTACATCCATTCTGCCCATCTAGCATCTCCATCAAAGTATCGCTCTTACCTGTGTCGTCACTCGCTCCGGCACTGGAAAAGTCTTCGGATGCATCAGGCCGCAATGTAACGTGGTGAGCGATGCGCGATGGCACTACATCTAGGGTAGCTACTCTTGTTGGGAGCATTTCCATTCTTCTGTACCTCTCTTTGACATATCGTTATTCTCTACCGACCATTGTAGCTGCCACTCAGCATCCTTTAGGTTCCTTACGATCAGCGATGTCGTCTGTAGACTCTAGCTGGCACCCACCGGCTCCATCATGGATCACAGACTTGAGCGCTGTAGTCAATGGCAGTGGCGTCCACGGTTTCGTTTTCAATTCTAGCGCCCTGCCGGCGTCTATACCGTATGGATCCTACAACTGGTGCAATATGGTAAGCATATTCAGCCAAGCTGGTGGTTGTTACTAACAATGTGGCAGTAAGTTGGCGTAGCTCTCAAATAATAGCCTAGGACTCTCTTCAACTGGCGATGGAAAGAAATTGTCTAAGGCGTCCTGAATCACATCCAAAACATGTCTTCGAGAGAACTTCTAGTAATGTACTCGTCGCAGGCCCCACGTGAGGAGACAAGAATACCCCATGCCATCGGACGACTACCAGCTACAATATGTCGAAGTGGTAAGTGACTGGACTGGGCTCAGTTCATAAGTCGTTCTAATGCCTGGCAGATCCACAGACATCATAAGAGGACCCCATATGCCTCGAACACTTTTCCTCAAGAGTCTTACTCTTGGGACTGCTCGGACGAAGGATTGTTCTATTATGGCTCACCCCTAAATCCAAGAGGCGATGATCCAGCCTCAACATACTGGCAGGTCTACACTTCCAGCAGCAACCCTTTTGCTCCCACAGGATTCAACGGAACATGTCAATTTCCTCAGATCACCCGCGAAGGCTTGGAAGACTCCTGGCAGCATGGTAAAGATCTTTTTGCAGTCTACCACGATCTTCTGGGATTCCTTCCGGACCAAGCCGACAAATCTGTCGCTTTCCGCGTCACCAACAATGTGATCACGAGCCAGGTCGCCGGAATGGTTGTTGGCGCGATGTACCCATCAGACAAGCCGTATACTTTGCTGATTCAACCTGCGAGCATCGATTCATTGGAGCCCAAATATACGTGCTCCTTCGCAGAAGACTTGAGCGCGAACTATTCCGCAGGAAGCGACAACTTGAATTGGACGTTGCATCTCAACGAGACAGAAGCACTCTACGCAGATCTTGATGCCATTTCAAATGTGCCGACAGATGATGATGGGTGGCACCGAAGCTGGGACCATTACTTCGACAACCTGTCGGCAAGACAGTGCCACAACAAGCCACTACCTTGCAACATATCGAGCTCCGATCTATGTGTCACCCAGGAGCAGGCGGACACTGTCTATCGTCTGGGACAGTATGAATACTCATACATCTATCGAGGCGCTGAGCAGTCCTTGCCGTACTCAACGGCTTCGTACGGTGTCTGGGTTGCCGAACTTGCTCAAAACTTGCGAGATGCTGTTGCTGGGACCAGTGGGGTGAAGTATAGGCATAATGTTGCCCACGACGGCTCGGTTTCGAGGCTGCTCTCAATACTGCAGCTTGAAACGATGGTTTGGCCGGGCATGGGTGCAGAGATTGTGTTTGAGGTATGGCAAGGTCCTGACGGCAAGAACATGCTCAGAGTTCTGTGGGGAGGTCAGGTCTTGAAGAGTAGCAATCCGACTTTCGAAGCGATGGACATGATCGACGTGGACCTGTTCATTGGCTACGTTGATGCTCTGGTCGGTCGTGGTGCGGCCAAGATTCCGGACATGTGCGAGGAGTCTTGAGTTTCCATGAACTCAAGAACGTTCAGATCATCATACATTGTACATAGACCTCGTGTGCGTATTTTGTGCACAATCAAATCAGTGGACCTTTCGTGTCGCTCTACTTTCCACCACGCCAAGGGTACAGGTAGGGTAAGGCTGATGAGATGACTAAGCTGCATGAGCCGCGGTCCCGTCGATGACGAACGTGTTGGACTCTCGCGAATCCATGATCCTTCTGAAGTCGCGAACGTCTGTATGCGACTCTTTGTCCTTCAGTGATGGATATTATTTCGATGTCTTACTTTGAATGATAACATGTCTCTGAAGCGCCTACAAGATGACGGACGAACGAAAGCATTGCCACACCTTTAAGGAGTGCATGGTCGGTGACCAGCGCGACACATACATCCAGATCAGTATATCTATTGCTGTTGGCCTGCTCGCATTCCTCAGCTTCTGTGTATGTGGTAGCCCACTTGTCTCGAACTAGCTTCTCACTGACATACAAATAGATACTGAGACCACGATGGCCTACGATGTATGCTGCGCGCAAGAAGTCGCATTCCGCCGCCGACTCGTTACCAGACCTCTCGAACAGTCTCTTCGGTTGGATGTTGGTCATATGGAAGATCAACGATGCGCAAGTGCTCCATTCGGCAGGACTTGATGCCTACGTCTTCTTGGCTTTCTTCAAGATGTGCATCAAATTCCTGGCCGTGACACTGGCTGTTGCACTGGTGATCATAAAGCCAGTGCACGA
This sequence comes from Scolecobasidium constrictum UM 578, assembly GCA_000611715.1. Classification (NCBI taxonomy): domain Eukaryota; kingdom Fungi; phylum Ascomycota; class Dothideomycetes; order Venturiales; family Sympoventuriaceae; genus Scolecobasidium; species Scolecobasidium constrictum. Next base: position 179,909 of record AZYM01000173.1, read on the forward strand.
TCGGTTCCCAGACGCTCCAACGGGCAAACATAACAAGACAACGACTGCTCTGTTCGAGGACAATCGAATAGACTGGAAGCGATCGGTGCATCTCCTGGAGGAAGAGAAGCCATACTTTGACAAAGACTACTTATGGATGTACTTGGTATTCGCATACCTCTTCACATTTCTCGCACTATGGCTGGTTGTCAGGGAATCGAAGCGGATCATTGAGATTCGTCAAGAGTGGTTAGGTGCACAGACGACCGTCACCGACCGAACGATTCGTCTCTCTGGGATACCTCAAGACTTGCGCTCAGAAGACAAGATTAAGGAAGTCATTGAAGATCTGGATATCGGTACTGTCGAGACTGTGGTCTTGTGCAAAGACTGGAAAGAGCTGGACAAGGCGATGACCAAGCGTATGTCGATCTTGAGACGGCTTGAGGAGGCATGGACCGTGTACCTGGGTCACAGGAGAGTCGAGCGATCTATGGAAACACTGCCTGTCGTGCAACCAGTCGCACCAGGGCCAGTAGTGGATGCAGAAGATCGGGAAGATAGCGCCTTACTTCCTCACAGCAATGGCTTGAATGGCCACGCGACCGGTGTCCCTTATGCTCGCACACGGCCGACTACACGCATATGGTACGGACGATTCAAGCTTCGGTACAAGGTTGTGGATGCCATCGATTACTACGAAGAACAATTGAGACGCATCGATGAAAAGATCAAGGCCCTGCGGACGAAAGACTTCAAGGCTTGCCCTCTGGCATTTGTGACTATGAGCAGCGTTGCCACAGCGCAGATGACGATTCAAGCTGTACTCGACGCGCATCCCATGCAGCTGCTGGCCAGCTCCAGTCCATCACCAGCAGATGTGGTATGGCCAAATACATACCTTTCACGAACACAGAGAATGATCAGAGCGTGGTCGATCACTGCTTTGATCGTGGTGCTTACGATATTCTGGTCTGTTGTCCTTGTGCCAATCGCCGGTCTCATTGACATGACTCGGATCCGCTCCGTCTTCCCAGGACTTGCAGACGCGCTAGAGGCTCATCCCATCGCCGAGTCGCTGGTCCAGACGCAGTTGCCCATTCTCATCACATCCTTGCTCAATGTTTTGGTCCCATACTTCTATTGGTGTATGTTCTTCGAGCAACGCATATCGAGATCAACCGCTAACATGTTTATTAGGGCTCTCGACCCTTCAAGGCACGATCTCAGTTGGGGAGATGGAACTTTCCGTCATCTCTAAGAACTTCTTCTTCGCCTTCTTCAATTTCTTCCTCGTGTTCACGGCGCTCGGAACAGCTGCGTTGACACCCGATGACTTCGGAAACCAGACGCCACGAGAGATCACGAAGAATATCGCATCGAGCATTCAGGAACTAAGAAGATTCTACGTGAACTACATCATCTTTCAAGGCCTTGCTCTGTTTCCGTTCAGGCTGCTTGAGATCGGCAGCGTCTTCCTCTATCCCATTGGATTGATCGGGGCGAAGACACCGAGAGGTATGTGGAGTTTTCTCCTCCTCGGTTGATGCTAACGCAAGCAGATTACGCCGAAGCAGTGCAACCACCAGTATTCAGCTACGGCTTTTACCTGCCGCAGAACATCCTGATCTATCTGATCTGCATCATCTACAGCGTCCTAAGGTCTTCATGGCAGGTCCTTCTGCCCGGTCTCATATACTTCATCATCGGGTACTTTGTTCACAAGTACCAACTACTGTATGCCATGGACCATCGACAACACTCAACAGGAGGCTCGTGGATTATGATCGTAGACCGAATCATCGTTGGCCTCATCATCTTCCAGATAGGGGTGGCTGGACAACTGGCCTTGCGCCTTGCGATCAAACGATCTGTTCTAATTATTCCTCTCATTGCGATGACTCTGTGGTTTGCCTACGTGTACAGCAGTAGGTACAAGCCTCTCATGAAGTTCATTGCTCTCCGAAGCATTCGACGCCATGAGTCAGTCACGCAAAACAGCTCACGCTTCCTCATGGAGCAACGAGTACGACCCGTGGACATCGATGACATGACGGACGAAATGGCAGAAAGAGATATGAAGTTCATCAACCCAAGTCTCATATCCTCACTCGAAGGCGTGTGGATCCGAGATAAAGCGGCAAGAGCGGAGAGCATACTCAGTCGAAGTCCGCCGCCAGAAGAGGAAGATGAGCAACCCACGAATATGGATGCTGTCATTGGATAAGTGCGTTTCCGTCTGTATGCATTGCGGTGGTGTTCTCAAGTTGTTGATACTCTTGTACAAATCAAGATTGTAATGTATCTGCCCTCCATGATTGGGACTTCCTTCCTTGTAAATGTGCGAGGCAGGTGCTACCTGGCAGCCAGCTCTTCCTGACAGGAAGCCCGACCTTCTCGCATGTTTTACATGCTCGAAGTCTTCTTACTCACACCAGACAGCTTGCGGCATCCATCAAGTATTTCTTCATTTGTCGCTCTCTATCACCGCTCACCACTCCAAGACCTAGACATTGCTTACTGACAGATCGCCCTCCTCCATCTCGAACTCAACCAAACTCGACGAACCTACGATCCGTCAAACACTCTGGCCGATTAATCCACTGCAGCTCAGACGTAATGAATCACAACAGGCGCCCATCTTCTTGTGAGCGGTCGGTCAGTATGTCCGACCTTGCACGACCAGATTGCACGAGCAAATCAAGTCAGGCGAGCACACTTCGACCTGCCTTGGGCGGCACGCGCTGTCATAGCTCGAGAGACGTGAGGACAGCACATCAGGACAGAAGTGCTCTCTGTTCTCATCTGGGTACTCTATTGAGAACGGAGAGCGGCGATAGTGCGGACTCAGACGACGAAGTTGACCTCGACGCAAACTTCATTCCAACTCGGCTTAGATTCCCCGCCTTGCCTCCGAAAGAGAGGGGGAACAAGAAGAAGATTTTGGCGACTGCGACAGATTTCCTGCCTAGGGATCCCAGCCTGGCTAGCGCGGGACTGCTGGATATCAACGCCGGTCCAGAAGCCGAGACTGCTACAGGCTCGCGCGGATCAGCGTCGCCTGGAACCCCCAGCCAGGTCAATTGTGCGTGGCACAGTGAAGGCTCAGATTGGTCTCTAAAGGTACGCTCTCCATCAACGCTCTCCTCAAATCCACAGGATGAGCAGGCAACAATCGAAATGCCATTGCCTGTCGGTTTCGAGCACGCCTCTATCAAGCAGATATTCGATAGCATCGATGCCATGTTGGAGCACAACAAGATTCGAAAAAAGCACGGCTCGCCTTCCTTCCCCGACATTCTAATCAATGGCGAGTCGACCAGCCTCGAAACACTTGAGACAACACCTCAGCCATCAAGTCCAGCAATGGACCTACCAGCTGAGATAGTTCTCCACATTTTCAAGGAGCTACATCCAGTCGACGTGAACGCGGCTCGCCATACCTGCAGAGCCTGGATGAACGCTACACTGAACAAGCACTTTCTCCGGCAGATGTTGTGTGGAGGCGCTTGGTGGTCATATTTTCGACGCTTTGCTAAAGCCGAGCGAACACCTCTGCAGTCCCAGCCACAGTCATTGTCATCGCTATGGCTCATGAGCTGCTTCTACTCGCAAGAGTGCGCGTTGTCTGGAAGTTGGACAGGCAATGGCATCGCCCGGATCAACTACGCACTGCCAACTTGTGATCATCATTGGGGCCATTGCGCTAAGCCAACTTGTTGCGCTGCACGGCAAAGCCTAGTGCCAGTCGAGCCACTTCGCGAAGTCGCTCATGTCACTTTTGACGAGCTCACATGTGGCCGGAGTCAAATATTGAAGCAGAATGCCCTCACGTTCACGGCGAGCTCGTGTGGCAAGTACATCTTGGTCGCTGAGAGTGGGGTGATCTATGTCTATGAGCTGCTTGGATCTCACATTAAGGCGATCACGAGCGTCGTTTGCCCACGCAAGGTGCTTGCAATGAGCATGGACGTTTCTCCACGGCGACTTGCTATAGCCGCGCTTATGGAGGGTCGAATGGGCATCATGTGCAGCATTCGCATCAATCGATCAACAGATGGGCCACTGCCATCCACAGCATCGGAGAAAAGCACTCGAGGGCATCCGCTCGAATACTTCGAGGTGCGTGATGCCGCCCGTAGACTTCCCGAATTGCAGCTCGCTTTGCTAAACACTGTGCAGCCTGAGTGGGCTGAGACAGGTATCGGTCGGTTGAATCTCGAGTCTGGCAGAAACACTGGCTCTTTCGAGGTCAGATCGAACGACGATGTGGGATCCTTCGTCGATGACTTCACTGAAGCTGGCCGCGCGCGCTTCAACATCAACCAGGCCTGGCATTCTCATCTACCTCGATTCGGTGATGGCCGACGAATCACTTACTACCATCAGATCTGCAGCGACGAGGATCCTCCGCGTAGCGTAGCAATGTGTCCCAAGCGTTCTTGTGTGGCATATGGCTGCTCGCGAGGCATTGAACTTCACTGGATTGATGCGCTCACTGGACAGGATCTGAGCAGATGGTTTCCTCTGACTGGACCTAGTGATCACTTGTATTTCCTGCCACCAAGAGACGGACTTGATTCACCTCGGAGGCTCAGGCTGATATCCAGTGCCGCCCATCCGACTCAGCGACACGACATCGCAATGAAGTTCATGGCCAAGGTCATCCAGGTCGATCCGAACCTTACGAACTCGTTTTGGGGGACCATCGGATTCGAGGCATCTCTTCCAACGATAGCGGGCATCGTTAGCGATCATGATCACTACCGCGCTGTTCCAATGAGTGACGGTATACACATCATGTTTGCTGACCCGGACACTGGCCTTCTCACACTAGGTTCCGACACTCCAGCTGGAGATGCTCGACGTCTGACGCGTAAGATCATATTCTTGCCACCCACTGAGGGCGCGATACCCCTCGTCTATGCATCGACCCTCGACTCAACCGGTTCACCGAAGATTGTCTGTGGCTTTGGCGACGAGATCGTTCTTTACTCTGTGCCTTCGGACGTGCTCGAGATGTCACGAAAAGCACAAAAGCCTTGCGGTCTCTCGGATGCTGATCTCAAGCAAGCACGAGAGTGGATGAGGTTCTGGCCAAAGAACGACATCCCCGCCAACCACCCCGGAGCGACCGACCCCACATACATAGACAATCCACAGCCGCGTGCGGTTTGGCCTTTGTCGCTTCGTGGTGTTCCTGTCGGTCGTCTACGCGGCCTGCAGGAGTTGAGCATTAACACGAAGACGAAACGCGTCACAATTTGGGCTTTCGCAGCCAATGGCGACGCAAGCGTCTGGCAGCTGAACGATGGTACTCCCGGTTCAGCATTGACACAGCGAAGTGTTGGTAGAGACGGGCGTGTCCTCGCCTCATTTAAAGTCGACCCCGACGGAGACGTCTTGATGCAAGATCCTACTCCCGCAGTCCAAGGCTCGCCGAGAGCCGAGAGTCCATCCGACCTACATGAGTCTACGCACAGCCTCGAGCAAGATCTCTGGGAATCAAATTGGGATGACGACGAGACAAGCGCACAGAATGATCACGACGATGATATTTTCATGATGGACGAGGTCTAGGTTCCTGCTGTGCTGTCCTAGCTTGCTGTCGCATTGCTCTAATGTCTGCTGTTCTGGATCTCCCGACCTGGAAGGCCTTGTCGTCCCTTGTCTTCCTGCAACGTTCCTCCTGCCTACCTCAGTAATTATTCTTGTCATATGCCTAGATGCATTCCATGCAACATGGTTATAAGTCATCAATTTCTCGGCTGCTGTACTGCAAACATCTTTTGTCACTGTGCCCAAAACGGAGGCTGAGCGGGCTTCTGATCCATCTGCCTTGCTTTTCCAAACCTTCGACCGCGTTGAATTAAGTCAAGTGGCTCATGATCGAAGAAGACGATTGTCAGTGTTACGCGTGCGAACTTGGAGCTGCTGTGAGGTCGCACTTTCCTCCGCGACAATCTTAGGTACAGGAAGGTGCGCCCCTGATCAGGTTCGCTCCTTCTCAACGTCCAGGCCGCTTCAGCCTTGTCCATCAAAGTTTTTCTGCATCGATGGAGTCATAAAATCGTTTGTCTCTCTCAAAGTGTCCTCATCGCCTCTTTGCATGATCGACACCACCATCGCGTCCCCAAAATGACGACGCAGAAGCCGATCGTTCACATTGAAGTATGCCTCCGGCCATTGACGAACTTGAGTAAAGTTCCGCAGGTCTGTATCCGGAGTTGCAGTGAGTACATTGAGCTGACAGCCGAGCAGATCCAGCGCGAGATTGTTCAGTGGCTTAGAACGGATTTCCTGTACCTGATCCTCAAGCGAGAACTCGATGACTTCAGTGAGTAGGGCGGAGCACTTCGTCCAGGACACACTGACGACCTTAGCTTCCTTGCAAAGCGCAGTCTCCATAGCATCGATATCTATAGTTGACAAATCGCCGCCAGGGAAGGATGAGGAAGGCAGTTTGCGTGTAGAAGACGTCGACCTGGCGCTACACTGCTACAAGCTCCACGAGACAGACCACGGGTGCGATCAATTTCTATCTTCCGAAGACTCCGAGCAGAACGAGGTGCCTGTCCTTCGTGTCAGCGAACTCCCGAGTCAAGTCTTGCACAAGGCATGGGACTCACTGTACTTCGCGGACGGTCTGCGTGCCTCTTTGTTACACCAAGCGAGTCGCATGATGGAATTGTTCAGCGATAAGAATCTGGACCTGACATTGCTCAACTGGAACAGAGTCATGCTGCTGTTAGTGATCTTCTGACATAATGAACACTGTGCACTAAGGCTCACGCAAAATGCAGACACGGTCCGCCGGGGTGTGGAAAGACGACACTCTGTCGAGCACTGGCACAGAAACTTGCGATCCGAGGTACCGACAAGTATAGCTCTGCATACCTTGCGGAAGTCAATGCAAACGCTCTGCTTTCCAAGTTCTTTGGCGAGTCTGGCAAAGCAGTAGCGAAAGCATTTGCGGAAGTGTTCAGCTTGGCTCGAGACGAAGCAACGCTTGTTTGCGTTCTGATAGACGAGGTCGAAACTATCGCTGGAAGCCGTGAGCATGCACATGCCAGTAACGAGGTTGGCGACGCAAGTCGAGGTGAGTCCGGCTCGGAAGAACGAAAAAGGATCTGTCGCTAATCATAAGTCTCAGCAACGACACAACTCCTCACGGCCCTCGACAAGCTTAAGCACTACCCGAATGTTCTCGTGTTGTGCACTAGCAATTTCATCGGGGCTATTGATGCTTCTTTCCTCGACCGGGTAGACATCGACCAGTACGTCTCAGTTCCATCGACCATTGCAGCATACGAGATTCTTCGGACCAGCCTGAACCACCTGATACAGCAACAGAAAATTCTTGTTGCTAGCCCGCAAACAACCTCCGAAGACGAAGGGAGTCAAGAAGCTGTCAGACTAGCTGATAAGAATCAGTCCTCTACGGATGACTTCTTGAAAGCTGGTGTCTTCCCTAGTTACTGGACTGCATACATGGAGGAAGCGAGGCTCCCCGACGGGCCTATAGCCAAGCTTATGGAGTCGTCCAGGGGGTGCATCGGCTTCAGTGGCAGGGTCCTGAGACGTTTACCGTGCCTTGCGATAGCTAAGTACACCTTTTCGGATCCGGTCTACTTAAGCGATGCGTTGGCCGCGCTGAACCAAGTCGTCCACGAGCGAGGGAAGTCAAGGGAGAAGGCATGCGACTGAACGGCGACGGGGAGGATGCGTGATTCCCCCGGACGACGTGAAAGATTTGCTTGCTATTGCTGGTGGGTAATCAATGATCTTGCTTCAAATTTGGCATTAATGTTGATGCTACATTCGACTTTTAGCTATAATTTGCTGAGGTTATTCTCCGGTCCCACGGTTCTTCAGTCTTGTCGAATTTTCTCCAGATGGCCTTCCCTTTTCGTGGCCTGTCATGGCCTCGTTGAACTTCTTTTTGAAAGCGCCCGGCTGTGAACATATCAGCTAGATCCATCATCACACTAGAAATACCAATCCTCACCTCTCCTATGCCTTGACTTGCAACGTTGTCGCGGAAGTGATCCGTTCCCATGCCTGTTACAACACATCAATCGGCCGATCTTGCATCTAGGTTTGGGCACAATACCTGTATTACCCTCATGCTTCGCCTCGTTGTCACTCGCTGAGCCTGTCTCAGTCAATCCGAATGCTATTGGTCCAATGAGAACCACTGACCTCTAGTTGTCGCAATGGCGGGCTTATGTGTCGGAGTACCTCCACCCCGAGCATGCGCATCCCCGACTGCCTTCACGGCTGGCGTATTGAAAGGGTTCAGAGGAGTGAAGTAGAACAGTGCTCCTACACCTCCAGCAGCGAGGGCCAAGTTTCGTGGGTTGTTCATGGTGGATGGTCAGTGGTCAGAGATGGTAGAGAGGTATGACGGAGCTCATATGCAGGATAGACAGGTACGAGAGAGCTGCTTCATGGTGGCCTTTGAGCCTCAACCGAAAGTTAGTAGTTGAAGACGTCATGAGTACCTAAAGGCATGTAGTAGCGGGAGCTAGAGGGAGTATCCGTCAGGAGACGAATCTTGATCACTTTTGAGCCGCATTTGAATCATTCTTGGCGTATGAAGACTTTTCATACGGAAGTTGATGAAGGGTGCGATGTCCAACAGTACTTGGTGCATGAACTGCTGGTGGTGCAGATGCGGATTCCCAGGTGTGGCTGAAGATCAGCACAGCCACGCCAGGCTTCGCAACCTGCTGAAACGACAGAGCGATGACTAGGCCGCGTCGCTCTGATCACGTTGATTTCAGAATCAGAATTGCGCATTTCCCATCTGCATTCACATTCACAAAGGATTTTGTCAGCTCACACTTGCATCGTGAAAGCGCTGCTGTTCTTGTGCGAGATCTATTTCTATTCTCGCGTGGCGCATGGTGCACCACGAGTCACGAATCACATTCTCTGAACCAGCGTCTGCCAATGCGTGTGCCGCCGACCAGCCCACCGGCTGCTTAGCGTCGCTTCTAACAACTCACAACCCGGTCCACGCTCTAGCCAGGCTATATATCACAACGTTGATGCCCGCTTGCTGACGACCATGTTCAGCTTGTCGGGCACCAGCGTCACTTCACGCCGCGAGATCGAAGACGAACGACGCGAGCGCAAAGAGAAACGGAAGCAGAAGAGCGCAGGCGGAGCAAAAGACGGCTCACGACCAGCAGAAAAAGCGAAGGACGGTGAGAAAGCGTCCCGCAGGAAGGGCTCTGCGTCATCGGCGAGCACGAAGGAGAAGGCGCGATCCAGGGACAAGTCACCGCAGCGGGAGCGACGAGCACCGAGCTCGCAGTCGTCAGACACGTCAGAGCGTCGCAGCAAGATGTCGATCGTGCCGGAAATGGAGCGGCGGCCGTCTGGCTCGCTTGCATCCTCCACCAGCAGTTATCCCAAGTTCTCCAGCAAGCATAGCAAAGAAGCGGTCGGCAGTCGCGAAGATGTTGTTAATCCTCGATTATCGCTCTACACGCCAGATCCAACGGATCTTGGAAGTGAACAGCGCGGTAAACGCACGACTGAACGACGATATCCCTCCGCTGGAGTGGGAGCAGCACCGCCCAGTCCGCCTCTGACTAACGCCGAACACGATCTACGAAGAACGAGAAGCAGTAACAGCGTCAAAAAGACGCCATCCAAAATACGAATAGTCTCACCGCCTCGGAAGGTCAGTCTTGAGAGGGGTCTACACGAGAAGAATGGCGCGAGGAAAACTGGATCATCGTCTTCCCTAAGGCGGCGAGCAGACAGCGAAGGGCGGGCAGGATCGCCTTCATTGCGAAAGATCGCTTCCAGAAATCAGTCAAGAGACGAGCTCACTGAAACGAACACGGAGATCAGCTCGCGAGGTGCAAGGGACCATGCAGCTCAATCGACCGCTGCACGGTCTGAAGCTACCTCTACGGCAACGGAGTCAACCGTGGAACCAACCCCTCGCAAGGCATCGCGAACGGTGCGCACTACTCCAGTTGCAATCCCAGATGATCAAGCCTCTCCAGTATCTGCACCAGACTCCTCACCGCGCACACCTACCACGAACGACCCACGAATACCGCACACCTCGTACCCAATCGGCAAGCCTCAGGTCATAGAGGTTGTGCCAAATTCAGCTCTTGGATCGCCCTACTCCGTCCAGTCAAGCGGCTTCCCAAGCGCGGGAGCAGCTCCTCCACCACCTCCACCTCCTCCGCCGCCTCTGAATACTGATATCGAGATACCTCGTGTTGACTATCTCTTGCAAAATGGTGGTCTGCCTCACCTCATACCTAAGCGCTTCACTTCGGTCCTCGCGCCTACGGCATCACAACAGACGCAGTACCCAAACTTTATGTCGCCTCGTGCTTTCGGACCGCAACATACAGATGTACGGAACATTTTCTCACCGCTACAAAATGTGCTGGACTCCTATTTGCAAGTCATCAGCAAGAGCGGGTCAGTGGCAGTTGCGACTGGCTACAGGTCGGTGGCACGGCGGCTACTTGACAGACTTGAGGCGGTCTTCAATCGCAACATCTCGTCCGAGACATGCGAGTGCATTATGTGCCAGAACGATGGCAACATAAGCATGGTGTCTGAAGATGAGGGCACTGGTCTTAGCTGGGGTGAAATCTTGGAATTCGTGTCTGGCAGACAAGAGCTCCCTGCTTGGCCACCATTCTCGATTGCGAGCGATGCACCGATCCAGGTCATGAATGCTGAAGCGCCAATGCAGAGAATGGATATCGACATACCGCATGAATTTCGCGACCATTACATCAAGCAGAGCAAGCGAACGAAGGACGCCGTGCAGAACTGGTTGGCTGCTCAGCCAGAAGTTCGAAGCAGTCCGCCACAAGAAGTGGATGACGAGACATTGTTGTTCGCGATCATCACGCATCTTGAACCGGAGAACAGGAAGCTATTCACGGCACTACTTCGTGGGATGTCTACTTTGCCTGCTTCCAGAGCGCCTACACCAGCCGAGAGGCCCAAGTCTGAGCTGATGACGCGAACGGCCCTGGCCTTGCAGCGTCTGTATAGGCTGGAGAAACCTCCACGAGATGCAGAGTGCGCTATCTTCTTGCTACGCAATCCTGACCTTCATAGTGTACTCGCGACATTGGCAGCTATCAGTAGTGGAGAATGGGACATCCTTATCTCTGGACGCTTCGACGGATTCCTGTGGAGCGGCGCAGATGGTCTGGATAGCAGAGGCCCATCTCGCGGGCCAACACCTGCTCAGCGAGGAGCCACACCGGGCTTCCCTTCCAGAGGTCCAACACCTTCACAAGCGCCTTCAAGAGGTCCATCAAGAGGCCCCATGGCTACTTCACCGAGCTCAGCAGCATTTGGTGCACCTGTGCAGATGGACGAGGACACCGAGGTTGCCGTGCTGGGCGAAGTTGAGCGAGAAATTTTCATGGGTATGGATGCGTTGGAGGACGCCTTCGAAGCTCTGCACACCAAGGCCGAAGAAGTTCGCGCGGCTTTGCGAGCACGCCACGCAGGTCTGAACGTTGCTGCATCGAGAAGACGTGGGTCATGGATGCAAGGTCCAGAAGCGTTGGTCGGCACGCCGGCCATTGGGGCAGGCATGTGGGGCACCGGAGGACCAGATGAGGATGATTGGAACGACGATGCGAGAAGCGAGCTGCGACCAGACGACTCCGCGAGTAACATCAGCCATAACAGAAGACGACGGAAGCATCGTGACAGGGAGCGTAGAGAGACCCCCGCCCCCGTAGAAGAGGAAGATGAGAGCGTAGTCGCTATTGAGACAGGTCCTCCTAAGGGAAGGAGACGATGAACGACATCTGGACAGTTTGCATGGAAGGACATGGCATCATCTGCAGGCAGTACACACATTGTTGGAAGCATAGCATAGGCGCACTTTGGGACATGGCTTTGGTCATGCATGAAAGACTGATATGATGGATTCACGAGTGATATGTCAAAGGGTTAGGTAGCATCCAGAGTACCCTTCATCAATGAATAGAGAAAGCCATGATTTAGGCTTTGCGCAGCAATTCGATCTCCTGGAATGTCGCAAATCGTGCTTCATCAAACCATCGGGCGGTGACGGCATTCTCGCGAAGACAAGCTCTCATCTCGCGGGGCTAGCCCTGCAGGCACCCTTGTCAGATCCCGACAGCCAACCAGCATTCTCAAGTGATTTGTTTACGAGACAGCCTCGCTCTCTCTCACCCAATATCCCGCGTACCGTTCCTTTCTTTCTTTACAGGAAGCCGCCACGCTCATTCGCTTTTTGTTTCTCGACCAGCTTTTGGTGCGCGTAGACTTCGCTTAGGGTTTCGTTGTTGCTTGGGCAGGCGGGCAGCGGCAATCCACGACTCCACGCCGTGTCACACTAGCATCGGTTCTCGCGCCTGCGGACGGTCATAGCGGCAGCCACCAACGGCGCGGACGTGAGATCTCTCTGTGGAGTGTGCGTTGGCAGACCGGACAGGCAGGCAGTGACTGGTGTTTGTAAACTTTTGCGTTCTGAAGTTTGGCATGGCGGGTTACTGAGGAAGTGTTTGGCGGGGTCATACACGATTCATATCACAATACTCTACGGCGGTTACGAGCAAGAGCTGAGAGAGTACAATTCTCTCTCGAAGATTTTCTGAAGAGACAATTTGCCCGTGAGGAGTCTCCAGCAGTCGATACCGCGATCGTCGACCGACATCCATCCACGAGCGCAAAACACGAGAGTCGAATCGCTGAGGTCCCAGCCGCGGCACCATGTCTCTCCAAACAGACGGCAACACGGACCCCGAGTCTCTCTACACAAAGCAACACTGCATAGGCGGAGGCTCATTCGGCAAAGTCTACAAGGGCGTAGACAAGCGGACAGGTCAAACCGTGGCAATCAAGATCATAGATGTGGAGAATGCAGAAGACGAGGTGGACGACATTATAACGGAGATCAGCATCCTCTCGGAGCTGCAGTCGCCATATGTGACCAAGTATTATGGCAGCTTTCTCAAGGGCAGCGATTTGTGGATCATCATGGAGTTCTGCGCTGGTGGAAGTTGTGCTGATTTAATGAAGCCGGGCCTGCTGGGTGAAGAGAGCATAAGCATTATCATGCGGGAGTTGCTATATGGGTTGGAGTATCTACATGCGGACAACAAGCTGCATAGAGATATCAAGGGTGAGTCAGAGCCTTTATATGTACAAGCGCTGCCGGGCTAATGCACACACAGCTGCGAACATCCTCCTCGGTTCAAGTGGTCAGGTCAAGCTTGCAGACTTCGGCGTCTCGGGCCAGCTCTCGCAGACTATGACCAAGAAGAACACTTTCGTCGGCACACCCTTTTGGATGGCACCTGAAGTCATCAAGCAGTCAGGCTACGATCACAAAGCGGACATCTGGTCACTCGGCATTACTGCGCTCGAGCTTGCGAATGGCGAACCACCGTACTCGGATATTCACCCCATGAAGGTGCTGTTCTTGATCCCAAAGAATCCACCTCCATCACTCCAAGGCAACTGGAGTCCTGCATTCAAGGACTTTGTCGAGCGTTGCATGAAGAAGGAGCCTAGGGAGCGACCATCCGCGAGGGAACTGCTGAAGCATCCATTCATCAAGAAAGCAAAGAAGTTCCAGTATTTGACTGAGCTGATTGAGCGATACGAGCGATGGCAGGTCACGCACAAAGACAAGATGCAGGACAGCGAGGACGAAGATTACTCGGAGCCAGAAAAGCCGAGTCCCTCAAGCGAGCATTTGTGGGACTTCGGCACGATACGGCCTGGTGCTGGCACGAGAGCGCAGGGACTGAAGGCACTCAACGACGCAGCTGCGAACGCGCGAAGCGGTAACACGCCTCCTACTGATACTGGCAGTCCAAGAAAGAGCAGGAGAAGTGACGTCGAGAATCAGCAGCGTCGTGTACCGTCCGGCAATACGATCCGTGCATCACGACCGCCTCCTGGTCTCGCGACTCCACCTAGCCTCAGCCCTACACGCAAGCCAGTGCCGTCGATGACGAACGCTCCTATGACTCCTGGCACTGCGGCCAAAGTGCCCTTGCCTCCTAGTCCAGAGAAGAGCGTCTCGTCTCCTTTGAAGGCAGCACACTCTCCTCCTAGCTCGCCGACAAAGACACAATTACCACCATTACCTCCACAAATGAGGCCACCGACAATGGAGCAGAAGAGCTCTGAATCAATTCCAGTGGTGCGAGATTTCGCCAGCGACAAGACTGCGGCAACGCCATCGGAGCCCTTTCCAATCATGGCTGCCCCAGTACTGACGCCATCATTGGCGCCAGCGATCGATCTGCACTCACCCAAGCTACGGCAAGCCTCGCCGGTTCCAGCAGTTCCAAGCACGCCAGCAAAAGAGGCCCCAATACAGCAGAAGCCGCTACCATCTATCTCACAGCAGCCACTCCCGTCGTTCTCGAGCGCTTCACCAATTGCAGCGGCAATACCGCGCAAAGCTACACCTCTGCAGGGCATACCATCAGATCATCCAAAGCAGCAACAGCGACGGCGATCGAGTGCTTCACGACCATCACTTGATCTAGGCTCCACTGACCCACGTAGGTCATCAGCAATACCGAGTAGCGCGTCTAGAATACCGAATGCGCAAAGCCAGCTGAGGCAGTCTGGGATGATGAGTCCACCGCCACAATTCAATGCGCCCATGGAGATTCCTCCCAGGAAGGACCTTGCGTCGCCGCCTCCTTCGTCTATGTCCTCCTCTCTGGCATCATCATCTAGTTTGCTCTCTTCCGCGTCTCATCATCAGACACAGCTCCCGCCTCACCAGACGCTTGAGGTCACAGCACTGAACTCGGTCGTGATTCCTGCACTGGAAGCAGCTCTACATAGACGAGCCTACAATATGAATGCCATGATTCAGACTTCAGCTAAGGGTGCACGATCTTCAGTCGAAGTCCAGAAACTCCAGCAAGGACACGAGAGCGTGCGACGCTTGGTGGGTAGAGCAATACGACTGATGAGCGAGATCGACGAGTATGATGCTCGAAGCCCTGTAGGTATGGGCGGTGGAGTCGAAGGCTTCCTTGAAGGCTTTTTAGAAGAAGTTTTGGTCAGAGTCGAGGCTGTAGAAGAGGAAGGCGAGGAAGGTGTTGAGTTGCAGATGCCAATTCAGCAGCAGAGGTGATGATGGTCTCATGGGTGAAATGAGGTACACGATATGATTATGGGCCTTTTATTTGTGATGCATACTAGGGTCGGACGTCTGGGTCGTTCTTCTGAGACATGGATGTAGCGATTATTGGCGAATAGAGATACCATTTGCACAGTACCTAAATTGGTTGGTAGATATCACGTGCTCCACTGAGACCTCCATGGTAACTTCCGTTTACTATGACGGCGCCAATATTGTTTTAGCTAATGCAGAAATGCTTCAAAACATTCTTTCAGTGTTGTAAAGAGGGGCGGCTTGGGATTTGCGTCAATGTGCATACGCCCGGGTAACACCTGACTTCTCGAAAGAGCTTGGCCCCCAACGGGCAGGACTCCGGGCCGCATCCGGATAGCCGTTATCAAAATATCGCGAGCATTTGTCGCGTCTTCTCGAGCCTCATTCATCTCGTCAGATAACGCGTGAGAAGAACAAACGTTCTGGAAGCCTGATGATACCACAAACGGCTTATCTCTTGCCTCGCCAGCCCAAGCATCTGGCAGTTCTTGGGGTTGTCGCCGTGAGGGTCTAAGGATTTCTTGGGAGACAGCGATGAGGGTTGGCACAGTCTTGGAAGTGCCTCCACCTCTCTCGAAGGTTGCATTTGCCTTTCGGTATCAGACTATCACCTTCCCTTTGCGTCATGAGCGCGGAGACGACAAGGCAGATTGTCGTTGAACGTCCCTTTAGGCGACTCCGCACGAGGGCAGATTGCGAAGGAGCCCAGACATGTGGCTCTTCGCTTCTGCCAACCAAGGCCACGTTCCAAGGACTGATTTTCGGGGTGATCGTCGTGCAAAGAGCGCACAGCAGCGCGCGCATTGGCTGAAGTGACCCAAGACGCTGCAACTCTGCTCCAAGAACAACGGAGAATGGCTCGAATGTGCCTTGCCCGCCTCTAAGCGTAGCACATCCTTCGCGACGTTATCTCTTGGAAATTTCTCAGGGTGGCTGTTGCATTGCAGTGCTCGCGTGTTGGTGAATGGATCATCGCTCAACTAGTATGGTCACTCGTGAGACTATAAAATGGTTCTCTGGACCTTGCTTCGTACGTGATCGACACTTCATTTTACGTTGAAGCAACCCAAATTCTACGCCGTGTACCATCACACCAACACCATGGCGATAGACGAGACCAAGAACACGATCGAGCCTGTGCCGACGAACAATGAGTCTGAGGCCAGCGGTACAATGGAGACCACGGAGAAGAAGACCATCGGTCAGCGACTGTGGAAGACGACCAAGACGCCTGGGTCTGCAATCCAAATCTTGATCGCTGCCATCATCGCCATTGCCATCGGTATGGCAGTGACTGCGACTGTCCAGGATATTCCCGAGGCCGCTCCCGTCATCCTCGAGATCCCTGGTTCCCTCTGGTTGCGTGCACTTCGTGCTACTGTCTTGCCATTGATCATTTGCGCGATCATCCTGGCCATGCAAAACCTGAGACAGATGGCACGTGATGGCAAGAAGCTTGCGCGATGGACCATCGGCTACTACGTTCTGACGACAATGTTTGCTGTTGTCCACTCAATGATCATGGTCGACCTGGTGTGGCGGCCCCTCATGGTGGTTGTGAGCGGTGAGGCACTGGAAGTCGACCCATCAGATCAAGAGACCATCGATGAGCGCAGCTCAAATGCTCCACACGATATTGTGGTGCAGGTCTTCGAGTCGTTCATTCCAAACAACGTGGTCGCCGCGTTGGCGGAAGACTCTCTCCTTGCTGTCTTGGTGTCCGCCGTGGTGGTCGGTCTGATGATCAAGGGCCCACCATCGAACTCGCCATTGCTGCGCGCAGTCATTGAGGTCGAGGCAATCATCTCGGTCATCATTACCTGGCTCATCAAGGTTGCACCAATCGGTGTCTTCTTCCTCATCCTCTCGAACCTGATGACCTTGGACATCGAAGACATCGGTGTCAACCTTGGTGTCCTCATTGGCGGATCCGTCACCGGCATGTTCATTCATCTCTTCGTGGTACTGCCGATTCTGTTCTTCTTCTTCGTTAGGGAGAATCCATATTCCTACTGGATGAAGAACAGCCCAGCTTGGATCACGGCTTGGTAAGTCTTTCAACATGATTGCATTATTCTTTTGGATCAGAAAGGATCATTCGCAATTGTCATAAGCTCCAGAGAGATGTCGCTAACCAGATTTGCACAGGGGAACTGCTTCGAGTGCCGCTACGTTGCCCGTCACTCTCAGATGCTTGGATGCACGAAAGGTCCCGCGTGTCGTCGCAAAGTTCACTGCACCATTGGGCTGCTTGATTAACATGGACGGTACTGCAATCTACTTTCCAATGGTCGTTGTCTTCCTTGCTGCCACCCAAGGAATCGAGCTGAACGCGGGCGACTACACCATTATTGTCCTCCTCTCCACTCTTTCGTCGATTGCGACCACTCCTATACCCTCTTCTTCGCTTGTATTGACCATCATGATCGCAAACAGCGTCGGCATCCCAATCACGGGTATGTACGCTGTCGTTGTCGCCATAGATTGGTTCATAGACCGCTTCCGAACGGCCACAAACGTCTCTGGAGATCTGTTCGCGGGAAAGATCATGCAAAAGGTTACAGGCATCTCAGACGAAGACACAAAGGACTTCAATTACGAGCACAGCTCTGGCGTCACCGGCGAGGTCCAAGAATCGGTGCGGAGACGGTCTGAGGAGGACAAGCGTGAGCTGAAGGAGGTCTGAGGGCTTCATGTACTCTTGCCAGCACAACGCATGGCTAGCACATCTGATCTCCATGCACGAGATTAAAGAGCATATGTAGCTTATATGAGTGCATCCATGAGCAATTAGTGTCCGTTCAATTCGTACCTGAGATGTTTGCTGACGATAATGCACCTTTCTCAGTCAGCAGTCACATGACTGGTCTCGGTTCTCATAGAGGAGCATCACAATTCTTATCATGGCAATCCATGTGGCAAAGTTTCATGTTCTTTGATGGAGAAAAATGCTCTGCAGCATCAATGATGCTTCGAGATGTACCTCGGCGTCCGAGCGTCTCGGACCAACTTTGGCCTTCAACCCAACATTTCATTCGTCTGGCATCGAATCACCTTCCATCTCGACGATCTGAAAGTTCATCTGATCACCATCAAGACTTACGTCATTCGAAGAACTACAGATGGTGCGGCTGTCAGGCGTGCAAAGAGATGTACTTTCGTTGTACCGAAAGTGTCTCAGGGCTGCCAGCAAGAAGCCTGTCGTATGTCCAAGCTTCACATCACACCGCTAGTCATCAAGCTCATCAAGGACATAGGACACGAGACCGAATTTCATCGAATTTGCACGGGAAGAATTCCACAAGAACCGCGAGCTAGACAGGAAGGACTTTGCAACGATCGAGTTTCTCATCCGCAAGGGCCATCGGCAATTGGAGATCTACGAGGATCCAGGCATCACCAATATTTCGAGATGATTCTGAATGTCCGTACACCCCCATTGGCGCTTCACGTCTCTTCCAAGCAAGTACCGGGAAAGGACTGGACAATGTTTCAACAACTTTCGAGAGGCGACGCTCACGTGATCTGACGAATTCGAGGTCGTTCTGGAATGTTCTTGCATGTGCTCACGCATTCATCATCTGCTCTCGCACCTTCGAGCACACCATTGCTGACGACTAATCCCAGCGCCACCGCTTCTGCCTGTCGCCTGCTACAATACGCCAGCATCTTCTGGAAATGCTGCGTGTGGTGTATATATACGGCGAGAGACGTCCTCCATGAGACGCATCATCAGAACAAGATCAAGCAGTCTCATGCAATCTATCCGCACGTCTTCTCGACGACTACCTCAAGTCTACCGAGTTATTCCCGCAAGAAACATTCACCACACTCGCAACGCAATGTCTCTCTTCCCACGCTTCACACAGGAGTTCTCTCCACTTTTCCGCCTGCTCGACGATTACGACCGTGCTTCTCGTCAGCAATGGAGTAACTTCTCATCTGAGCTTCGATCCTTCCAACCAAAGTTTGACGTGAAGGAATTGAAGGATTCCTACGAGCTTCACGGCGAGCTTCCTGGAATTGAGCAGAAAGACGTTTCGATCGAATGGACTGATGGCAATACTCTTGCCATCAAGGGACGGACGGAAAAGCATGTCGAGCGCGGTACACGTCCGAACGCCGCAGGTGTGATTGAGGAAGCACCGACAGCATCTGGTGCTATCCAAGCCGCACCCGAGACCGACTCTTCATCAGTCGCTGCATCCGAGAATTATCACAAGCCATCGGTGTCTGACGAAGGTGAGGATGGCGCCTCCACCGTCGCAGGTGGCCACAACGCTCTTACTCCGGCCACAACGAATGCTGGCGAGGTCACCAAGGCCGCTGAAACTCAAGAACCCGCAGCCAAGTATTGGGTCTCTGAGCGTTCCGTCGGCGAGTTCCACCGCAGCTTCACATTCCCAACTCGCGTGGATCACGATGCGGTCAAGGCTAGTCTGAAGAATGGTATCTTGTCCATTGTTGTGCCAAAGGCTCAGGCGCCCAAGGCAAGGAAGATTGAGATCCAGTAGACCTGCAAATCACCCTCAATCTACCAAACTTGTACAATCATTTGAGCATAGCATGGAGGTCTTTGTAGCATAGCGAATCGCGTTAATATATGGAAATACACAATGAACATTCACCCCATCTGATTTCACAACTTCCCGCCTTCTGATGATGAACATACTTTCTGGAAAATGCCTCGTTCACGTGAGCTATAGCATACTCCTCAGTGTAGAGTATTCGTGAAATTGACCGTCGCAAATGAAGGAAATTGCTTCAGCTGTTCACATAGTCAATCGCGGACCCTTGATACCACCTCGTGTGCACATTACCCTCAACATGACCAGATTTCGCGTTCGTATCAATTGTTCGTCTGGATCGGAGAACTTGAAGGCTTGCACATCGATGTCAAGCCTCTTGAGAGAATTACTCTTGGTCCAGATGGTCCACAGCTCACCTACTGTTCGATACCTTCTTCAGTCAGCTCGACCACACAAGGTGAAGTCAATGTTAATACTCTAGATGAGGCGTTAGAGCCGAAGCGCAGTCTTATGAGCATGGTACAGACCACCAATTGTTGGCATCTCGTAAGCTCAGAAAGTTCAGCGTAATTGATGCATATTGGACCCGTGAAAGCGTCGCTGAACTGATAAAATCAGTGAGGCGTAGACTCTTGGTCACTCGGCTGAAGTTGGACTGAACAGGTGCATTAATGCATAGACACTTGGTGCTCAAGATAGTGCTGGCTTCTTCTGCTATCTGCTTGTTCAGCAGCAGAATCGTCGGACATTGCATGGGTGGCCTGTTCGCGACGTCGATCGCAGTCCACTCGAGCAGACGATCAATATGGTCCTCTGAGACGTCGGTTTGAAGCCGAGCGGAGAGAGCTAAGCGTGTCTGCTCACGATGTGAGTCTATGAGCTGCTGAAGGTCGGGATAATTCAAAGCGAAGCAATAGACGAGATCGCGAAGCTCGCGAGGTAGAGCAAGAAATGAGCTCTTTGTGGCATCCATCGCATGATGAACTTTTACATCGAACGCCCGAAGTGGTCTGAGGAAAGGAGCTGTGGGAGCCTGTGGGACACAGATGAAGAGGAGGGCTGCTTGGGGCCTTCATGCCTGAGGCTTTTCCGTTCATCTCATCACATTGAACTTCGACACGAATCTCGTCCTCACTTTGCACTTTCTTTCCTTCACTACACGAACCACAGCGTCTTGTTCAAGGCTCTGGCGGTCACTCAAATGGTGCCAAACAAAAGGGATGATCGAGTTCGAATTGAAGTAACAATGCCGGACGATGAGTATACGATTCAACCTGTGATCACGAATACGCTGTTGACATGGCGGCATACAAGCAGGCGTACAGGCTTTGGCCTCAAGCATATTCAAGACCTGCCACTGCGTCGACTTTGTCTTCGACTCATGCCATATGTCCGGCTCGCAACAACAGCTGCGATTCCACTGATATTGACAATCAGACTAAAGATTGTCAAGCACCAGCCTCTGCCCGCGCTATCTGTCAATGGCTGAATAACAGCTGCCCAGATAGCACTCAGGCCGCACCGCATGATCTGTCCAGACGCGTAAGCCGTACTGGACTTCTCGGGGTATATATCGACCAGAAGAGTGCTGGCAGGATGGCTTATGGATGTCGAGATCCCGCAGATCAGGAATTGAAAGACCATGGGACAAGCCGGATGAACTTGCGCCTGCACAATCCAGCCGTAGCCGATGATGAGTCCAGTCTGCAAGGCAAATGCTGGTATGAAATGTTTCGACCTCGCGGCTTCAATCGGAAATTCCGAGAGATCGATCGAGTTTAGATTCGCTGAATGGACGTTCTGCTCCTTGGCCGTTCTGCGATAATTTCGATCTGAGAGGATTCCAGCAACCAGACCACCGAAGGTCATTCCTGCAAGACCGGGCAGAAATGCCAGGCCAATCTCGAGCTCATTGTAGCCGTATACCTGATCAAAGATGACGGGTGTGATGACTTGAAATGTGTAGTATGCTGAATAGGAGGAGCCGATCATCCACAGTACAAGGGCTGCATCTGGTTCAAAGAGTATGCGCACCGAGTCCAAGACTCTAATTGGACTCCAAGACGTCAATCCGTGGGAGCGTTGCGCATCGTCTGACCCACCAGCTTTCTTCTTCTTCATCAAGCCATACCAAGTTTTCCAGATGCCTCGTGTCGGAACTGATCCGTTTCCGACAATGTTGCGAGCTGTCTCGGGAAGCGTGCTGCCTATGATCAAGAAGCAAGCCGCAGCAAGACCTAGTAAGGCAACAAACACCCATCTATAGCCACCAGACGAGCTTGCAACCACGCCTCCAATGATAGGCCCAACGCTGCTGATACCGTTGCATGTCGACATGAGGGGACCGAGCATTCCACCACGATCCGCTGGCACGGCCACATCGGCTACGATACCATAGGCAATTGCCGGTGTTGCAGAGCCACCAACACTTTGCAGTCCTCTGAGCGTGATCAATGCGGCATAGTTGTCTTTGTTCAATGACAGACCAAGACTAGCCGCAGCATAGATCAAGATCAGCACCATCAGGACTGGACGCCGTCCAAATGCGTCAGCTAGTGATGCGAATATGCCTGGCGAAACTCCTTGACAGATCGCGTAGACTGTCACTGTCAAATTGATCGCTTGAATCGAGGTTGCGAAGCTCGTGCTGAGCAGCGGAATCAGCGGAAAATAGATAGTCGATGTTAAGGTTGACAGGGTCGTGACGAGGCCGAGGAGATATGTGATATAGGTGCGCATCGAATTGGCCACCACGAAGTATTCATCATGGCCATTGGTAGGCAGATTTCCGTCGCTCTGCTCTGGCCTCTGCAGTCCTTGAGTACCGGCTTCATCTGCTTTGCTCGATTTCATCATGATTGTGTAGACACAAAGTAATGTTCAAGGCAGTAGTTCGGAACCTAGAGAACATCGATTGCTTTCGAGAATGATTGTATGCGCTTCGCACGAGCTCTGATGCGATTCGTAGAATGCTCTGGTCTACAAACAGTATGTGAGCACGCGACACTTGTCGTGTATATGTATTTGTTGTGCTCGCAAGGCTGACTCACTTGAACATGACCATCGTTTCTCCATTGGTATCCCCAGGTCGTAATTGCTCCACTTTTGCTGCGGGATCTTCCACAATTCCACTAGTCACATAACAAGACTGCCGTATTTCCGTAAATTTTGCTCCTCAAACATACTTGAAAGGATCGTTGCTGCCATGCCAAATGCTGAACATCGGATCACTCTGCTCCGAAGTTACATCACGGATCACCACGCTCGGGAAGCTTTCTCAGGCCCCATCATCATCAGTTATCCATTTCGTGATATGATCGCATGAGCACTCGACCTAAGAACCAAGACCCACAGTCGACGAGTTCAACTTTAATAATCATATCGACTTGGGGCAGGGTGGTAGAGCGATGCAAGGAGAACCTTCCACGAATGAATCTGTTATGCGGTGAAATGAAGACGGCACGAATCCACACAGTGACTTCAATTGCCGATGTACTTGCTGACATTGTAGGTGAACACTAGTGCATCACGGTTATCTTGTGACAATTCTGCACAACTCACGCATCTGAACATATGTCAGTCCTGGGCAGCTCACTACCAATCTCAGAAAGTCTCACAGGGACAGCAACTTGTCATTAATTCGTCAAGGATTTCCTATTCTGAATCGGATCATTGGCAGTATGCTCCTCATCTCGAGGGCCAAGCTGGTATTCGCGGATATTGTGATTCCGTTGGCAGAGCCTCGCTCACGTGCGCGACCCTGGACATCCGGTAGCATACTTAAGCAACTGCTGCAATTAGACGGAGCTACTCTTGCTTTCTAAGAACGTCTCACCTCACTCAGAGCTACTTCAACACTTCGAATATCCATTACATCCCGAGATGCTAAGCTTGCCCCAGCCGTCATGGGTACACCGAGGCAGAATAGAGATGCTTGCTGTGCAACAAGAGAGCGCACCTCGTAGCGGATGCTCATGCTCCATTTGTCCTGGCCTTCGGAGGCCTTGCTGTGAATGTAATCGTCTCAGCCTCTAACGTCTCGCTATCAAGCAAGACCAGAGTGCCTGTCTGCTTGAAAGCTGGCACAGCAATTAGCCTGACCTGCTGTCCAGCAGGTCCTTCAATAATAGACGTGCTAAAGTGTGGCTGATTTCCAACGAAAAAGACATGTGGGCACTCTCGAATGATGAAGGGATCGCTGTCCTGGAATGGGTAGCTCCCTGTGAGACTTGTTAGTTATGTAGAGAGCGCCATGTCGAACACGTGTGACGTACATAATGTGTCTGGGGCCGTTGGCGCGTTGTTCCTCCATCTCAGAAGGTGCTCCATCATTCGTAACCTGTTCGTCCCACTGACATATTTGTACATGTCGTTGATGGGCTGGCCTGAGTTGCCCAGAAACCTCCAACCATCGATATCGCCTTGCCATGGATTTGTCACGCTATCAAACCAGTTCGGCGTCTCTGATGGCTGCGCGGGAGGATTGCAGTATGTCCTGCTGTGAGGAAATAGAGCAGGATGCAGGGCTTGCTGAGGAATAGCGACACTTGCAGGATCTGTTGCACCTGGCATGAGGGTGACCGGTATTGATGGTAGCAGCTGTGCAATAAATGCATCAAGGGTCTGGCTGGGTGAGGCATCGTAGCCAGATGTGTCGTGACCGTACTTTTTGAGCGCCGTCGGCCGAGCGGCGACTTCTTCGCGTGAAGGGATCGGACTTGCATGTGCCATGTTGTTGCCAGCAATAATAAGTCGAGAGATCTGGGCTACGTGTTCGCTCTCAGGTAATGCTTCGCCAAGCAGGAAATCACTCAGTAGGTCCAGTGCTATGCTGTCGCTGCCGTCACCAGCAATGCCGAGACCACTCACAATCGCGATCTTGCCAGCGTTGCCAGTCTCTTGAGTTCTGTCAGGCTGCTCCGGAAGATCGGCCACCTTCACATCGAGCACCTCGAATTCGCCTGCTGCATTCTCGGTCCCAAGCGTTGCGATGATGCAGCCTGTGACGAGTAATTGCCGCTGCAAGTTGTCGCCTGTCAGCCGTAAACGGCCTGATTCGTCTTCCAAGAAGATCTCCTCTTGCCCGTCTGACGTGATATACTTTTCTCGTGCTGGTGGAGCCGCGATCCAGTGCTCTTTTGCCAGATCGTCAAGCACATTAGGCTTCAATGGCATTTCCATATACACTGTGCCAACGACCCAGCAGAGCTCGCCTTGTCGCACATCCAGCACACGCTCCATCTGCTGCGCCTTTTCTCCTGCGAGTTCGAAATTGTTCCATGCTTCTGATGCGATTGCTACGATGTCAGGCTTCAGCATTGCCAGCCGTAAGAAGTACATGTCGGCAAATTGTTGGGTGTAGTGCTTTTGTTCGCCCTTTGGCAGTTCGAACGTCTTGAGCGGTCGATATGTCGACGCTGCGCGGTTGTGCAGAGGAAAGTCATTCTGTCTGGCCTTCGATTAGCTAGCTTCTTTGTGACAGTGGACTCTCTCACTTGGGAGCTTGGAGGAAGTTTATGGGATGTTTGGCCATATTTGCACTTCTATGCGATCAACGACTTTCGTATGTTGCGATCTGAAGCATACTCGGACGAAAGTGGGGCAGACGACGCGACCGACGCGACCGTCGCGGGCTACGCGCTAAGTTCATGGTCACATGACTTTTTCGTCTCATCCGACTGCTCGAAGATCCTTTTTCCCGTTTGATATGTCGAACTTTGTCAAAAGCTGACTCAGGATAAGCTCGACATCTTTTGTAGCTTCGTGACGCGTTCCATGGAATGATGGCTGTTGTCCATTGAGGCGCCGGCCCCCACAACGCGGATCAGACGGCGAAGCATTGGGGCTGAGCTTTCCTTCCTCACTGGTCTTCACAACTGCAACCCTATGACTTGTGCTGTTAACTTTCTCGTTGCTGCGTATGCATCAATCAAGCTGTTTTGAAGTCTAAGAAACAAATTCGCCAAGTCTTGTCTTTCTCCTCTGAGCGGCCAAACAACAAAATCTTAGAGCACATCTTGACATTATAGAGAATCCGAGGATATCATCTGTGCTCGATGCCCATAGAGACATGTGCTGGTGACAAAAGCATGATTGGAAGTTATTAGCCGCTGAAGATGTCTCTCGAAGGACTCGATCCGATGGACTTCCAAAACTCGACTACGGCGTCTCCGAGTATGCCCTTCTCTGGAGTTTCAGATCAAGGTGGCTACACCTGCACATACCATGGCTGTTCGCGCCGCTTCGAGACACCAGTGGATCTGCAGAAGCACAAACGGGCAGGACATCGATCACAAGCGCCTAGTGTCGCCACAGCAAGTTCTTCTCCTGAGGGTCACGCATGGCCACACCGATGTGATCGAATCAATCCATACACCAGTCGGCCTTGCAACTCTATTTTCTCAAGACCTTATGACCTGACACGGCACGAAGACACTATACACAATGTGCGAACGAAGGTTCGATGTACTCTCTGTGTTGAGGAAAAGATCTTCTCACGCCTGGATGCACTGAAACGGCATCTGAGAGTCGTGCATCCAAACGATGATCCCAGAGCGGTGATCGAGGCAGCTCAGAAGGAACGAGATGGGAATGCAACGCCTGTCGTGAGTAACAACCCAAAAGCAGTTGCAAGTGACAATGTCCCTGCTCCCGAACTTCCTGCGCAGTTGACGTCTATGGAGAGAGATTCACCATCCTCAGCCTGGTCTCCGACCGAGATCTTTGAGTGAGTGTACACCTTTGTTGAAGCACCGCAAGTATTGCTGACCGAGGTGGCAAGCCAGTGGAATGGTGCCTTCAGCAGGGCAGATACAAGCATGGACTCAAGTGTGAGTGCTTCAACTGCAGGTCCCATCACAGGACTTGAGGAGAGCAGACGGAAAAGACTCAAAGTCATGAAGCACTGCGAAGGGTGTCGGCGAAGAAAGATCAAATGCGATCTTGCTTTGGTAGATTCAGGATCATGCACGCCTTGCACGAGAATGAAGATCCAGTGCGAGCCTCGGGTGTCGCTCGGATGGACAGCAGATGAGGACCGGGCCATCAAAGAGTTGCGCATGCGCGGAACTGCGTGGGACGAAGTGGCAGCACAACTTCCTGGGAGGAGTTCCCTACAGTGTCGACTGCGCTACACGCGGCTGTCAGAGCAACAACCATCTAGCAGGCAAGGAAGCGTGGAAGCATACTATCAGGCAACGACGGCATCGTTCTCATACTCGTCATCGTATGTAAGACGTCAAAGTGGGAATCACAGTCCCATGAGCATGTCTCCTGCAGGAATGTCGCCTTCACGAGGATCTCCAGTGTCCATGGCTTCAGACGGAGCAACGACTCCTCCACCCATCCGCTTCTTTGCCGAAACACCACCACCACCAGATGCACTCCCCAGCGCATCTCAATACAGCCTGCTGACCTTGACCAAGCCTTACAAGTATACCCCACTCGAACGAGACGAATTCCGGCTTTTGCTTCTCCAGCGTGGCGACATCAACGATCCGATTACCATGCATATACTGAAGATTTCCTTGGAAGACTTATTAGCTCGCAAGTATCCTTTCTATGCGTTGTCGTATGCATGGGGTACAGATCCGATCCTGGGAGCGATGATTCGCGCTCGTGATGCGGATATCGATGCAGCGGGTAACTTGCTTGCTGATCTCAGTGTATTCCCAGAACACTTCGAGCACCGCATTCGACCGAACCTATATGCTGCACTTCGACAGCTACGATCTTGCACAGATGATCTTTGGCTCTGGATTGATTCCATATGCATAAATCAATCAAGCGATAAGGAGAAGTCACAACAATTGCCTCACCTCTTGCAGATCTACAACAATGCTGCCGGAGTCTGCATCTGGCTTGGTGAACCGGAGCCTCAATTTCGCAGCGACGATGCTCCACAAGATCCTCTGGACTTCATACATTTCATTGTGAACCTCAAATTCCTGGATCGCTGGATGTACGACCCGGATCCTGATGAAGCTGTTCTCGCTTCATTTGTCGTGTTTGCCCAACTCCTGCGGCAACCATGGTTCAATCGCCGATGGGTCATCCAGGAGGTCTCGACTTGCAGGCACGCCTCTGTCCATTACGGTGACAAGAAGATTAATTGGATCGATTTCGTTGATGCGGTCCAGCTTTTTGTGGCCCACATAGATCAGATCCGAGTTGTGTACAGTCGCTCGAAACTTCACTCACGAAACCCTGATGCCTTCACGCACATCGAATCATCAGGTGCCATTGCGCTGGTCGAAGTTGCAAACACGCTCCTACAGAAGAACGTGGAAGGTGATATTATCGGCCGACTGCTCGACATCGACACACTGGTCTCTACATTCATCCACTTTGAGGCCACAGATCCGCGCGATGTCGTCTATGCGCTTCTTCCTCTGGCGAAGGATGCGAATGAGAGTGGACCTGGTCACAACCCGCATGCGCTCACATTGGAAGCCGACTACGCTCTATGTGCTCATCGTGTCTACATGCAATTCGTGCAGTACGTGGCGACCCGAAATGACTCGCTCGATATCATTTGCAAGCACTGGGCACCCAAGATCAAACAAGGTTCATGTGGACGACCGAACCATTACTCGGAAGACTGCGCGCTGGACGACACGCCGTCTTGGATAGGTCTAGTCACGCAGTCGTCCTTTGGGCCTCCCTCCAAGATGACGGGCCGACTGAACGGCGATAGTCTTGTTCAGGCAAATTCACATCCGGTCTATCATGCATCAAAAGATTCTGTGCCCAGCTTTCGTTTTGAAGCCAGTGCATCCAGACCTACTGACAACCTGCTGGCACGGCCGTCAAGCTCTTTCGACACCTTGGTGGCAAGCGGCCTGATTCTAGGTCATGTGACACAAGTATCATCTCGAGTCGTGGATGGGATCATCTCTTCTGAAGCCCTGCTGATGTCTGGCTGGGAGAATACTAGCGACGTCAATGACATACCTGAATGTCTCTGGCGCACACTGGTCGCAGACCGAACCAGCAACGGCAAGAAAGCGCCAGGCTGGTACAGAAGAGCTTGCATGCACGTTCTGACAAAGCGAGACTTCAACGGTGATCTTAACACCTCGAAGATCATCGCGAGCTATTCCCTGCCAAAAGTTGTCACGGACGAATACCTGAGACGTGTACAAGCCGTCGTCTGGAATCGGAAGTTCTTCATTTGCGCAAGCGAAAACGATGACAGGCCCATGTTTGGCCTGGGCCCACGTGCAATGGATATTGGCGATGCGATCTGCATATTGTATGGCTGCTCTGTGCCGGTTGTTCTTCGCAAGAGGTCGCAATCAAATACGGCCATGGAGTCTAGCTACAAGCTTGTTGGCGAAGCTTTTGTATACGAACACATGGATGGGCAAGCCATTGTCGCCAAGGACATTGATGTCTTAGAATCGGAGACGATGGAACTTCGCATACACTGATAATGATTCAGAAACAACTCCTCCCCAACTGCAGAACAGATCTAGGTTCGACAAAGTGATACCATACATGCCGGCATTAGTCCAGGATTCGCCAGCACATCCTATGCATCCATTGCATCCAAGCTACGGGCGAAATTGATATTGGCTAGTAGCTTTGCAGTGCATGAGACTTGGTCAGAGAGACCGTGTACATGCTTCTATACTTATCTATGACCTCGAGAGCCTTCGTCTTAGACAGCTGTGCACCGACGCGCCCGCTAAAAGAGCTACGAGACATTTTGTCTTCAATGGAGGTGAACACCGTCTATGGAGCATTCTCAGAGCTCATCTTTCAATCCCGTGCTCTGCTCATCTTTCCGGAACACGCGCTTGCCACCCAGCCACGTCTCCCTGACTTTGACATGACGCATGTCATCAGGTCTAACGTCCTCGAGCCTCTCATCAAGCACAATCCAATCAGCGAAAGATCCCTCCTTGATGACCCCAGCTTTGCTCTCAACGAAAGCACCGTTTGCTGGTCCGCTCGTGAATCCAGCGATGGCTTCCTTCAGACTCAATGCCTCATCTGAGTACCACCCTTCGGCTTTACCACCTTTCCCGAGCCCGGTCTTTGGAGACTTCCGCGTCATCGCAGCAAAGATGCCCTCGAATGGATTTGGCGGCTCGACAGGGAAGTCACTCCCGAGAATTGGTGTCAGTGGCAAAAATGAGCGCATACGATATGCCTCTTTCGATGTCCTTTCAAGACCGAGACGGTCCTCAGCATATGCCATATCGCTTGTTGCGTGTGTCGGCTGTATCGATGGGATGATTCCAAGGTCGAACATTCGTTTTTGGTCATCCACATGAATGATCTGGGCATGCTCAATGCGAAAGCGGTGTCTTGCCTGGCAATTTTTCGGACTCAGATCCGGGCACAAGTCGTGGTAGGCAAGTTCGAACGCATCGATCGCATATCTGTTCGCAAGATCGCCGATAGCATGAATGTTCACCTGGAAGCCAGCCTGTGACCAGTCATGGGCCAAACCCACCAACGTGGAAGCATTCACGAGCAGTGATCCAGTCGATGATGGCTCGTCGCTATAAGGCTCTATCATGGCTGATCCCCAGGAGCCAAGGGCACCATCTGAGATTTGTCAGTTTTGCTTTGAACGAAAGTATCTTCTATATTTCCGACCTGCAAACAGCTTCACACTCTTCATGGCAAGCATACCAGAAGCACTATCGATCTGCGGAACACTCCGACCGCAAAACGTGTTTCTCTTCTCGCACTCGAGCATTGCGTAGACTCGGACAGTCCAATCCGGGGTTTCAGAGAGCTCGCGGTAGAGCTCCAGATTCTCTGGAACGACGCCGGCATCATGCATTCCTACCAGGCCTACCGCGTTGAGAGCCTCCTGGGCAGCTTTAACAAACTCGATCTTCTGCTCCTTGCTTGGTTTGGGCCAGTAGCTCATGACCAGATCCATCGCGTTATCGCAGAAGACTCCATCTGTGGGCATCTCACCACCAGGGACTGCTGGCAGAGGTGACGGCAAAAGATTCAGAACCGGTTGTGACACCCAGATGCAATGCACGTCAATGCGATCCAACATGATGAACTTATGCCCCAGTCGATTGTCCTTCCCGAGATCTGCCTACGAAGTGTTAGGAGTCTCAATTGGCTCCCATCGGATCGACTTACAGCTGTTGGCATGCGGCCGAACACGGCTTGATCCCAACCCACGCCCCGAAGCCATTGTGTCGCTGTACCGGCATCAGGATGTGCAGTTGCATATGCGGTGATCCTATCAAGCGTCTCATCGAGTGATCCGGACCCGAACAGATCAACAGACTTCAGCAACTCTCCATACTGCAACAGATGGCCATGACCATCCCATAGTCCGGGGTACACATGGCCTGGCTGCTTCTGGGCGCCTCGAAAGACGCGAGTAATATGGCCGTCTGTCGAAACCTCTAGGCAATTGGCATGTGGATCGTTGTTCGGATCTAATGTCTCGAGCGATTGGTAGCAATATTCATCCGCGCTGGAATAGTCAGGCAGAAGTACCGCGAACAGAACAAAGGCTGATTGAAAGAGCATCTTGAAGGTATTGACGATGTTCCTGACCTCATGCATTTAAGCTAGGGTAAGACCTCTCCGATCACGGACGCACACTACGTTCCGCATCTTGTGCCCTTCGAATTGATAGTTGCGAGACACGATTGTCTAGACTACTTATGACATCCACTTATTCATGTTGGTCTTTGCGAGGTACGGACAATTGACCCGACTCATGGAGCTTTCGGCGACTTAAGACTGAAATCTGTGGATATGTGATGGGATCTTGGAACATTACCAAAGCTATCTTAGGGTGTCAAAGATGCCATGTTGTGTTGTCAGAGCTCAGGCTGATATGCTCGACAGTCTGATTTACTCTGTATAGATCTAGTCCGTCTTGAAGCCTTCACCAACTTCCGTATTGACTGGATCTCTGGAAACCTCATAACTTAGACCACAAATCGGAAGAAGCTCGCACTATCGCCAAGCTCGCGCTCTGCCTCCTTCTCGGCAGCCGTGTACTCCTCTGGACGTTTGTGCAGCCTGTCCCTTCTGCGATTCTCCCACCTCAAGTACAAGGTCATGAACGTGGAGAGAATGGCGGCCATAGCACAGAGTCCAACCAGTGCGCCGTGTCCGTTACGATACTGAGGACTATCTCGAGGCAGGAAGATATACGACGCGATAGCACCGCCGAGGTTTCCAATTCCAACCTGCATGGCCATGCCTACCGAGCGCTTCGTCGAGCCACCGATGTTATTGCCGTTCCATGCGGTAACTTGCGGGGTGTTGGTGTAGATGCCGGCTGCAGCTAAGAACGTTGCACCATACTTCACGTGGTTGTTCTCGCTGATCATCAGCATCAAGAAGCCGGTCATGCTAGTTACTTGTCAGATTTGGTTCTGGTCAAGCTTAAAGATACTTACGCAATCAGAATAAAAGTGATCTGGAGGATACCACGCTGCTTCAATCGGTCGGCAGCATACCCACAACCAATGCAGAATACGCAAGCCACAGCGTATGGGGGGACTGTCATGAGCTGAGCGGTATTGTTGGTGTAGCCTAGGTCGCGTACGAGAGTTGGAAGAAACATGGAAAATGAGTAGAGTGGCGTGAAGATTCCGACCGTCGTGATGCAGTTCACCCAGATCTTCCAGTCCTTGAGAGCATGGAATATGTACTTCTTGTCAAACTCCTCTGCCAATGATGAGCGATCAGCCTCGAGGCGTCGGTGCACTTCATCTTTCTCGGCCTTCGATAAGAACTTGGCGGTCTCCGGGTAGTCGTATAGAACCCAGAAGGCTGCTGCGCCAATCACAAATGTTGCGATACCCTCAAGAATGAAGATCCCTAATCATAGTCAACACTGCAAGCATGTTATGACAGCCTTCACCTACACTGCCACGCAGAAAGTCCACTTGTACCGTCCATCAACATGATAGCTCGCGCAAGCAGGCCACCGAAAGCACCGGCTGCGGTGGCAGCGGAGAAGAAGATGGCCATTCGGAAGCCACACTCAGCCCGACGGTACCACATTGTGATGAAGAAGGTGACACTGAGTTGATTAGCTTTACCCAAACATGATGCAGGTAGTGGTCTTACCCAGGAAAGAGACCACCTTCTGCGAGACCCAAGAAGCTGCGCGCCGCCATGAGTCCAGCATAATTGTTCACGAGACCCATCATGGTGCAGACAAGACCCCAGCACAACATGATGAATGGAATCCATAAAGACGGTCGTGTAGCCTTCATCATCAGATTTGAAGGTACCTCGGCGAGGACGTACCACGGGAAGAAGACTGCGAGGGCGTTCTGTTGCCATTGTCAGAGCACGGATCTGGTTGTGTGTACCAAGGCGAAACACTCACATTGTACTGAAGACCTGACATGTTCAGATCCCGTTCAAGTCCAGCCAGACGCGCATTGCCAATGTTAGTACGACTACATAATTAGTCAGTTGACGAAACAGGTCGAAGTGCATCAAATCAACGTCTGCGAGGATAGTCAGCATGTGAACTCTGTTAAAATGCACCCACGAGCACCTACACTCAAGGAACGACAGGAGATAGAGCAGAGCCAGGAATGGGATCAGATGGACATCTATTTTGCGCAACAGCTTCTTGGTGCTTTTTGGGTCGAAACCCATGGTATGGGTTTGAGTTTCGATGCCATCGGAGGAACTGCCCTCGAGGTACTCTGCGTCCTTTTCCTTGGTATCCATTCTTATTATTGAATTGTGGCTAGTCCTCTGCGCTGGAGTAGGTGACTTGACTGGAGGGTAATGAGGAGCAGAAGCAGAATAGATCAGGGACACGGCGGGCGACGATCAATTTAAGTAGATTGCAAAGGCTACGGCACCATCTAGGACGCACTGAAGTCAACTAGTCTAGGTGACAGACTCGTGGTGATCATGCAGAGCAGGGCTGGGCATGTGGATCCAATCCTAGTGATCCAGATGCTCCTCAGCCAAATCATCCTCCGTCGCAAGTCGCAACAGTCTAAGTGGTTCGCATGACCGGATCATTGACCGTTTCCAAAGGTGTTAGACAGTGCAGACAGGAACAGGACGCCTGGGCAATGATGCAAGGCCTAATTGTTGTGGACCATGAGCATTGGCAGAAGCGGGAAGGAGTTGTGGTACCGTAGATCTCGACGCCCAGCTTCCCCAAAATCTGAATGGCAGATGCGCCCGTGGAGTGGTCTGGGGAATTGACAAGGGACTGAGAGGACAAGAAAGAAGCTTCGTCATTGGTGCTAAAATGTAGCGAGAGCCAAGACGGACGTGTTGACTTGTACAGGAGAAGCTGCGATGCCGATGCTGCGACACAGCACTTTGAGTCGTGTTCTATGGATTGACTGCGACACCAAGGAACGCCATGTTTCTGGGCGACCAGGGCACTGCAGTTGCCGACGACACAGCCGTGTCTTGGGATCCTTCATGATGCAGGACCTCCATCCATCCGCTTCGAGATCCTTCGGCGCTGCGGTGAGAAGCCTTGAATGTTACATTCGTGAAGCCATGGCGAGCTTATCTTGACATCGTGGCGTTGAGAGAGAATTGATATATCCAGTGAAACAGACTAGAGAAAGTGCAGGTCAGGGTTTCACATGCAGGTTCGGCATGCACTGATAGGATGAAGGGAGCAATCACCGCGCCTTAGCTCACTTCCGACGATCATACCTCGTGGTCGGCGGTCGCGATATTGATGAGCGAAGGTTGAGGGGATTCATCCAGGATCGAGAGCGGCACTAGGCGTCGCGTGCTGGTGTGATCTCGTCAAAGCGCGACCAGAGCGGGTCAGCACATGGAGGGATCCACCTTAAACTCACAGTTCACCATCAACACAAGAGGATCAGTAACAGGAGCTAGGAGTTTGCAAGAGCGACAGACATGAATTCAGACGTCTCCAAGCGTCGGAGAAGCGAGTTTGACGACACTGATCGGCTTCCACTGACATCATGATGCAGCTTCTTCAACGCCCAGCTTTTATTGCTGGCTGACGCACCCCTCCAGCATGCGGTCCTACTCCGTACAGCTCAACGAGCACAAAGGCATCCCGGTTCTAAGGTGCTCTACACGGAATGCTTTCTTCACGTTCGGCTGCTTGCATTTGCACGGCAAGGCTCGTCACACGCCGTGTGACAGCACCAATTGAGTGGACGAGATTTGAGATAAGCTCCGTCGCAACAGAGCTAAGCAGAGATTCTACCTTGGCTTTGACATCACCGACTTTGCTGTCACCGTCAGTCATGATGGGACCTTAACTGGATACATGAATGGTCCAGCTCGACGAAAATATCGTGTCGTATATGATCGCTGGTGATTTGTCTTCACAAAGGCTGAAGAAAGGGCGATGACAGTTAGCGCATAAACCTCACAATGAGAAATCGTCTCTCAAGACGTATACCTTAGAGCAAAGACTATTGGAAAAGGTTCATTGTTAGTTGGATCGTGTGAAACATGACTGCCCTACACAACTCTCAGACGATCATACTGGACACATATCAAGGTAGTGCTCTGCTTTCTACTACTTGAAGTTCCTGCGCTCTCCTGGAGCAACCAGGTCAGAGAACAAGACAGACTGGTATGATGGTGGCAAGGCCTTCGGCAGCAACAAGCAGAATAATGAGACAGGGAGTTAACGAAGAGCGCACTCAGCAAGTCATATGGAACAAACGCGCAATCGATTGTTCATTTCGAATACTGAATTATCCAAGCCCTCCATTGAGCATTTTCTTCACGTGATACACATCGCTGTGTCAGCAAATCCTTGCCCGAGAGCATGCCAAACGGGTAACTTTTTGGGGGATGAAAATATAGATGAATGATGACAGACTATTTAGTGATGCAGTCCGCCATTTCTGTATCTGGAGATCATAAGCCAAACACCACAGAACGGCATGACCGACACGATCTGTGGCTGAGGCTGAGTGGACAGCGTTATGAGGTTGTGTACCTTCACGCAGCGCAATGCTTGGGATACGACTACTTGATCTCCGCAATGCTTCGCGTTAACGCGCTTTGCAGGCGGCCGGACTGTTTGTCATGGTGGAGTTGCATCATCGTCGCACGTGGCAGACCATGGGTAGCGCCTTCTGGATACTCGGCCTTTACAACACCAAGGGCTTAAAGCCTTTGGCTATCGAGAATAAGTAGAGCTGAACGCTCTGCATTGAAAATCGAACTCATACTTCGTAAGCTGAGCCTGCACTCAGCTTTGTCTTTCCCTATTCAATGGAAACAGCATGCTCTGCAGCCAATTGTGCGGCTCAACGACTTCCGCGAAACCCTTGTTGCGTGAAGCACTCAGAGTCAATCTCACCGATGCATAGTGCTTGATTTTGCAGACATGATGACTGTCGATCAATGCCTCCTGTCTATAAGAGAATGAGGAATGCCCGGTCATACTTCATCCTTTATTCCCACCATCATCACCAACACCATCACCAAGCAAGCTCATAAACTTCAGCCACATCAGAGGTTCTGCCTCGAATCAAGCTTCAACAAGCCTTCTCGCACCCAGACATACCCTCATCTACAAAATGTCGACAGCTTCATACAAGGTACCAGCGTTTCGCTCCTCAGGTATTGGTGGAGCAGGCAACTTCGTCAGAGCCACCAAGTCTCCAGTCATCGATGCAATGCCCACTGAGTCAACGAAGAAGTCCAATTGGGTCATGAGGGGCATTGGTGGCGCCGGCAATGCCATCCCACGGTCGGCAGCGCAAGCCCAACCGCGATCGCCCATCTCATCAGAGCGTCCAGCTTCCCTAAGGTCCATCAGTTCGGGCCATTACCATGGCATTGGTGGACGCGGGAACTGGTCTTGGAACGACGAGAGAAGGAGTTCGGAGGAGTCTGACCGCAGTCTCGTGTAGTGCTTTGCATGAAGAACAGTCTTCTCTGGGCCGGGATGGGGAGTGTATGAGGACTGATGTCACATAAACTTGGTCTGTATCAGGATTGGCGTGGTAGGGTCATAGGGAGTCCAATTGTGCAGATACCCAATAGCCTGAATCAATCACTATGTTCTCTAGGACATCGGCCACTGTGTATTTCCCGTTCCAGCCGAGGTGCTGCCTCGTCGCGATTGGCCATCTTGAACTACCATCGCTTCTACCGTGTACCGTAAGTGCCGATATCCAAGTCATCATACTTGAGCGTTGATGTCTCTGCGTTGGTCAGGAGAATCGGGTGAACTTCATGTTCCGGTCCCAAGCACTTGCATCGAATCGTCATTTGGCGATTAGGTAATGTCTGAATATAGCAGCTAACATGGTGCGCATTCGGTACGTAGAGCCGCTCGGAGTGCTTATCTAATCCATCCCCTGTAACTCGAATGCAGAAGCAGACGAAGCTTACTGCCAGACCTCACAATCATCCAACCCGCGTCATCTTGCGAATCCGCCAGTATCGATCTCGGGCTTGCCGTGGCAACTGAATGGCCACATCCTGCAGCCTGTTCCGATCGCTGAAAGGCTTGTCCCCAAACTGTATGCACTCAGCGATGTAAGCTGCGACAGTTGCCGTCTTGAGTGGCGTTTCACGCAGCACAGCCGCGATCGTTGGTAGCTGCATCTCTTTGTGCTCCCACAGATAATACGCACGGAGAGCAGCGATGTTCAATGGGTACCGTGTCCAGACTTTGTTTAACTCTGCCCATTCAGTCGCTTCCAATAGCAGCTCTTTATTCGCACTGTTCACGAGGCGCAGGTCGGTCTTCATCTCTTCAAAGTCCTCATCAGACTCACTTTCCTGTTCCGAGTCCAGCGAGGCATCTGTTGGGAATGGTGATTGAGGGGTAGGTCTTTGCTGACGCCCTGACGATGCTCGAAGCCGTGGTTGGAGGCCGAGTCGTCCGGGTGAGAAAGTCTTGGTCTCAGCGATGTCGATCTCAGAGGCAAGGGAAGGATAAGATACGGCCGGGTCGTTAAGCTGCACTCCGCTGTCGTGAGCATGCTCCAAGGCTTGCATTTGATCTTCCGTAAGACTATCGAAAACGTTTGAGCCGTAGGAATCTTCGCTTCCTGAATCATCGCCGTCCCTTTTCATCACAAGCTCCTTGATTTGCGAACGCAGCGCTTCAGTCTCGCTGTCTGCCGAATCGTCGCTCGATTCGCTCTCGGGCAGTGGAGCTAGCTTGATGGGAATGTTAAGCTCTGCCCACGCAGGGAAAGGCGGGCGAGGGTCCAGTGCATGCCACTTCTCGTTGAGGGCTTCGAAAACTCGGTAGCTGGCATAAGCATCGTCTGCTGCATATTTGCACTGTTCCATGTTGAGAGCTTGGCTCCAGTCACTAACTCGCTCGTCTCCCTTGTAGAGGGGAAGCCCGAGGAGTACCTTGGTTTGTGCTGCCAGGCTGACCAGTCTCTTATTGACGAGGTGTCGTTTTGTCGTGCCATATTCCACTAGCTTGTACAGATGGCTGAGTTCGAACAGGGCCACAGGCTCGACTCCAAGATGCTTTTGCATTCGTGTAAAGTCACCACGGATGGACACACCGCACTTGAGGATGTCGGGCGACTCGAGGATCTGCTTCAGCGTCGGCGCAAGCAATTCATCGGCTGTATCGCCTTTGTGCAAGGCAATGTGGAAAAGGCCGATGCGGTCCTCAGTGGCCAATTGCAGCAAGGAGACATTACTTTTGATTCCATCATTCTCTTTCGCATTGGCCTTCCATTCGATGTCGCAACCTAGGGCCGAGCTTTCCAGAAACAATTTCGCCACCTTCTCGGATGCATCTTTGGTCCTGCAGTAATGAAGAGTGACGGATTCACCTTCCGCCGTTTTGTATTTGTCGTACGACCAATAAGATGCCATTGATCCGTTTGCTGCTTGCAAAGCCTCCGACATCTTAGCTTCAGGTATTTGGTAGGTGAGCGGAACATAGTCTACAGCCGTGCCGTCGTCATCATCGGACTTCGGCTCGTCCTCCGACCTCAATTCCTCATCGAATATCGACTCGTCTCCGATACTCTGCGCTTGAGGCTTTGCAGTGTCTCCCCTGTCGTCTGGCTTGTCCAGAACATCAGATGATGCCACGGACGCAGCGTTGCGCCTCGTCGGTTCGAAAGCGATGCCGTGCGCTGCACTCCATGTTCGATTGTTCGTATCTTGCTTTTCTGTGTGTTGATCTGAAGCTCCTGGTCTATCCTGACACTCTGTAGAAGGCTTCGAATGTTGTACAACTGGCTGTCTTGCCACTGGCCGTCTCGCAAGCCTTACATTGGTCGGCATGCTGAGTATCGCAGTCGCGCGTGTACCTTGGGCACGTAAGCGGGCAATTGCACGCGCGCACACAGTTGTCTCCAGGACTAAAGCTTTTCCGTGATAAGGAATCCTGCAAACGTGCAAAGCCGTGCGGAGGGTGGCGAGCTTGTCATAAGCTACAGTCGATGGTCTGACACATGAGCGAAATGACTTGTTAAGCCAGAATCCGTGGGAAGGAATTATATCAGAGGGACTTGTGATAATGGTTCCGTGAAGTGGGCTTTCCAGACGATCAGTCAATACCCTATGGATCGTTCTGTGCCTTGCATATGTCATGGGTTGAAAGGCAGCACCTGCGCTGAGCGAATCATGGCGAGGCTGGGGAGTGGCTGGACTCCTTAGCGCGGCTGAAGCCTGAAACGATCGCAATTGAGGGAGCTTCTGGGCCAGCGACTTCGCGACTAATGATACGCAGATTAATTTTGCTATTGATCCCCGGCCTGTACGATCCAGTGTTGCGGTTGTTGCAGAAAGTCCGGCCCTGGTATGCTGGCCTCTTCGAGGAAACATCACTCCGGACCTCATGAGACCTTTCACGTAGGGGTATGCAGTCTCAAGCAAGCGATAGCAAGATCTTCGCGAAGGATCTCTCGCCATCTCAAAGGTGTCTTCGCATGTCTTATGTGATTCGCGATTTGCCATCATATGCATACGCTCGAGCCGTGTGTTGACTGTGCCAAAGCCAACTTCCATCTTGAGTCCACGATCGTGTAGTGAAGCACGGCGATGAGATCTTCCTATGGAGTGCACTTCATTGTGAAGCTCTGATTCTCTTGTAGCGGCTCGTTGCCATCTATGCCCACAAACAATGGCTTGCCGTAACAGCGAAGGGGAATGCATAGCACGCATGGCGCGAACCATCAGCGGCCAACGCTTTCCATGAACTCTGACCCTGTCTGGCGCCATATTATGAGCTGCAAATGGAGCCTGTTCGAATAGCCCTGTAGACAAAGTCGTGGCGACATCTCTGACTTGTGCGTTCCCATTTTGAGCAGTAGAGGCAGCATGCGAAGCTGTGCGATATAGGCGTCGTCGGTGGAGTCGAGAAATCCTCAAGCTGAAGCACAGTGAGTAAGACAACACGGAAGTCCTTTGATACGCCATACAATTCATGCTCATGCCCCAGCCTCAGAAAGCGCGCACATCGCTGCGGCAGAGGACGCAGCCCACCGACTCCATGGCGGAGAACTACATGTCCGCATCGTCCGGGTCCCATGACACGCCATTGCGTCTATAGCACCATCGATTGTGCTAGAGATTGGCACTTGGTAGATCGAAGATGTCGCGACCTTGGACCGAGAGTTTCTTTGCAGCTCACCAGTTCGCGATCCCATGGGCGTAATGCCCCACAAAAAAACGCCACAGCACGTGATTTTCCAACTCAATGCAAGCTCAAGGCCTTCCACTATCCTACATCACAATCAGTCTAAACCTCTCAAACATCAAAATGGCTGCGCAGCAGCTGTTACCTCTCGGTGAGATGAGTTTTCAAACACGGGACCGCTGAGCGCTCACAAGAAGCAGAACTCATCGACAAATGCGTTGGATCGAAAATATGGGTCATCATGAAGAACGACAAAGAATTCAGCGGCACCCTCCTCGGCTTCGATGACTACGTCAGTAAGTTATTTTCGTTCCATTTGAGCCTCAACGGAGTGCTGATGCCGGTCTAGACATGGTGCTGGAGGACGTGACGGAGTTGTGAGCCTGCCACTCAAGGTCCTCAAGCGACTGTACTGAGACCGTGTTCTAGCAACTACGACGGCAATCACGCCAAACTACCTAAGATCCTGCTGAACGGCAACAACATCTGCATGGCAAGTACTAAGGGTCTTTACGCTTGTGCTACGCTGATTGCTTCAATAGCTTGTTCCCGGTGGGGAAGGACCCGCAATGTCATGATGATGGCCGATGTCATGCGAAGTACGGGATATACCACGGGTTAATGAGCCTGTCCATTGATGCGACTTTCGAGCCCGAGCGGAGAATGACCACCGCGGAATGGTAGATGTCGCGAGTTCTCAGTGGAAGTGACACGAGCTCCTACAACGGTGCACTTCGCGCTCTTAGTTGCGCATCACTGCTCACGTCCAGCCTGAAATCAGATAGCCATGAGGAATATGCAATTATCGCTACCTTTGAAAGAACTGAAGTGCATGATATATCGCACATTATACAGAGTTCCAAACCCGTCCTATTTCGCTC
This sequence comes from Scolecobasidium constrictum UM 578, assembly GCA_000611715.1. NCBI lineage: Eukaryota > Fungi > Ascomycota > Dothideomycetes > Venturiales > Sympoventuriaceae > Scolecobasidium > Scolecobasidium constrictum. The sequence continues at coordinate 221,051 of AZYM01000173.1, forward strand.
TTGACATGGCCCTCAGATAACCATAAAGGCCTGAAGCCAATTTCATCGATCGAAGAAAGTCTGACCGCCCATTTGCCCTAACAGATCCAGATCGCCACTGACCAAAAACTCATTCATATCAATGCCGAAGCTGCTCGGATCATTTGTCGGAACCATGTAACCCCAGTCCTGCGGGCTGACACCGGCTGCCGGTCCTCCATTTGGCGTGGTCACCGGATTGAGGATCGTGTTCGCGTAGTTGGGCATGCTTGTCAGAGGCATGTGTCCCCCCTTTAAAGCATTCGAGGGTAGAACTGGTGAAGCTTCGAGCTGCTCGAGGATATTGTAAAGCTTGGAGATGTACTTTGCGCATTTCTCCACCATGCGATTGTCGTTGTCAAGGAGCGTGAGGGTATCGATAGCTTGTCGCAGAAAGTTCTTAGAGAGGTCGGTCGGTGGGTAGGGAAGTGGACGAATGGTCCCTCGTGCCGAGACGTGTTTGATGAGGAGCGCGGAAAATATGACTAGAGCGCCATTGAAAGCTTTGGTATTTGTCAGTATTGACTCACTCAAGGATAATACTAATGTCAAGACTCACTGTAGTAAAGCGTGTACCACCATGCACCAAGCAGGGTCCGTCTCATATCACCAGCCTTGACAAGGTAGCCAATGATCTCGAGGATCGTGGTTGCGCTCTGCACACAAGTCTGAACACTGTCCATGCCAACTTGAGTCATGATACCAAGCTCCTGGGTATCACTCTCAGAGCCACCAATAACGTCCAAGAACTTGACGAGTATCGGACGATAGGCCAGGATTCGAATATTGTTGAACCTCAGAGTGAGGATGACTCGATACCTGAGAGGTAGTGTGGTCTCAGTCTGTACTCGCTTAAGTTCTGCACATGTCACCAGTGCCATGTCAGGTGTCAACGTCCTTTGCCACTCCAGTAGCTCTTGTTCTATATGCATTAATCTCGAAGTGATGTCGAACACACTTGAGACATCTCCACATCCCAGGTTGCCTCCATACAAGGAGTCGATGATGTTCCAGATGCAATTGAACAGTCGTCTGTAGCTTGTTAGTGGAAAGCACCATGCCCGTGCTCACATCTACTTACATTGTTGCTCTGTAGAAGTTCAGGCTCTGAGGAGACGATGAGATGGAAGTCATGTTACCAAGCGGTAGGCTTGGATCCATCTCATACGGTTCCGGGTGAGGTACCCGGATGTAGCTTGCCGGGATAACGAATGGCCGTCCAAAAGTCATGCTCAGCGTTCGATCAAGCACTATGCACATGTACCATGTTCGTTTCCGTATCTCTCTTTCCAGGGGCGGGTACTGTTTCAGTGCATCTGTTGAGTGCAGACCAAGTTGGTATGCTGACTTGACAGTCAGGCCATGCGCATTCCATGTCTCTGCTCCTTGCGATGTACCCTGGAGGTACTGACTCAACAGCAAGAGGAATTGGACAATTTCCAGACTCGGTGAGTATTTGACCTGCTTTTCACAGAGACGCCATCCACGAACAAAGAAGGTATCGCTTTGCTCCTCGCGTTCTTGAGCGGACAACTTGCTGTTGACGGCTGTGCGAGTAGCCATAGCTAGGATCATGTTGAGTAACCCGAGCCATGACCTCCGCACTTTTCGAAAGTGTGTCGCTTTGAAGGAATTGTAGGTCTGTATAAAGCTCTCTTCGTGGATGTATGGAAACAGAACTCCGGTCCGCCCAAAGTACTGGTGTATCAAGCGCATGCACTCATCGTCCGGTGGAAGTGCCATCGAGATCGGGTTTTCCGTTCGCCAGTCATCGGTGTCGACTCGTTGATGCAGGGGCGATGGCGGTCTTGACACATGTAGCATGTGTGGATGTTGCTGATGGTCATCATGACGATACCCTCTGGGCGGCAGCGGCTGATTTCTCAACGTCGCCTTTACTGCCCTGACGATCTGCCTTGTGAATGCGATATTCGAGCTTGGACCAAAGAAGCCAGTGTTTTCCTCCTCAGAGAAGCTGACAGCACCCATGCCATCGGTGGCATCGTGCAGAATGGCGCTCTCATGAGCAGCATCGTGAGGCGTACTTGTCCCTCCAGACGCTGGATTCCTGGAGTTGCTGATCATTGGAGCATGCTGGCGGACCGACACTATCTGCGTATCGTGACGATCTACTCTCGAAGTGAGTGTGAAGAGTGCCTCTTCTACAGCCCCGAGACGAGCTGCTAAGGTATCGGTGAAAGATCTGGGAAAGGGCTTGTTCGTCTCGATAGTGCTGTATTCGCACTCGAACCCCAGATCTTGACATGTCGAGCATTTAGGACGAATGCCATCACACTAGAAGGATTCAGTCGAGTCAGCATGATTTAGACGAAATGCAGCATGTGCGTCTGTGAAATGCAGGAGCACAGTCCGTCTGAAAGCAGAAAGGACCGAAGGACAGTGGATTGTGATTGATGCTGCAGAAAGCATTCCCTAAAAGTCAAGAATACCCGGGGGAATGGTTATGAAGCACACAAGCATAAAGGCAGTCCAGACGTCGCACGCTGAGAAATCGCAAGGGCAATCATGGAACCACTCACCCGTGACTTGCGGTACCTGCAGCTCTTGCAAGCTACGGCCACCCGTCTCCTCTTCGCTTTTGGCTGACCACCCTCGGCACCGTCCGCGTCTCCCTTCTCCGCTCCACCATTGCGTCCATTGGGCCCGCCATCTCCAACCGTCGTGTGCGGAGACGCCGTGCTCAGGTCGTGCGCCTCGCTCTTTGCGGTCGGTGAAGCCTGTCCATCGTCCATAAGGCTGAGCAAAGCAACGAAAGAGAGAGCGCTAATGCTTGTTCGGTGTCGAATGGGTCCACGTCGACGCGGATTTAGGGGAGAAGTCGATTAATGAGCGATTGACGGGGAGCTGTCGGACATCGGCAGAAACTCGCCATGAGCCGAACGTCGCCAAGCCGCTATCCGGCTCGAGTCTAGTACCTTCTTGTTTGGGCGCATATCACCATGATTTCGTCCGTGAAACACTGCTTCATGGTGATTCTCGGTCCTTTGCGAGGTCGTCGGTAGGCGATGAGAGGAGGATCGTTGCAGGCATCGACGTCCTTCGATCCGTGGTCTGAGCATGACGTACATGCGTTACTGAACTGCTGAAGTGGAGAGAGACGGCAAGGCGGGTCTTCAACATTTAGTTATCTTGATTTCATTACTTGCCGATTGCTCATTGCTAAAAATATACAGATATATCGACATATCAAACATTACAGTCTTCTGCCTCATAGGTGCAACGAAATCCAAATAGATCTTCCTCCCTAGATGTTCTCCACAAATTTGCTGTCCCTCACTGGACTCTCCGCGTGTTTCTTGCTCAAAATATTGGACGGTGGGGCAAGTTCGCCATCAAATCTATCCCTTGCCTCCTCGAAGTCGCCTTCGCCATCACTCTCACTGTCCTTGATCTCCATGACCTGACTAGCAACGCGGTCGAGTCTAGTTGCACTCCTGCCTCTTTCCTCTTGTTCGTCATCGCTACTGCTGAGCGATGAGATAGACGGTGAGGAAGCACGAGCAGCAGGGTTGGAGCCCAAAGCGCCCCCAGCGGCCGTAGCGGAAGACGCAGTGGCTCCAGAAGCGGTGCGTGATTCATCCTGACGCTGCTTGTGCAGCTTTGCGCCGCCTGAGAACGAAGTTGTCTCTGCAGCGTCGGACGAATCCTTCTTCTCGTCTTTCTTGCTGCGCTTGAGCTTACCCATCAGACGGGAGAAACGCTTCTTGGATGGACTTGCTGGCGAGGGCGTGTCCTCTGCCTCCTCAGATGTGAACTTACGTGAGCTCGATGTCTCCGTAATGGGATCACCTCGCTCGCCGGCTGGAGTGGTTGCCTTCTCGTCTTCTGCCTCTGGCATACGATCGGGCGCTCCAATGGCGGAAGGTCCATCACCAGCCATCGTCGCACCTGTGGGCGTGAGCTCAACACTAGACTTGCTAGAGGTCTCACGATCTGTCTCGGTCGTTGATCGTGGTTCTGCAGGCTTGGCCATCGCGGCAGCATATCCGTCCTGTGGTGGAGGTCTCGAATCCTGCTTCGTATCGTGTTGATTCTCAGGCTTGGAGTCAATCTTCGAGATCTTGCCCGGCTCGCGCTCAGACCGATTGCCTGGGATGAGCTTCTTCCATGGACTCTTCTTCTCTTTGGGCGATTTAGGCTCAGCTTGCTCGTTCTCCTTCTCCCTCTGTGTTTTGAGATTCATTGCGGCGGCTTCGCCTTGGACTCTTGTCGTGTCTATTTCGCGCGCCTTCTCCTCTTTGGCTGCATCTCTTGCTCGTTGCTTCTCTTCCTTTGCAGCCGATTTGTCGTGCTCGGCTGCAATCTTCGCCTCTCGCTTCTTCGCCTTCTCGGCTTCCTTGTCCTCGGCTGTGCATCATCGTTAGTTCTATTCGTCCGACCAGAACCAATCGACTCACCCTTCATCTTCTTCTCCAGGGCCTTCTTCTCAGCATTCCTCTCCTTCTCTTGTTGCGCTTCCCTTCTCTGCTGCTCCTTCTCAAGCCTGATCTCCTCGTCCCTAGCTCTCTGCTTCTCGGCAGTCTCATGGATCTCGTCCAGCGTAGGCTTGATGTTACCCATGGCAATCGCATCAATCTCGCTCTGATCCATGAACTTGCCACCACCAATATCAATCTTGCCGTGATTCTGCATACGAGCTTGGCTAGCAGCGGCAGCTTTAGCACGTGCTCTGCTGTCCCACTCCTCCATCATAGCAGGCGACATCTTGCCAGTCTCATTGAAGACTCTCTCGTCCATCTTGTGCATCTGCGCTTGCACTTTGCGCTCTGCAGCTGCCAGAAGAGCTTGTTGGTCCTTGGTGCGCTTCTTGTCTGCTTCAGCCACCTTGGCGTTGAACGTGTTCATTTGCGATCGAACTCTGGCTGCTTGCTCCTCGTCATCCGAATCGATATCGAGGTTGCCGCGCTTGTGAGGCACGTCTGGCTGTGGAGTGGCAGGTGGGCTCTCGACACTCTCGTTATTGCGACGGAAGCCGGTTGCTCCCTCGCTCGAAGCTCGGCGTCTGTTCCTGCCCTTGAGCGTCAATCGTGATCGTCGTTTACCAGAGTAGCCATAGTAATCTCTGAAAGCCTCTTGCTCTTGCTGGTTATCAATCTTCGCAAGACGTTCAGCAGCAAGTCTTTGCGCAGCATCTTGCAAAGTCAAATACTGCAAAGCCTGCTGCCTCAGATCCTTCTCAGATCCAACTGAGCTCCGGTCAGCAGTTTGTGCAGCCACTCGTCCCGCAGTCAGCTGCACATGGCCTTGATCGTCAACCTTCTCCATCGCGTACATCTTCTTAGCCATAGAGATTGATGCGCCTTTCAGCGCATCTTGGTGAGCCCTTTCCTTCTTCTCAATGTCCACGTCTGGATGCTCCGTGTACATCTCTCGCGATAAATTGCGCGCATGAATGATTCGCGACTGCTCGTTTGCACGTGAACTCACCGAGGTAGCAGCCTTAAGAGAATTCGCTTTCGCATTCGCACTGTCAGGATAGGACGCTGGTTCTGGTGTAGAGTCTGATCGCTTCCTTCCCTTCACTGATAAAGTGGCAGCCATGAGCGCCTTGTTCTTGCCATCTGGTGTGTTGCCCTGATATATTTGTGGCCCGAGGTTTTTGTTCTTCGTTGCCAGAGTAGCCGCTTGCAGACCATCTTTGGAGGCACTCGGCTGCCACCAATCTCTTCCCTTGCCCTGTGCAGCCAACAATGCGGCCTTCGAACCTGCTGCGCTTGCCTCTGGCTGCCATAGAGGTGCCATTTTGTAGTTGTTGGCAAGCGTCGCGGCCTTCAGACTGTTTTGCGAGTTTGAGTCGACCTTGGGGTACTGAACGTCTTTTGGATTTGCGAATGCAAGCGACGCCGCGCCTAAGCCTGAATTCTTGGTGTCGATGCCCACGGAAGGATAGGAGGGCAGATCTTGTGCGCGAGCGTACTTCAATGAGGTGGCAGCTCCTGGAACACAACATTAATACACCCGTTCAAACCATTTATCTTGCGCAACGCTGCGACATTCTCGTACCTGCAGATGAAAGCTTCCCATCCGGACCTAGCGGGTTCATGCGCTGCTCGTTCGCGCCGCGACCCGAAGCTGCCTTCAATGCTGCACTTGCAGATTGCTCCTGAAGATGGCTCTCGTGGCTTTTCGCATGCGCTGAGGGATCAGGGCAGACGTATTGCGAGTCCGACTGCGATCCCAGCTCGAGCCGGTTGCCCAGGTCGGTGGCGGGCGGCTGCTGAGCTGCGGCCATGGCTGATGACGTACCGCTGCTGTGGTCCACAAAATACGAGCTGGGGTGCCGAACAGATTGAGTATATAGTATGCGCAATAATCAATGTGCTAGCAAGCAGAAATTCGAGTGACAACAAGCAGATGGCATCAGACAGAGAAGACACACCGCAGTAGATGAAGCTGTTGTCCAGTGATGTCATGGCGTGCGAGCTACTAGAGCGAGGCGCCTTGGGTGCGCGCCGCATCATCATTCTTCTGGATCGATCGCCCGACGGGGTCCGCTCTTCATTTCAATTCTCGGTGCTATTCACATGGCATATGAAGGCCATCCGTGATGCATACGTTCCCAAAGCATGAGGGCCTGCAGTTGCGATGCAAAATCGGAAGCAGCTGCCATGCTTCCCCAGATCTTCTCGAACGATGCCAGGGTGCCGACAGGGATCTGCCATTGCGGAAGTCTCGAACGTCCAGCAGGTTTTGAAGATCCCGATCCTCTACCTACCTCCCATTACCAAAGCAAATCAACATCAAAGCCCACATTAGGCCATGAAACCACCTTGTTCATGTTTTGACTCTCCAGGACAGATCTGTGCATATCCGGATCCGCCGCCCGCGCTATCTGAATATGATATGTCATGAATTACACTGGCGATAGCAACATTGGATCGAATGACGGTATTGAATGCTATCTGTGTGACTTCAGGAGCAGAGGGCATCAACATTATGATATTGTCAAGTCTATCAAAGTCTGGGGTCAGACGGCCAGAGTCATTACGCAGTGTAAAGCTCCTGGATCTTCAACTCAAAGCCACCAACAAACTCGCGGTCCGTCATTGTCTGTATGCGCTGATTAAAGAACGCGAAGCTGCCCGATATGTACAGGATTTGACGGTCAGTCTCACTATGTTGCAATTTCTCGGTTCGCCTCAATGTGTGCTAAACTCCAGGCTTAAGGCAGCGATCGTCCTCACTCACGCGTGACTCTCACATGCAAAATGACATCGCAGATTACGACTGAGCGCGATCAACTCGCTTGCTATCGGAAGCAGCAATGGCCCTGTGCTACGACTCAGTGAAGGCTCAGTAGTGGTGACCCGGCACGCTACCTGGGTACGGGCAAGTGCCACAAGAAGTGAAGGATATTTCATAACCCTTTTCCACCAGACTTCCTACATCCCTTCTTCACCCACTTTCATCTCCATCTTTCTCAAGATCGCTCGGTCATCAGACTTTCATACATAGTTCATTGACGATGAAGGCGGTCACGGATAGCGACGACAAGACCAAGGCTGACTGCGCCATCAAAGTCGACGGCGCATCAGTGCAGGAGTTCCAAACGATTAAGCACACCGAGGGCAACATCTTCTCTTCTTGGATCCCAGTTGAGGATGGACAAAAGCTTTCCATCGATGCAGGCTGCAATGTCAGCACCAAAGAAGTACGATTTGATCTGGTCGTGGATGGGGTCATCCGAAGCACGCTTCAGAGCACATCCAAGGACTGGAGCAACATACGGCGCACGGCGAGGTTTCAGACAGGATTCAACATTGTGAATGGAGTTGTGACAGACTCGGAACTGGTTGCTAAGACTCTCGACGTGGAGACTTCGGGTAACCCTCAGCAAGCAGACGCAGCAGAGACGGTGGGCACGATCGAGGTTCGCATGTGGGTGCTCCAACAAGACAACGAGTTGCGATCAGCTCAAGGCACTAGAGGATTCCTCAACTGCGGCGATTGGCGTCAGCTCGAGGGCACACGAACATACTCCACCATCCAGCCTACCCACGAAGTTGCTCTGGTCCCTTCCGAATGGAACCCTTTGCCACCAATCAAAATTACGAACGTGAAGAAGTATATCACAGCTGCACGACCTGGCGAGAAGCCTTGGGTTGTCTTTCGCTTCTACTATCGATCTCAGGAGGCCATCAATGGTCAAGGTCTGACCAAGGCAGGCAAGCTCACGGGCAAGCACATGCTTCGCTGGACCCCTCCAAAAGCAGCGAAGAACAATGACGACACAGAGACCCCTGTCACAGACGAGGCAGAAGCGGAGTCGGCCCACCCAGATCTCGGTGCCTCAGATCTGGAGTCGCACGAGCCACCCACCGAGGCTGGAGCACCTTCAAATACTTCCAATTCTTCTGCTCCTCCAACCACTTCCACAATCACCATCAAGCGTGAGCAAGTCCCTACCCAAGACGCAGATCTGGGACCACACGACTCTGCCACTACTATTCGGACTAACGAGACAGATCAAGACACCGACAAGATGCCTCGCAAGTCCAATCGCAGCAAGACTCCTTCAGCGCCAGCCGACATGCCAAAGGATCCCATCGCCGAAGCTGCCACTGCAGAGCGTGAAGCCCAGATCTTACAGTACGAGGCCACTGTTGCACCAATCAATGACCTCTCTGAGGAGACTAAGGATGCATTGCTCAAAGAGCACAACAAGCAGCAAGAGCCTCGCACGCCATCTCCCAGCATCAGCCGCAGCTCATCGCCAGGTCTGGAGCCAGAGGCCGAAGAGGTGAAGCCTAAGCCGGTGCAACCAGCCACTGAGATAAAGCCACTTCCAACGCCAGCTTCCACTCCTGTCACTCCGAAGGTTACCAATGTCAAGCTTGCAGACGACAAGAAGCGCAAGGCAGGCTCCATGACTCCAGATCCAGCCTCAAAGAAGGAGAACGACGAGCGGGCGAAGAAGTTGGCCGAGTTGCATAAGAAAGTCAGCGAGCGCCGTGCTCAGCGTATGGCTGCGCAGAAGAAGTCTGAGGAGGAAGAGGCGTGTTCAGCAATCTCAACATTGCCGCTGCATCTGCTGACTATTATACAGGCTTGTCGCAAGCTTGACCTCGACCGCATGGAGGAGGCTTTGATGAAGGAGTTGGCAGACGAGGACGAATTGCTTGCGGAGTTCGAAGTATGCTAGAATGACAAAACAATCCATCAGTGGGCATGTTTACTAACATGAAATGTAGGGTCGCTACGAGGAGACTGTGTGCACTCGACAGCAGGAGAGTCGCTTGTGCTCCCTTGCTGTGGAGTAGAGTACTCATGAGCTTGCGATTACAGAGTCACGGATGATGATTGAAAAGTGACGATGACACGATTGCTAGGCGCAAAGGATTGATTGCACTGGGCAAATTACTAGGCAGTATCATTAGCTTTATATGGCCAGTACCACAGGTTGCGATTTTCGCAGCATGAAAGGGATTGCTGGAAGCATCAAGTGCAAAGCAACATTAGCAAAATAGGCAGAGGTGCTCTAGCATCCCGCTTTAACCGCAGCATCATCCTCAAAATCCACGTTGCATTCATCCAGCACATCTTTGATCTCCTCGTCCAATTCGTGCCCCGCATGCGCAAGATCTGGGTACGCTCTCAGCATGTGCTGCCGAATTTTCGCCAAGTCCCTGCTCTTTCTGAGTGCTATGTTGAGAAGACTGCGCTTCTGTCGCGACGTAAGTGGCATGATCTGTGCTATGCCAAATGGGGGCATTGAAATGTCGTTTGTGGATATAGCGGTGATATGGTCTATGTCCGCGACGGTTGTATAGTCCTGCAGCAGTTCCTCATTGGGAAAGTTTGTGGGGTCAGGTCGGAAGATGAAGCTTCAAGAGGAATAAGGTTCGTGGATTGAGTTCTGTTCATGCATCATAAACGATGCTGGTGACGAGGGGTATGACTGTCTAGAGATTGCATCATAGCTTAAAAGTGAAGATGTGATTACATTCTATTATCTTGAATCTATGAGAACATTAGATCTGCGTCATTAGTTACCTATCGTTTGGCCAAACACCCATGCTCAGAGTCAGCCACTAAGCTGCGCCCATAGCCTTTTTTGCGTCTTCTTGGTTCAACCTTCGCCTGTCAAATGCCAGAATGGCAAGCGAAACAAAGAAGGCAGTACCGGAGAGCGCAATCGCTATGATGTACGAGTTCTGAAGACCAGACATGAATGCTCTCACGAGCCCAGGGATCTGGTCTGGAGGGAAATCAGCACGAAGCTCTGTTGCGCCAGTTGCAACGACTTTGTGAGCATCAATACCAGGCACATATCTTGGCGCCGAAGTAAGAAGCTCGTTGGCGAACAATGCTTGTCCGACAGAGACGAAGACCGCCATGCCGACCGATTGGAAGAAGATGATCAGCGCCGTGCTTGAGGAAAGATCTGCGGGCTTGGAAACTGCCTGCGAGACAATGATTGGGATCTGTATGACCAACCCTGAGCCAACGCCAGCAATGATTTGATAGCCGATCCACTCTGAGCTTGGAGTGCCGATGTCGAACGTGTACACCAGACCTGAGCCGATGGTTGCAAGCATTGAGCCCAAGATCATGAGTGGGATGTAATGACCTGTCGTCGTGATGATCAAGCCCGAGACCACGGTGAAAAGGCAGATTCCGAGAATGTAAGGTAGATTGCGGATACCAGAATCGGCGGCGCTAACCCCTGCAACAACCTGGAAGTAAATGGGCAGATCTGGTATTCGTCAGTATGCTCTATGATAGATTGGGTTCAACAGTGGTACTCACAGTACATGAACAGCATGAAGCCAGCTGATGCAGTAATCTGGTAAGCAGCCAGAAGCATCATGGTCTTTTGCTTCAGCAGTCGTGGCACGATCATGGCTCTTTCGCCTTGATAGATCTCAAGAGCAACGAAGACAAGACCAATGGCAAAGAAGCCCACGAGTGTGCCAACCACATTGGCAGATCCCCATGATTCGGAAACGCCGCCCCATTGCAAAGCCAGTATTAGGCAGACGAGCGAGGCAAGGAAGATGAGGACACCGGGGAAGTCCATCTGGAGGATCTTCTCTTTCATGGAGACCTTCTCAGGCTTCGCTTGCTTGGGAGTCTCGAAGAGCAGAACGAGCATAGCTGCAGAAAGGCCTCCAACTGGCAGGTTGATGTAGAAACACCATCTCCACGAGACATGATCTGTGAACACGCCACCAATGATAGGTCCTAGAGCACGGTGAGCGTTGGTCACAGACTGAACTGTCAGACTTTACATACCAATGACACTAGCAATGGCGTAGACCGCGCCGAGGATGCCAGTATATGCTGCAACCTGCTTGGGTGGTGCGGAGAACGCAAGAATGGTGTAGCTGAAGCAATTAGCTTGATCAAGACAGTGAGCTGAGCTTGGGTCGAGACACTTACGATCCTGATGCAATACCTGCACCGCCCCCGCCGGCAATTGCGCGACCAACAATGAGCGTAGTGCTGGAGTCGGCAACCGCACAAATGAGACTGCCAATCTCGAAGATGACAATGCAGACCATGTACACCCATTTGAGATCCCAGTAGCGGTATGCTTTGCCCCACATTGACTGAAATGCGGCGAAGGTCAGGAAGAATCCACTGCCGTACCAGCCGACATCTTCGAGACTCTTAAACTGGTCAGTGATTCGAGGAATAGCTGTAGCGACAATGGTCATGTCCAGTGCCACGAGGAAGATCGAGAGTCCAACGCCGATCAGAATGCCAATCAACTTCCGTGATGAAGGGTAAAGCGAGGACTCTACTCGTTGCAAGTCCTCGTCTAGGCTGCTGCGCGACTTCTGGTCAACATCGCCAATCTTTTGCTCCTTCTCGTCCATTACGCTGAAGTCTGATGGAGTCGCGGTGCCATGTGTCGATTGAGCCCGGCTAGCGTCCATTGTGTTTTTCTCTTGGTCTGACATTTTCTTGGAAAGGATCAATTGAGCAGGTGCGACTCGCAATGATAATGCGAAGTGCAACTTCCTTATCAATTGAGAATGTTCGACAGACCCGAGAGCGCCGATAGCCAGTCCTTGTATGCTGACAGCAGATCTCTGTGGCCCACACCGACAGCTTTATACCGGATCCCAAGAAGCAAATACAACATAGCGATAACATGCTCCACATATTCTCGTACAGGCTCGAAACGTGTCTTCGGCGTTAAGTCTCTGTCCTCATGGTGTTTAGGGGTACTCAACAAAGCCTTTCAGCCTCGTTGAGATCGCCCTAACCCAGATCGTCCTCCAGTGTCTTCATCGTCCAATACGATGGCCGCATTTGCTCCGTGGATGATCGTCCGCGGTCAAAGCTAGATGAGTAACAGTGATAAGATCAGGTATCGAGCGATGGATGGACACATTGCAGCCTGGCAACGGAGTGCCTGTGGTGTTTGAATGTCAGCATTTAGTGCGTCGTCCGTCACGGACGGATGACACGAACTCCACTTGGATTGATGATTCACTCTGAATTGGCCAATGGTGTGCGTTTCTGGTTAGACGCCATGCACGAGCGCGCTCATCACGTGATCAACCATCGTCTCGAAAGGCACGGAAAACGGAAGTCCGCCTCGGACAAGTCTGCACGGCTCCCCCTTGATTGTTATGTGAGCATCAAATTTGAGACCTGCAAGCATCGTCCACCTCTCTAGGCATCGACCAAAGGAGTATCATTGAGCACTCAAAGTCTGGGCAGAAATTCGATGACAGTGCAAAAGGTGTTTCGACAGGTGACGAAGATTCAGATGCGTGGTCTATCGCCTATACTCCTTTGACATTGCGCGAGGCCGCGACTGTGTTCGCGCATTGATGTTCTCATGCCTTCTCATTCTTCTGCTCCTGCATCTTCTTCCTGTCCGACTCCTGTACTGCGACAGTCATCTTATTCCACTTGCGCTCGTCAATGCTGGGGATGAACAACGCAGCAATAACAGCAATGCATCCAAAAGCGAGTGCAACCAAGTAAGACAGATGGGCACCTTCGAGATACGCCTCTTGGTTTGCCAAAGTAGCAGCTGCTCGTACATCGGGCGTGACGCCATCGATGGCAGCATATGCGGCTGCGGTGTTCAATCGAGCGGCATTGGTCAATGCGGTGACATCTGCGTCCGAGAAGTTGAACTCGGCGACAGCGTTGCGTACTCTCGTTGCCAGAGCTGTGGCATATCTTTGATTCGTGACCTAAGAAGCGTGAGCAAAGTGGGTTGGTCACAGGACAAAGTCCACTCACATTGGAGAAGATAGCTGTTGCCACAGCGCCGAAGAGGAGACGGGCAGTGCCAGCCAGACCAGCGGCTGTTCCGATATCTTCCTGGTACACAATACCGAAGCCGATGAGAACGAAACAATTCATCATGATCAGCGTGACGGTGAGCGAGATGATGAAGGTCAAGATGATGCTCTTGACAGGATTGTCGATCGTCGCAGATGCCATCGCGCCCACGCAGGCAGTCTGCAATGCAGCACAGAAGACGATCTGCCAGCGCTGATGGCCAAGTTTCTTGCTGCCAGTGACAACAATACCGCCAACTATTTGATGGTCAACACTCGGGATACATCACGAATATTAGATACCACTCACTAATGCTACCAAGAGGGATGACTTCTGCATAGAGACCGCGAGAGATCTCATCCGAGGCATAGATGAGCTGGGACAAGCGTGGCCACAGAACAGCGTTGCTGTAGTACTGCATACCGACGACCGAGACAACGATGATTGGCATTGTGAAGCTAGGAGCCTACATTAGTTGTGGTTCATGCAACATGGAATAAGATACGCACTGTCGGACCTGCTTGAAGAGGCGAGCTGGCAGAAGTGGTTCCTTGATGTTGCCATAAGTCTCATAGAAGCCGAGACCAACCAACATGGAGAGACCGATGATGATTGGGCATAACGTCGCTGCACTGGTCCACGGGTGAAGAGTGCCACCCCAGTTGACGCCGATGATGAAGAGAGTGCATCCAATAGTAAAGATGGCAAGTCCGGTCCAGTCAAAATCTCTGATAATTCCCATAACAGTCCGACCATCACCCTCGTGCTTCGTCTTGAAAGTCGGCGGGTGGTAAAACAGGAACAGGTAGATGAGAGTGAAGGCCTCGAATCCGATGATAACGTAGTACGCGTTACGCCAATTTGCAGTGTACTTGATAATCACCCATGCGACAAGAGGCATCATTTGTGCGATGATAGCAGCTGCATCGAACAAGCCGATTGTCACCATGCGCCATTCTAGAAACATTTCGTCAGTAGTTATTTGCCACCACTAATAGCTTCGAGACCTACCATTAGGGACAATCTCCTGTACAGCGCCATATGCCATCTCCAAGAATCCAGAGCCGCAACCAAAAATGGCACCCGACGCAATCATCTGGCCGATAGTCTGACCCGTTGCTCCGACGATGGAGCCGACTAACAGGAGCGAAGCACCAGCCAGGAAGAAGTATCGTCGTCCGAGGATGTCCGAGAGTCGCCCACCGATCGTGACGAAGATGGCGCCACCCAAGTTCCAAGAGATCGTGATCCATGTGAAGGTACGGTCGGGACCGAGATCAGCATTGATATAAGACAGAATGGCAGGTGGCATGAGGAGCGTGAAGACGTAAGCGTTGTAAGATAAAGCCATGCCCTGGGTCATGTATTAGCCTTGAGGGTACAATTCTATGGCGAGGACGACTTACACCAGCGGCTGCAATGGATCTCCAAGTCATACCGACCTGCTCGCCGGTGGTTTCCAACTGATAAATCATGGCTTCATCGCCAGTGAGGACACCAGCAGCATTTTGGCTTGATGGAGCCTGGTCGACGGTGTCGACGTGGGCGATGCCCAACTTGTCCTGGTCAGCCATAATTGATAATACAATGATTGAAGAAAGAAAGTCTCGATGACTATAATGCTGCTCGACTCTTCAGAGAAGGTGAAAGTCACAGGACCAAAACTGGGGAAGCAGATCATCGTCTTTTGTACCCCAAACCAAGGCCATCGGAAAACGCATTTCCACTGCTGCTCGCCCTCGAGCTCGGTCACCACAATTCACGCCCTGATCAACGCCCAATAGCAGAGCCTTGGAAATCATATTCTCCGCAAAGCATACTTTGCTGATCATTTCTTCTCCGCAGGTATAGCCTGGATTACCCCAGAATGCGTTCTCAAGCTTGTACGAACTAAGGCGCCTCCGCGAAGGTTGTGTGGGGTTGAAGCGAGCATGATGCCAATCATCGTGAGCGAATTTGACTTCCGTGAACTTGGAGCCTTGGCACAAGGCTGATCATTTGGGATTAGGGATGAATATATCCGGCATAACCTTGGATGCAGATGAATCAGAGGCACAACGCCTGTTCAAGCGACAATGAGTCTTCGCTCGGTAGCTAAATAATACACAAAACGCCTCGCCTGAGGCAACTGGGTAGCATTATTGCACAATTTGACAATGCACAATTTGGTACCATGATGCGACTGATCATCCATGCAGTTCTTCCAGCAGTTTGGTTTGACTGCTTCCATATCGAAGATCGTCGTGTTCATCGTCGAATGCAAGTGCAGCGTGAGCCCCGAAAACCAAGTCAAGCGCGTGCAGACGTAGCAGTGATCGCTGTTCGCCTCGTTCACTCAAGTGGCCCCTGCATTTCCGGCTTGGCGTTCTGGTGGTGGAGATGTGGTATCCGGTCATCCAGCTCGGGGATGGGCGGAGTGACTGTGACGCATCCACATGTGAACGTGCCCATGGGGATCGTCTTGCTGTCCCAGCGTCTGGGTCATCTAACCCACTTAGTCGACGGTAGCTCAGGATAGCAAATTCTGGGGAAGGTCGGTTGCCACCGTGCTCGGTATTTCATGCAGCTGCGGCTACATGTTGGCGCATGCTTCTGCCATCCTCGTCAGCCTGTGCACAACCAGGAAATCCATAACCACGGAGGATGATTTGATAGCAATGCATCAGATAGGAGCGAAAGAAAAACATTGTTCCACAGTGACCTTTGGTCTCGGATGAACTATGCGTATTGTGTATTTCGTATCATCATGCAGAGAGGAAGATCGGAAGAAGAAAAGTAGACTAACCTTTGTGGCAAGCTGGAAGCAATTGTCCAGCTGTGAGTTTCCCATGCCGGAGCTGTGGTGGTCGAGGCTGGCTGCATCCTTGAGAGTTCAGAAGTATCGGTATTCACCCAGACTGGGTTGCAAAGTGAATCTGCTAGCCACGAAGCGGAAGAATATGCTGTACCAGCACGTTCTGTCGGCAAAGTGGACACTCAGGCTTCTCCCGCACCCAGTCGCCAATGCACGTCCAACAGAAGCAGTGCCCACAAGTGGTCACACTAGGGTCCTTCATTGGCTCCAAGCAAAGGGTGCATTTCCGCTGCTGCTTGCTCGAAATCCAGGCCATCACGTCCTTCTCCTCTAGCTCGTAGCGTGGGCCTGGCAGAACGGGTGTGTGCGTGACCTTCTGAATCGCAGACTTGTCCATCTCGGCAGACGGCGAGTCCGACTCAATCAAGAGCGCGTTGTTGCTCGAGTAAGCCTGTGGATCGAGCGAGACCTCGATGCCTTGACCCACCATGGCAGTTCCGCCCATCAGCGTGCCAGGGTTGGCGATCTCGCTAGTGCTGCCATTCCTGTATGTGTCCTGCAGGTGCATATAGGCCTGGACCGACAGCTGCAGCACCAGCAAGACGCCGAGGACCTCGTACCCCACCCTCTGCCCCGATGCCTCCACATTGCGCGTGAAAATGTAGCGCAGACCCCACAGCCGCTTGCTGAGTTGGTAGTAGGCGCCGCTGAAGTAGAACACAGCCAGGTTGACTGCATACACCGAAGCAGGCGATGTGATGGTGTCCAGATTCGCTAGCACGTAGCGCTGAATCTTCTCCACGGCGCCTGGCGCCTTCCCACTCTTCTTCACCGCCTTTCGGCGCAGGACTGCCTCAAGCTTAGCCCGCATGCGTCGCCTAAAGGCGGGCAGAATCTTGTTCAGGCCATATGGCAGCAAGATAGTCGCCACAATGTAGCCAGACCGTCGATAGATGGCAGGCAAGCGACGCGTCTCCTCTTCCACCTGCACAATGTCGCAGTACTCCTCGCCCAAGGTGCGGTTGCCTACAAAGGTCGTCAGACCAAGGTAGAATAAGTCCGCGACGGCCTTGAGCTCGGAGGTGTAGTTGTGCGAGAAGCGCACGCCCTTGAGGTTGCGCACAATATCCGACACCTGCTGCAGAAGCACGGCTTGAAAATATTGGTCTTTCTGGTGGCTGCGGATGACGTCCGGCGAGGCGGCGAACGGGTACACGAACCCGCTCGGAGCTGGTTCTGTCATCTTGAGTCTGTGGTGATGGAACTCATTGCCAAAGAAGATGACATGAGGAACGTCTGTGATGGATTGGAGATCGTTGCATGGTCTGTGGTTGACAATTTCACCGAGGTTGGCTGTTTGCCGTGCACGTTCCACCACTCTGCACCATTTCGCCGAAAGCTCAGATACACCTTGGGGACTTTGACTCATCGAAGTCACGACCAGTGCATCATCATAATGAG
Source organism: Scolecobasidium constrictum UM 578 (assembly GCA_000611715.1). Classification (NCBI taxonomy): domain Eukaryota; kingdom Fungi; phylum Ascomycota; class Dothideomycetes; order Venturiales; family Sympoventuriaceae; genus Scolecobasidium; species Scolecobasidium constrictum. The sequence continues at coordinate 238,596 of AZYM01000173.1, forward strand.
TCAAGTCTCCTGATGATTCAACTACTTGATCTTAATGATGACCTTCGAGAAATGCTTTTGCGCCTCCAGCTTTTCGTACGCTTTCCTCGCACCTTGAAGCTCAAACTCTTCGTCATCCACAGCCAGCTTGATGCCCTTCGCCTCTACAAACTTGTTCATCTCTTTGAATTGATTGCGTGTACCCAGCAGGACTCCGCGCACAATGCAGAGATTCCAGAGCACATTCATGAGACCTGGTTTCTCGTCTTCTGCCGGGCCTGCTACCAGACCAGCTGCCACGACCAGGCCATCTTGACGCACCGCCTTGACTGATTCGCCGAGCGTGTTGTCGCCACCGACATCGACGACGATATCAATGCCTCGCTGGCCAGGAGTGAAGACCTTGGCCGCCGTGCTCCAGTCTGGCTTTTGACGGTAGTTAATAACATGCTGAGCACCGAGGTCCTGGAGTCGCTTCGCCTTCTCATCACTACTTGTCGTTGCGACGACATTCGCACCCGCCGCAATAGCAAACTATACTTTCAGTCCATGGTCCACAGACCGGGATCAAGTACTTACTTGCAAGGCGGCGATGGACACACCTCCTGTACCTTGAGTCAAGACCCAGTCTCCCTTCTTCACTTCTCTGCCCTTCAAGCCGAATAGTGCGTTCCAAGCTGTCAACGCAGAACAGGTCAATGTGCATGCTTCTGCAAACGTACACCCTTTTGGCATGGGGACCAAGGCACTTTGTGTGAATACCCCATACTGGGTGAGCGTGCCATTCTTTTGCTGACCTAGGCCGGCCGTAATATCCGCGAACGTAGGCCACTGGTCATCGGGAACGCCAGGAGCAAGATGCATCACGACCTTGTCGCCTTCTTTGTAGTCCTTGACCAAGTTGCCAACTGCGAGCACGATTCCAGCACCATCTGAGCTGGGTATGATGTCTGTGGTTGCTGGACCAGATCCGCCCTGGAACGTGTCAGGCATAGTTCGACGACTTGAACCTGTACTTACCTTGGTGATCACGAGCTCACGGTAGTTAAGCGAAGCTGCTCTGAGCTCGACTAGAACATCTTCAGGTCCAAGCTCAGGCACTTTCACTCCCTTCTGAAAGTCAAGACTATCGAGACCTCTCTGGCCCTTCAGCACCCAGCGATTTGTCCACTTTGCTGCCATGGCGAAGCATACGATACACTTACTACCATAGAAGTGGCCTCTCCACTGGTCAAATAGCTGAGTGCCCCCTCACGCGATGCTTCAGGTAGGCTAGCTAAAGAGGCTTTAGCTCCGGGTAACTAGAGCCGTTTTGACCTAGATGCTCCATCATTCTCACGATATCACGACAGCATCATTCGCGATCATGGAGATAATTGAGGAGCAATTCGAATGGTATGTTAGTTGTGACAGCGTGCTAAGGATCGTTTGTCATGCACAAGGCTATCGTCAAGCCTGAGCGGCGATAAGCCGCTAAGCCCGATTAGAAAGCTCACTTGTCGTGCTTTCCTGGCTGCATCCTTGCTCTGTGCTGCTGCCAGGGGGAAATTGAGTTGCAAAACCCTTCCAAAGCTCACTGTCGCGATTCCTTGATCATGAAGTCGTGCTCTGGAAATCTACTGCTGCGTCTGACTGTAGCTAAGTGTATTGAGATGAACGAGATCGCCCAATGGCTGGATTCAAGTGCCTTGATCAGTGCTGACCCTAGTGATGTCATTCGCAATCTTTCGGACTGCCCGTCACTAGCAGTTGCGCGAAAGCTGTGTGACTTTTCAGATGTTCCTGAAGCTCACTGATTATCCATGCAACAAGAATAACCAAAAGCCTTGAACAGCATTGCTCGATACACACGAGAACTCGAAACAACATCACAACGCACGCCATGTCCGCCATCCACTCCATCGCGCCACCAGGCGTGGAAACGCGAGACTCCAAAAAGAAACCGACCTTCTTCGAACGCATGGCGAACGCGCTGGTCTATGTCATTGCCTTCCCCTTCATCGCCGCCTTTCTCGCCATCAAACGCATATTCACCTCAAGCAAGGAGCCACACCACTCATACTACAACCAGCTGCCAGAACAGCACATGTTAGGTGGTCAGTCGAATGGAGCAATCGGAGGAGGTTCGGGTGCGGCAGGAGGAGGCGAGTCGGTGGCGAGTAGAACAAGAAGCAAGAAAGCATGATACTCAAAGGCATGAGACGGGAGAGCGCCACTCCTAAAGCGACTCGCGCACAGGTGGCTGGCACAGAGGGCAAACAGGCAGAAGGTTATGCATGAATGTTCAGTAATCGTCGTGGGATGATAGCGCGCGTCATTCTGTCCTGATGGGCTCGGGATCTCCCCGAACATATTTTGGGAACTTAGGTCAAGGCAAGCCCTTACTCGATCTGTGTACTACGTCACGGAAGCGGGAATGACGTCCATGGTGCTAAAATACCAATAGGAATTATTGCGATTCGCAGGATATTATCATGTGTTGTCTACGCTCTAATATCGTCATCACAGCTCGACTACGCCCAAATGCCTTCTGGGAGGAGATTGTGCCATCTGAAGAACAGATTTTGTGGACTACATATGGAGTCAATACATCGCTTTTGATCGCAGTTCACAGGGGAGAACTTACTCATACTTCTTCTTGAGCTCGATAAGCCGCTTCGTGTTGACGCCGAAGACCTTCTCTGGGGTTGATGGGTAGTCTGGTCATGTCAGCAGCACGGCTCATGTGACTAATTCAGATAACTCACCAACATAGTTCGAGTACGCGCCCACGCCCTTCAGCACAGATGTGCCACCCTCCTCGCGAATTTTAGTATGCAGTTTCCTGCTATACGATCGCAGCGCACTGTCAAGCTCCGGCTTGTACCACTTGAAGACTGTGCCGACGTTATAGTATGTTCCTCTATTCGCATGAGCGGTGGCTTCTTGAGGCACTTCCACGATCTTCTTATATGGCAGTAGCTCAAACAGGATGATACTTTCGCCCGCGCCTTCCTGGGCTTGCACGAATCCGAAGAAGTCGTCCCAGACCGATTGCATCCACGCAGGATCTACTGGCAGCTCAATTGCGCTTGCTCCACCCGTCTTGCGCCCTCCAAAAGCACCAGCATCATTGAGGATGCTATTCAGCTTTTCGTACGGCATCATGCTGGTGCCATTCATGACAGGCTCCAAAGCGAACAGATCGCCAAAGAATTTCTTTGCGTCCTTTTCAGGTCCATTGTAGAACAGTACTGTGATAACCACAGGGGCTCCGACAGGTGGTGGGATCGTGAATCCTATGGTCAGACCTTGCTTACCATCGTTGACTTCATCGAATTTGTTCGCGAACTTGACGATATCTGCGAGCTTGTCTGGAGTAAAGATCAACAGGCCGGCGAAGACTGGGCCTTGCTCAAAGCCTTGGTAGGTGAATTCGATCGCTACTCCAAAGGCGCTACCACAGCCGCGCACAGCCCAGAACAGATCGGAGTTCTCTGTCTCAGAAGCGGTGACAAGGCTTCCATCAGCGAGCACAAGTTTCGCAGACAGTAGCACATCGACAGTGAGCCCGTACTGACCACTTAGCCAACCGTAGCCACCGCCTAGCGTGAGCCCGCCGATACCTGTGTGGTTCACTGTACCGCCAACGGTGGCGAGTCCGTGCTTAGCGGCAGCTTCGTCCACATCTTGCCAATTGCAACCGCCCTCTGCAGTGATTGTCTTGCTGCTTGGGTCCACGGTAACCTTGCGCATCTTTCTCATGTCAACAACCACGCCATCCGAATCCGCGCTGGATGAGGCACCAGATGAGTGCCGGCCTCCAGCAACGACGAAGGGTACTTTATGTGCTCCTAGTACTTTGACAATGGTGGATATCTCCTTTGAAGTTGTTGGCAAGACTACAGCACCCTGTTCATGTCAGTAATTATCCTTGACCGGTCTGCTAAGGTCATACAGCTGACTTGACGGCTGCATCGCTCCACCTTCCAATCAAAGTCTCGTAATCAGCATCGCCTGGGGTGACGACCTGAGCATTTGTGCCACTCAGTGATGACTTAAGCTCTGACACAACTCGTGGATTCAACGACATCGTGTGTTGAACTCCTGGGTTGCAGTCCAGCCAGAAAAGCTCAAAGTTCGCGCGGTATTCCAGTCCAAGCTCTTGATGAGACTTCCTTGTGCTTCAGCCGAATGTTCTTCAGATGGATTTGAGGCTCTCGACCAGCGTTTACATATGTTTGTGTCATGTCAGCAACGGGACCTGACCGCTGTTGTCAGCTTTGGCCCACACAACTTATCCCCGTAGCACGACCTATAGAGCATGGGTAGCTCTGTTTGCCATGCCTTAGCGTGTAATCTTTTCCCGTTCGAAGCGTTTTACCTAATTTGCATTTGCTTAGTCGAGTAGGGAGATCTTCAGATCACTATTCATTGATTCAACCTAGAAACATCTTTCACGTGCATATATGGGCGCGAGAATAATTCAGAATTTTTTTGGCTCGATATCGGAAGAAGGTGGACCATCTCACAGAACGTGCATTGCTTTGGGCTTTCCTCGGTGTGTCATTGCCCAGCACGAGTAAGCTGAACGTGGTCTTTGGAGGTGAGGTAATGCGAGAGGGCTTATGGATAGAACTTGGGCTCTTTGAATCACTTCCACTCAACCTTCCAAGTCTTTTGCCCTCGTCTAAATGGAACCACTTCGAGGGAACCTGCAGTCAGCTCTCCAAGGACCACATCCGCCTTTCTCTTCAGAACAATCCGTTCCCCTGTCGAGTCTGCAACTCTGTAGAAGGCTCTGCCAAAGCCGCTCAGAAAGCCTTCGAGTTTCTCATTCGTTACATCGCCCTCAGAGATGACCTTCTGCTCGATTCCTTCTTCGAGAGCATCAAGGACAGTCTGGGTCGCATATGGTTGTGTGAAGACCCCAGCAGCTGCCTTGTCCTTGCCACCTTCGCCGCCACGCTTTGCAACTGCTGGATGAGGCGCGCTGTCTGTGCCCAAGAAAAACTTTGGATGGCCGGATACTACTGTTCGCAACAGCTCGTTGCGGTCAGCTGGTGTCTTCGCGACTATAGTTATCGTCAGTTCGTGCGGCATGCATAAGGGACTCGAGTGGCTCTGACCTGGCTTGCAAAAGCAGAAAGGATCCGCCACAACATTGTCAATTGTGAGGAACAAATGATGCGCTGTGATCGTTGCTGCAACAGTGTCACCGCATTCTTTGACCGCTTGTACTGCCTTTGCAGTCGTGCAGTGCTCGAGGATGATGCGCAGTTTTGGAAATTTTTCGTGCAGGGACTTGAGTGTCGGCAAGAACCGCTCCTCTGCATTCAGGACCGTGATGTCGGAGTCGGCCGTCGATGGACTTTCGCCATGCAGATTCAGGATCATGTCCTGACGCTCCATTTCAGCAAACACAGGGTAGAAACTTTCGTAATCAACGACCCCGGATGCTGAGTTCGTGGTGACTCCTGCAGGGTAAGACTTGACCCCAGTGATGCCATCCTTCTTGGCCTGCTTGATCGTGTCTGGAGTGATGTCTGGATGCAAGTATAGAGACATCAGGAAATTCACGTTTGGTTCGATTGCTTGCAGTCGTTTTTGGTAGTCCAGTACAGCTTCCACTTTGGTCAGCGGAGGTACGAGATTTGGCTATTTCAGCAAATCAGTATGAGTCCGTTTGATCAAAGGGCGCTCCGAACCATCACGAACACTGTGTTGACGCCGCCCTGCCTGATAGTGGGCGTCACAAGCGTCATCATTTCGCGATCACGAAGGTGAACGTGGAAATCAGCCGTCGCGGGCAATTCCAGTCCATCAAACTGTTCTAGTGGCATATCGCGGGCGATTGTTAGATCTCAGATTTGAGATTGCCGAGAAGCAGCTTTTTGTTTTTGACTGCAAATTCTATCCAGCTTTTATTCCGTTAGGTTAGGTTATGCTGTGCTAGCAGAAATTACTGGGGTGCTTGTTACTGAGAGCTCTTCGTTGCTAAATAGCACACTAGTCCCCAGCAGGCGACCTGGAGTGAGCTGACCCTCCCTACGACTTGGGATTCATGAACATGCCCTGCTGCTTAGACATGTCGCAATGTGGCTTTTGAATGTGCAGGATCCCCAACACATCTACCTCCAGAAGTTTCAGGACCGAAACACACCTCCTTACGCGATTCTCTCACATACTTGGTCAACCGATGGAGAACAGGAACTACTGTTCCGCGATCTACAAAGCGACCTAAGTCCTGGGTCCATCACTGCGCAATAAATGCGGATGTGCGAAACTTAGCATGGGAGCGGATTCGAGACCCACCCATGCAGAGGACCGTAAAAGCTAAAGGTGTATCATTTTCTCTTCGACATCATCTTTTGTCAATCACGATTGAGAGAAACGTTGATTTCATGGAACATCGTGTAGTCGTGAGGTTTAAAAGGCACAAAAGATGACAACGATCTGTAATCTGAGTACGTTTATCAACAGTACATATTCGAACTTGTGAGCCTGCGTCGTACGACTGCGCAAAGTAGGATTGGGAATGAAAGCCATTTCGCTCAAAGATCAAGAGCCGTTTCGGATGAGCGCAAGCCATTTGCGGCACGGCGTCCTTCTTGAAAGTCGTAGCAGGCTAGGTTGTGTAGATGAAGTCCGGCCTCTCATCACCCAGCTTCTTGAGCTCCGCATTACTCTTGCCCTCTGCCCAGTGATCTCTCTTGCCACTCAGTCGCTTCTTATTTTCTCCTCTCAGGTATATGGTAGTGACAATACTGCCAATAAACAAGAATAGCGCCAGATATGCCAGCACCACTCCATGTCCAAGCTTATAATCCGGAGCATCGGCTTGTCTGTAGATATTGCTTGCGACTACGCCGTTCAGATTTCCCCATCTAATTCATGTCAGTGTGTCCTCGATTAAAGCAGGTATTGTGGACGCATACCCGATCACGAAGCCAAGAGTGACACCGCGCTTATAGACTCCTTCAACGTTATTACTGCACCAGGAGATTGTATTGGCGATGCTGTATGCTCTATCAGTATTCACGAATTGTGTCAACGACTTGATCGGCCTCACCAAGGATAAATGCCAATCGCACCCAAGAATGTTCCGGCATACTTGACTCCTGCGGTGCTGGATCCCAGAAGCATTGCAAATCCGACAATACCAGAAATTGAGATAACGATATTGGTAAGTCCCCTGCGCTGCGTGCGGTCCGCGTACCATCCAGCAAGTACAGTCACGATCGCCGCCACGAAATATGGTGGAACGGACAGCAGGTTGGCTGTGGTCGATGTATAGCCCAACTGATTGATAATACTCGGTACAAACAAGCTGAAAGCGTACAGAGAACCATCGGCGCCCATGTAGACTACGTATTTCAGGGGTCAGTGATATATATCTCAAATGGTTGCGTCAAGAAAGTGAGGGAGATAGGCCTCCGAGGCGAGGCGCTGGTGCACCACAACTTCTCAACACCGTGGGGTTTCGCAGGTCACGAGATTTCATGGAAGACACTCTCAAGCAGTATTAACATGATATAAAGATGGCTTTTACTCCTGCAAGTCGTCAGCATGGATTCTTAGTGCCTGAGGTTGGGCATTTGGGGGTTTGAGTTTTGGACAACAACGTACACCAATCGCAAAGAGCCAGGTCTTCACATCCTTAACAGATTGCCAGAAATAATTCATATTGAAGTCTTCATGTGTCGCACTGGCTTGTTGGTCTTCTGCAAGGCGGCGTAAAACGCGGGCGCGCTCGTCGGGCTTGAGGAACTTGGCCTCGTCCGGAAAGTCGTGCACCATCCAATATGAGACGATTCCCACGATGACAGTAGCGATGCCTTCGAGAATAAAGATCCACGCCCAACCTGGTTTGCCCTAATAGTCTCCATGTTAGCATTTTGCACTTGTGCAAGTCACCTTGGATCAGACCCATATTATGAACAGGTCAATGGCAATCCGAGAACATCCAAGCCGCGAAATGACATGCTTGAGAGCAGTAGACTTTGTCTGCACTTGTAATGTGCAGGACGATAGGTGAAGTTCTGATGGTCTTTGCGAATGAACATACCCCAACGCCTCGCATCTGCGCAATAGCGGCGGCCAACAACCCACCAAAGGAGCCAGCAAAGGCGGCAGCAGAGAAGAAGATGGCGGATCGAATACCAAACTCGGATCGTTTGTACCAGCATGAAAGATAGAACTGGACACCTGGGAAAAGGCCGGCCTCTGTAGCTCCTAAGAAGAATCGTGCGGTGACCATGCCTCCAAAGTCGTGGCATAGACCCATGCTGACCATGCATATGCCCCAAAGGATCATGATGGCGGGTATAAAGATTGATGGGCGAAGCTTCTTTAGCAGAATATTCGTGAGCGGCTCCAGTAGTGAGTAGCTAATGAAGAACACCGTGAGACATATGTTGTACCTATTATCACACGTTAGTGATGAGCAGCGCTTTCATCGATACATCTTTGGAGTATGCCATTACTAACTGGTTATTGGTCATGTTCAAATCCTCCACCATGCCATCGATTTTCGCGTTGCCGATGTTCGTACGATCCAAGAAGGAGATCAAGTACAGGAAGGACAGCCATGGGATCAGATACCAATCCAGCTTCCGGATCAGCTTCTTGTCCTATTGCGATATCAGCGTGGATTCGATGATCGAAGATATACACATGTCAAAGTACCAGCGCAGCCTTCTCCTCCGGGCTGAGGTGCGCATCAGGATCTGCTGGTAGGTCCTCTGTTGAGGAATCGTCCCTCTGCAATGTGCTTTTCTCCTGGTCCAAGCTAGCGCGCGATGGCTTGTCGTCCAGATTATCCGCCATTCTGATATGTATGCAATGGGTAAGAATAAAACACTTGCGATTACGACAAAAACGATATGAAGGGATTCACGCGAGGCAGATGGCAGTAGAAATGCAACAGCAGCAGACACTTGATAAGAGGAGCGCCATCATCATCATAGTTACGGGGTGATGCACACCGAGCATACATAGGTACAGTTGCCGTGTGTGTCGATCACTGTTCCTTGCACAATCCAACCACGAGAGTGGTGCGGTGCCCGCAGCCTTCAGAGTCGGTGATGTTTAGAAATCAACCATGGCGGCCATCATCCGAGCATTTCTCAAGCATGATTCGCCAGCTCGCGACAAGCATGCTTAAGCTCGCAGCGTGGCAGAGACAAGATCTGCTGGGACAAAAATTGGCATACGACATCATGCGGGGTGAAAGGCTTGCGGGGGCATGGAGTTGATGGTTCGTGTTGATCGACACAGTGAGGCCGATCGCCATGACTCGTGCTTTAGTCACGTGACTGTCGAGCACTCTGTTGTGGAGAAACTCGAAATCGAGAAAGCGATGAGTGCATCGTCACGAGATTGTCTCTGATCGTGTTGAGATCCTACACAGAGAGCTAACATGGTTGATATCAGATCGAGCGTCCAATCTCGTGACCGAGCAAACCGAACTTAGCATCGAGATCTAATGTGACGTGACGTGAAGCTCCAGCCACAGTGGCACAGCTGAAGGTGACGACGGCCTGGGATGGCACGAGCGAGCGAATGGGGTCATTGCCGATCTCAAGTCGACCATCCATTGCATTGCCTGGTTTTCACCATTACACGTCGCCAACGGTCTAATTGTGGGCAGTGCAATCGCGTTCTTGCAGACAGGCGCCAGTTCAGTATTCCTTGCTCCCATTCTTCTGCTCGCTTGATCGTATTGCACTTTTCTGCATGTCCAGCATGTCTGGAAGATTGAGATCGCAACAGCCAATATCATGACGGCAGCTCCTCGACTGCTGAAAGGCGGCGCACGGCGAGATCGCGTATACCGGACAGCTGCAATCACATTCTGGCTCACCGCGCTGTTAATCGGTATACTCACGGTATACAGCGCACTGTATCCACGAGATGTGCCTCGGACTTCATCTCATCGGCTCGGCAAGAGGGGCGCATTGGGCGTACTTGAAGAGGAGAACATTGAGGTAAGTACAGACAACGAAACCCTATGGACAATAGTATTGACGAGTGGAAAGTGCCGCCTGGTACACCATGCCATCGACAAATGCGCATTCATAAAAGCGAACTGCCCAGATGAAGAGGCCGGTCTCTTCTCGTACCTACAACTATACTACTGCGACCTCGCCCACGCCAAACCCGTCGCCTTTGCGATCATAGTATTCTGGCTATGTCTCCTCTTCAGCATGATTGGCATAGCTGCCAGCGACTTCTTCTGCATCAACCTGAGTACGATAGCGCATCTACTCGGCTTGAGCGAGAGTCTGGCTGGTGTCACTTTCTTGGCTTTTGGAAACGGCAGTCCTGATGTCTTCTCGACCTTCGCCGCGATGAGCACAAACAGTGGCAGCTTGGCCGTAGGTGAGCTGATTGGCGCAGCAAGCTTCATCACCGCTGTGGTAGCTGGCGCCATGGCGTTTGTCCGGCCTTTCAAGGTGGCGCGAAGGAGTTTTGTACGAGACGTATGCTTCTTCATTGTTGCAGCGTCATTCAGCATGGGCTTCCTCGTAGATGGTAGACTCTATCTTTGGGAGGCAATTGCCATGGTTGGACTCTATGCCTTCTACGTCTTCTTCGTGGTCGTATGGCATTGGTGGTTCAACCGGCGCAAGAAGAGAAAGCAGGCAGAAGCTGCGGCGCGAGCACAATTCGTCGCATCCAACTCTGAGGTGGCAGAGTTTCCGGCCTATCACGATGTCGATGAGCCTGAGCAAGACAACCAGCGTCCGACTTTGCGCAGGGGTCATTCTGCAGACGACGTGTCACTTCTTGAGCGGGGCGTCAACGGAGCCGAGGACGACGATGACGAAGAGGCTGAGGAAGACATCCGCAAGCGCACGCTTGGAGAGCTCAATAATGAAATGAGAGTGGCAAGACCCAGACTCAGAGAGAGGAGTGGCACACACAATCCCGTGCGACCGAGTTTGATTGGTGCGCTGGAATTTCGCTCAGTGCTCTCGGGCCTCCAGAGATCGGGCAACATCCAGGCATTCCCACTGCATCGACGGCGATCAGACGATGACCGATTCTTTGAAGAGGGCCCGCAGTACAATGATAATGATGCCCGGTCCATGACATCTGAGCCAGCATCTCGCGGAGCATTCGCGGCTCCAGTCGAGCATGAGGGCTCGTGGAATGCAGAGAATCATCATTCAGAAGCTGTGGTGGGACTGCGATCCAGAGCCATTTCTGCCCCAGACCCATCGATGATCCGGCAAGCAGCGCAGACTGTGCCTTCCATCGACCTTCTTGGACCTTTGGCAGAGGATACTGCTTCCAGAGCATCACCACGACGCAGTGACCCGAGCCACCTCGCTGTTCCAGCCTCACCGTCTGTAACACTGTCTCCACCAGGCTCGAGCCGTACGTCTCGCTCAAACAGTCCAGCACCTTCTCATACGCGATCGCAGGGATCTCTGCATCTCACAGTGCCGGACTTCACTCACTCGCAGGCACATACGCAGTCACCGATCACAGCAATCAGCCCTGGCACGACAGATCCGCCGAGCAGTCGTTTTGACGCTAAGCCGAAGAAGCCTATACTACGTATACCAAGTGGCACGTCAGCCTTTTCGCCACAAACTCATGGTGGCGAAGTTTCACCAACTGGCCGGTCACCGAGCATTCTACTGCCAAGTCCACGATTGCATCTTGCGGACCACAATCCGATTGATGAGATGTTCAGATCATCATCGCCTAAGCCTCCTCGGTGGTGGCCGTCTCGATTTCTTCCAACACCATTCGAGCTGTGGGCTACATTGTTTCCCACTTTATGTGGCTGGACAGAGAAGAACTGGTGGGAAAGACTGCTTGGCATTGTCGCCGCGCCGTCCATCTTCCTACTGACGGTCACTCTGCCAGTCGTGGAGAGTGAGCCAGAAGAGGCAGAGCCTGATGACGACATTCCTGATCTCACCCTGCCTAGCACAACAAATGTCGACAGGAGCTATTCGAGCACGGTCCCGCCAATTTTGATTGAGCCTGAGGAGGAGGATGAGCAGGACGTACCACCCTCGCAGGAGCTCACAAAGGGGCTTGGTGGACACGGCACGACTGCCAAAGTCGCTGCATCTAATGAAAATCTGCACCGTCGTGCCAATGCACATGAGACAGATCCCCTCCTGCCAGGGCACCACCAGCACCATCGGCAATCAGCTCCTGCGATTCTCTCGCCGATCGATAGGCATATTACACAATCACCAGACCAAATGCCCGCTGCGACAAAGCTACCGTCTTCGCGCGACTGGAATCGCTGGCTTGTGATCTTACAGATCTTCGTCGCGCCTCTTTTCACCGCCATCATCTTCTGGGCAAAGATGCACGAAGGCGAGCCACGTGAGCTAGTCCAGCCAGTTCTGGTAGCTTTGGTGGTCTCTCTTGTCTTCTTGGCCATCATCTTGGTGACTACGACACCAGAGAAGCCCCCAGCATGGCGGACCGGACTGTGCTTCGTGGGCTTCATCGTCAGTATCACTTGGATCAGCACCATAGCAGATGAAGTTGTTGGTGTGCTCAAGTCCATCGGCGTCATCTTGAACATCTCGGATGCCATTCTTGGACTGACGATTTTCGCGGTTGGCAATTCCCTGGGCGATCTGGTCGCAGACTACACTGTCGCAAAACTTGGATATCCAGTCATGGCCTTGTCAGCTTGCTTTGGTGGACCCATGCTCAACATCCTGCTCGGTATCGGTCTGTCTGGGACATATCTGACCGTAAAGCACGCACGCAAGCACCAAGCGAAGCACCCGGGCAAAGATTTGAAGTTCAAGCCGTACGAAATCGAGGTCAGCAGGACGTTGATGATCAGTGGTGCTACACTTCTGGTCACACTGCTTGGGCTGCTGGTCATTGTACCCATGAGGCGATGGAAGATGGATCGCTTCGTTGGATGGTGCTTGGTCGCTCTGTGGAGCGTGAGCACAATTTGCAATGTCATTGTCGAAGTTCTTGGGGTTGGAGCGAGTCTATAACCATGACTCGCTTGTACATACGTTGGGTGGTCGTTTGGATATACCCATGAAGCGATCGGTTCTTTCCCTAAGGCGTCACTTGTGTACATAAGCATAGCAATGTTGATGAAGTTCTCCCATGCATTTTGTCAGCCTTCGCAGCTGAGTGTGCCTGTGTTTTGAGCGCCAAGTCATGCTGTAGCTTTCACGCTTGCAAATCCCCAGCATCGCTCCCATGGCCAGCTATCTCTATGCGATGCCCTGTCCACTAGCTGCCTACACTCTATCAGATAGTTCAGAACTCCTTCCCAATGCCATCGTCCAAGAAGAACCACTCTATTGTCTCCTCCTCACTTTCGGCTGTCTCCTCTCAGCTTCCTCGTTTTTGTTGATCGATGTTGCTTCGTTCAAAGCAGCATCTTCGAGACTCTCCTCTGGGTCCTCCTGCAGCTCTTCTGCAACTGTCTGAGCAGGATTGATGAAGCGTCCGAGCGACTTGCGGTACGCGAACATGGGGAGGCGGAAGAGGACAGTGTCGAAGATCGTTGGCTTCTCGATGGCATCGATCTGTAATGAAGTTAGTGTGAGGGCAGTGAGTCAGCTCAAGCAATTACATACGTCCAAGAGCAACTCGACCGCGTCGCCCTCCTCAGTCTCTTCTTCAACGAACACGTTGCCCACAGAGTCGACGATCAGAACCTTGCCGTTCTGAGCCATGACTCGCTTCTTTGCGCCCACAGGGCCGGAAGTCAATTCGGCCTCAACAGGCGTGCTGATGCCCTTTTCGCGCGCGGCCTTCGCAGCCTTTGGGTTCTTGCCAGCCCTCTTGTTCTCCTTCTCTTGCATGCGCCTCGCCTTGCGATTCCAGTTCTGAGCCATGCCCTCATCCTCTTGCTGTGCGGCCGGGCTGTCGTAGCCAGAAGCACTGCCGTTTCCATTGCCATTCACGCCAGGGATACCCGCAATGCCCGATGCATCGCCCCAAGCCATCTTGCGTGCATGCTTGATGTATCGATCCACGAAGTCCTTGTGTCTCTTATGGCTCAGCAGCAGTGCGCCATAGTGTGCCACGCCACCGAACATGATGAACAAGCCGATCAGCACCGTGCCAGTGCCAGGCCGGTATCTCTCATAGAAGTAGCCAGTGCCTCTGTACTTCGGGAAGCCATTGCGAAGGAAGTGGTCGTAGCGGCCGCGTGACTCGCCACGAAGGATGTTGCCGACGAGCGTGAAGCGGGCGGAGCGTTCCTCAACCTCTTTGGCATAGAGGGAGATCTGCTTCTTGGATGGCACTTTGCCGTCGTACTTCTTCTTGTAGCGGTTGACGTAGGATGCTTTGAGACGATCGGGCTGTGTAGACTGCATTAGTAGGCGCGCAAAAATGGTCCATGCTCAAATCTCCTTACGTGAAGCTCTCCTGCCTTCTTTCGGTACGCGGAGTTCAACTACGTTTTGTGTTAACGGCTGTGTACCAGACTTGTGCAGGCGCAATTCACCTCTTTCTGCGATGCCGATGGCTTGACGCCGACCCAGCTGTAGAATGTGACTGGAGTATTATTAGTACAAGCTCACCACTTTCGCAGAAGTAGATCTCCTGAGCATGCATGGATTTCAGCGCCGCCTTGGAAAACAACTGCGCAGAATCCAATGCATGCTCAGAAGCCTGACAATCCTCCTCTAGAGCTCGTTTATCCATACCATTGGGTGACAATTTTGGATCCGCGCGATTCGCATCGTTGATCTTGAATATTTCGTAGTCTTCGCAGCGTTAGTGATTTGCATACCAGCATGAGGCATGTTGCTCCATACCTTCAGGAGTCCATGCCAGCGCGGACGCGAGCAGCGACAACAATGTCACTGCAAATGCGATCGCCTTCATTGTGTAGCTCCAAATCGTGATACCAGGCGAATGCACAGATACTCAGGACGATTAGGACACGCGTTCCTGTCCTCGACAACTTTTGTGCAAGGGTTCGAGGCTGCGTTTCAGGGACCACCATGATCTTACCAGATGCGAAACACGCACGTGATATGACCAGGTAGCCTCGTCCTTAGCCTTGCTATCTTGCTCGCCAGATATTGTAAGATGGCGACAATGGATACACGGGAGACAAGTCACGGAGGTCAAATTCAGTCCTTTGACCGCTACTCAACATGAAGCCCTTCGATGCTCGATTTATGTAAAGTAGATCACTGCATCTTCGTTATATTTCATGACCCTATCGCAAATCTGCCTACAACGATATCATGCTAGACCTGGGCACAGGAAGAGTCAATCGAGCTGGACAAAGGACATTCTGAGATGGTCTCACTGAAAGGAGAGCGCGAGATGGTATGTCAGCTTGTCTATTCTTAATCGCAGCTCTGTAGATTAAGTAAGATACTAGCCATCGCAGCTCTTCTCACGAATCGTGGAGATGTCTCCGAGATGGCTGTTGCGGTGTGTTGAATTGCCTCTTGTACTACCCGAGGAGCTGTATTCTGGACGAGATATCAGTCACTCTACTGTGTACATACAGCTAGTGAAGATGGCACCATGAGATTGGATACCGTGGTAAATCCGGGTATGCAAGCTTCTGAGATCCCACTCATGCCAGCGCACACGTCTGAAGCGTCATCTGGAGCAAGGAAGGATTCCCCAGGTATGTTACGCAGGTTCTCGCAGTATTGCGGGCTCTAACGATACAGCAAAGGCAGATAGATTCCAGTTAGGTACCAATAAGCCAGGTCGAATCGACGTGTTAGCATTTTCTTCGGACCGTCGGTGAGCGGTTGCCAACACTAACGTGCAGGTGCAGGATCATCACAGGCTGTTTTCCGAGACTTGCAGCTGGCAGCTGGCGGTCGAAAATTGTGCAATCTTGGTCCCCTCATAAAGCCGGGCCAACTCTTTTTCACATTTCCCGACGTTTGAGCGTGGTGTTTCATTCTCGCTGGCAGCAGATGATCTCTCAGAGATCTGGGGAAGTTTGCCCAAATGAGGGCTAGATCCCTGAACTCCTTTTTTGGGAATCCCAGGCAATTAATGATCAGCGACGGTTCATTCTGCGCAGGCACAACACCACAACTCACTTCAGACTTACGAGGACCTTGACGACGCTCGCTGTACATTACACCCGCTCTAAGCCACCGCAACCCGTACCGCTCGCTAGGCAGCGGTTCTGTACATTAAGGTTCGTACCCGTTACTCCGGATCAACCACGTAGACAAGAAACTTCGGCTCACACAACACGCAAACAGCAACAACCCCTTGAAAGACCACTTCTTGAACGCCTCCCGACCTCAACACCTCAATTCGATCTTCGAATACTCTCACAACACTACAAACATGGCACCAAGCATCAACATCCCGATCGATGCCTTGACATCGCGCTTCAATCTGAATGGCAGATTCGACAGCATGCGATCGCAGTCACTCACACAGCGCTTCAGCAATCTGAAGCCACTGAGCGAGTGCGTATGAAGACATCACGTGGCATGAATATATGGCTGACACAATGCTTACAGGTTCTTCGATGTCCGCCGCATTTCGAAGCCAAACGGCTGGAGCGACGCTCAGGGCAGAATGAACTATAACTTGGGTTACTTCTCGAGCAATTACTCTGCCGTCTTTGTCATGTTCTTCATCTACAGCTTGATCACGAACCTCACGCTCCTCTTCGTCATCTTCCTCGTCGTTGGCGGCATGTGGGGCATCGGCAAGCTCGGAGGACAGGATCTCACGATTGGCACATTCACCGCGACGACCAGCCAGCTGTACACCGGTCTCGCATGCGTCTCGATCCCTCTGCTCATCTTCAGTGGCCCGATCACCACCATGCTCTGGCTCATTGGTGCTAGCGGTGTCACTATTCTGGGTCATGCAGCCCTCATGGACAAACCGATCGAGTCAGCTTTTTCCGAGGAGGCGGTCTAGGTGGTCGGCCGCGAACTCCACACTCTATGCCCCCATGGGGAAGACCACCACCGGGGCGACGGGAACGGGAGCGATGGGAGCGCGAACGTATGATGTACGACGACGCCATGCGCTTCCAGGAGCTGGACAGCGAAGAGGAGGGTGCTGTATTGGGCAATCATGGCGTTCCTGCGAGTGTGTTTAAGCAAAGCAATAGGTCTGTTTCTGACGAATTATTCTTTAATGACGGAGCATCGAGGTATCCGAGGCAATCTTATTCCGACGAGCATTTGGCGTATGGAGACCGGTACGAAAGTCCGGAGGAGGAGAGTGGAAGCGACGACGTGGATGGCAGGCGGCCTTCGAAATCGCTTGTGCGGCGGGATTCCGACCAGTTGATCGCGCAAAGAGCTATGGAGCGTATAGACAGGGCGAAAGCCAAGGGCAAGAACTCAGTGAACCTCACACATGAAGAGATTGAAGCACTCAACAAACGCTACACGCGACCTTCAAGCGACTCGCCGGAACGTAATCGGCGAGGCTCTGGTGACAAGGCGAAGAAGGGATCTCAAAGTGGAAGTCCCAGTGGCGCATGGACTCGGAAACGCAATTCGCGAAGATCAAGCATAATTGGCTCGACATCGACATCTACAGCCCTAACACCTGCCAAACCGAGAGCAAAGGATGGGCGGAAAAAGCAAGCACAGCCACAAGAGGATGCGTTTCAGCACGGGCACATGCAAATGCCACCTGGCTTCATGACCATGGGGCCGGGTGGTGTGCCTGTGTACACACCCATGGGATACTACAATGCCCCACTTCCTCCTCCTGGACGGCGCACGGCCTCGGACGGGACGCGCTACTCGCCGGAGAGGTCAGGTGACAGTTCAAGATCGGCTAGTGCCAGCAGTCGACGAGGTCAACCAGTGTATGATGCTGCGCCCTATCCCACGCGAGGCAACTCTGGTGGACGTCCCACTTCGCAGTACGTCGACCAGCCTGAGTACTGGCAGCCACCATATGGCCAACCACCATACCCGCAGTACCAAGCCTACAACCAACATGACGCTCGCCGCGTTGCTTCTGGTCCACCCAATGTCGCTTACTCCAATGTCTACCGCCGTGTCCCTGCTCCGGCAACAGCAAGAGGTCGTATGACGCCCAGTTCCTCGGATCCTGCGCTGCAATATGCCGAGCGCGGTCCAAGTGGGCTGGGCAATGAGTACGAGCCCAGCAGTGCAACGAGCGAGGATGATGAGGAGGACTCCGAGGAGGATGAGCTTGCTAGAGATCCGACGTATGTGGAGGAGCCGCAGACGAGAAGAAGGCCGGTCACTGCTGCAGCCAGTGCCGCGCCTGTCTCTCGTGCTCGAAGGAGGAGATGAGCTGGTGGTACCTCGATGCGTTTTGTGCGTTACTGCTGTGCGTTCTTGTGTTTCTATGCATTAGCGACAGATCTGGGTCTTCGGTGGCGTTCTGGCGCCATGGAAGGAGCCGCAACCAAGTTGCTTTAAGGCTTTTATGGCTGCGGGATAGAGAGGGTTGGACAAAAGTGTGGTATATTAGGTATTAGGTGTGGCTTCTATAATGGCAAGTGCCTTTCCTCATCTTTGTGTCTAATCAACCTCATCTCTCAACTAGCTCCAATTCGTGATCTCGATGGTGAGAGCCCGCTCAATTCAACAGAGTAGAGAAGCCGACCGTCGACGGCACCGCTACATTGCCGCGATCGTGGAAATGGCGTTGTGGAAGCCATAGGGCACAAATGGTGCATGTGTGAAGAACGGCTCCAGCACCTTGGACTGATAAGTGTAATCATCAACGCACATGCCGCCACCCGACGGCCCAATGTGAGGACAGTGCACGTCTGGTCTAAATGGAATCATGTTCTCGTGCACCATGCGGCATACCAAAGTATCTGCTCCGAGCTCGTATGCTTGGCCAAATCGAGTCTGCTCTGTCAAGAAGTCCATGCAAGCTTCGGTGCTCTTATACTGCACGTTCACATCTTTGCAGTGGAGTTCATGATTATTGTAGATGCCTTGCGCTATCTGATTCTGGAAAGTTGCAATCATCTGTTCCTGGGTCGGTACGCCAAACTTCTTCATCGCGATTGCGATCAGTGTGTCGAAGAGGTATTGGAACCACCTGAAGGTCGCATCGTACTGCAGTATCTGGCCGTCCTTGTTAAACATGTTCCACGTGTCGATCTGCACAGGAACAGAGAGGTTAACAGCTGGGGAGAAGAAGTCAATAATGGTGGCAGCAGACGCAATGTTACGGTTGGCAGAGAAGTGGATGACGCTGTATTTCGTTGGATATCCAAGTAGGGTCACCGTGCTCGGATTGATGGCGAGGTTGCTGAAGAGACCAAACCGGTACTCGGTATTCAGCTCGGGACCGTCGAACGTCCTCGTCAAGTCTACGCGGCCTTTCACCTGCAGAATGTCAGTGTCGAACCGGGTCGGAATGCTTCACGCCTCACGTCCGGCGCCATCAATGTGGAATTGATCATCTTGGCTTGCTCGATATTCGCCGGGTACATGAAGTTGTCAAGGAACGTCTTCTGCAGATTCCACAACTGGTCAAAGCTGAAGGATGGTTGTGCTGAGCAGCCGGAGCCGTCATCTAGATGCGCGTGGTTCAGTCGACGTCCGCCCCAAGTACTGAAACAAAGAACATACCTTCTTTCTGCGGTACTGCTGTCGGTCTCGCTACCAATCCTGTAGAGCTGCGGCTGGATCCCCCGTCCTCTGCTGTTGCTGATGCAGACGCCTGGTGCCAGTCGAATAGGTAAAGGGCGCACAGGCTAGACACAGCGAAGGATCTAACCAGCTTCATCTGGTAAGCGTTTGATGCGATATCAGTGATGTTGTAAGTAGTTTGTGCTGTGAAGAAGTCCTTCGGAAACATCGAGAACGTTACAGCTTAAAGCAAGTGCGTGCAGCGCCGGGTCCTCTCGCAATGACACAGTGCAGTCCTTACGGGTATCATGCCTGTCCGGAAGGAAGTGCTTAGACCCGCGAGACATTGACGACTGAGCATAGGGAGGAGTCAGACGTGAGTCCATTCGACCCAGCAGATGCCACATGATGTCAAGCCCAACTCGTTGGGTGCCTCAACCACGCAGCTCCGGTGGTACATAATGTTTTGCGACGTGGCACACTCTTCAATGCTATCAATCAGGGCCCACCAAATCTGCAGTCTGGTTAGCGTTTACTTGCAGAGGCGATTTGGTGTAACTTGGGTGCAGGACTACAACGTGCGTGACACTCAAAGAAAAGGTTAGCCCCACTGGCGCGATCGATAAGAATCACGCGTTTCGAATCGATGCAGAATGAGCCTCCCAATGAAGGATGGAGTCGGTAAAAGCAGATTGCTGAGATCTTGTTACAAATCTACCGCATCCTCTTGGAGAGATGATGTCTGTGCGCTCATTGCTGTATTTGGTTTTTGATGATTCCATGCTTCCAGTATGACAAAAAATCTTGACACATTCGTATGAGCTAGAATCCATCGGATACATGTCATTTATCTCGAAGCAAGATTTTAGATCGTTGCTAGATCGCAGCAAATCTTCTTGTCGGGCAAAACTCATCATCTGCGGGCGGCTTCGTCCACATCAATCCTCCGCATCAGCGAGATCCTCAAAGTCGTCAGTCGCAGCCTCTTCAGCCTCCGCCTCGATTGCAGTCATCCGGATTACAAACTCGCGCTGCAACTCCCTCAACCACTCTGCCAATACAGGGCCATCCATCACTCCATCTTTTGCCTGTGTCAGGTGCTCCTTGAGGTTTAGGATCAGCCGTCGCCTCTTCTCCCTGATGACGGCCGTTGATGTCTTCTTTTTGCGCTGACTCTGCAGCTCCAGTTTCTCCGTGACCTGCTCCGCGATTTCGAAGACTTGCCCAGGCAGTGGAACAACTCGAGCTAGTTTGAGTCCGTAGCGGTGCTCTTGTACAGAGCCTTCGGCGATCTTGTAAAGCATGTTCATGTTGTCTGGACTTTCTTCACCACCCACTTCCACAGCGAGGTGCAGATTGACCACACCGGCTCGCTCCGCCATAATGGTAGCGAGATCGCGGAAGTGTGTCACGAACCATACAAACGCACGGCTGTCAACCAGTGCCTCTGCGATTGCTAGAGCAATGGCGAGTCCATCCCGCGTGCTTGTGCCTCTGCCCAACTCATCAATGATCGCCATGGACTTGCGGTCAATATTCCTCAAGATGAAGGCAGTCTCGCGCATTTCTGCTGCAAATGTACTGACATTCGCTTCGATGGAGTCATCCATGCTAACGCGAGCGAAGAGCTGATGCATTATGGGGGTGGATGCGAAGTCGGCTGGAACAAATGAGCCAATCTGAGCCATCACTGTCATCAGCGCAATGCTACGGATGTAGGTCGACTTGCCCGACATGTTGCACCCAGTGATAATTTGAAATCGATTCTGCTGGGAAGCGAACACATCGTTTGGAACGTATTTCTGTTTGTGAAAAGCTTCTCGGACTGGATGGCGGCCAGCCTGAATGCCGAGCGTGTCCGTCAATCTAGGTCGCACGTATGCATTGATCGTGCCGACCTCAGCGAAGGCTGCCAACATGTCCAGTATGGCGATGCTCTCGCAGCATTTGAAGAGTATGGACATCTTTGTGCGAACCTCGCCGATGAGTTCCTGCACGGCTTTGTCGCTCATGGCGAGGATCTCCTCATGACAGACAATCAATTTCTGATTCAGCTTGATGAGGTCCATGACCTGACACTCGACAACCTTTTTGTTCTTGACAGTGTTGGTAAAGATAGCAGGCAACTCTCGTGCTTCGAGCTGGTCAGCAGGGAATCTGATAAACATCTGGCGCTGGGTGTCATAGTGGAGCTCAAATGAGAAGTTGTGGCTTTCTCGTAACTCTTCCACCATGCGATAGGCATCTTCAGTCAGCTCTTTGTATGCCGTGCGCGCAACATCCAACAGACCGTTGATTCCAGACTTGACAGCGTAAGTGCGCTGGTTGCGGAGCTCCAATGGACTTTTGCAGTACTGCGTGTCTTCGTTGATTGTGCTGTTGATCAACGCGAGTAGGTCGTCGAGCTCGTTCGAAGCGCAGTTGGCTCGGATGCCGCCCAAAAGCTCGCTACGAGCGCTCATCAATGCTTCCTCAATTGGACGAATGGACTGTATGTAGTGCTTGAGCATGATGACTTTGTTGATCGAATCCTCAACAAATTTCATGGGACTCCGGACTTCCAAAATAATCAGTGAGGTGAGAAGCTTTTCAGCGTCTATGCCCGACTTGAGTGTCTGTCTCACTGTAGTGAAAAGTTCTTCCTTGGAGGACAATTCCTCGATGGCATCGTAGCGCTTTGTGATAGTCTCGACGTTGGTTGATGGTTGCAGAATGTTGCTGCGGAGGAGTCGAGCTCCCATCGGCGTGAGCGTTTTGTTCAGGAGGCCATAAAGACAGAGATTGGATTGGGCGTTCTGAAGATTCTGAATGAGTTCCAGAGCACAGATCGTTGCGATATCGATCATCATCGTTCCCTCTGCTGGCTCATATTGGATGCGGAGAGAATTTGAATGAAAGGTCTTGCCGAGCTGGAGCTCAATGAATTTGAGAGCCTGTCAGTATTAGTACTGCGAATCAACGGACGATGTACGAGAACAGACTGCCGCAAAACAGCAAACGGCAAAGTAGTTTCCGCCAATGGAGATCTTGATGGCCTCTACATCTTGAACGAATGCGAGCTGGTTGATGGCTTCCAGGCCTGTGGTCTCCGCAAAGTAGCGTCTATCGACCGTCACAAGGTTTGCATTGATGTCATCTTGGTTCTCCTCGAGGATGTAGAAGAGCTTGGACGGAGGATTCGCTGCTGTGGACGGTACCAAGATTTGCGAAGGCGAGTACACGCGAAGCTTATTCAATGTCCGGACATAAGTCTGACTGTCGCTGATTTGGCTGAGGGCAGCTTCTCCAGTATCGAGGTTGATGAAGGCAAGCCCAATGGTAGGCGAGATTCCACGCGATTCTGAGATGGCACAGATGAGCTCTTGGTCCAGCACACCAATGGTGGACGCGCCAGTCCTTGGCCGAGCTGTTGACGGACGACCTGTGCTTCGACGCGTGCTTGTTCGTGGACGCGAAGTAGTCGTCGTCTCGTATCGATCTCCGTATGATGTGCTTGCAGACGTGTAGCTCGTCGAGTTCCGTGGAGTATGCGGTACATCTTGACGGGAGTGCACCATCTTTACTGCCTGAAGAACATCAATAGTTCGAGTTACTATCTTGTAAATGCATCAATGATTCATATTCTCGAAGAAGGCTCCCTTGGCAAGATGCGCAAAAGGAAGGCTTAGTCCGTAAGGAAGTGACGACCAGCGCTTAGGTACATGTCTGGGGAAGGCGCAACAGCAGGAAGGCGCGATGCAGCTCCATTCTGGACTCCTCGCGAATTCGAGGACTCCATCGCCCACAAACCTATCAAGCTGCTACATCGCAAGCTCCTCCATTCAGGCCCAGTGGTGATGACGATGACAACGATGACGATGACAACGATGACGATGACAACGATGACGATGACAACGATGACGATGACGACGACAACGATGACGATGAACTGGGTTTGCAGATGGAGTTGAATGTTCCAGCGCAACGCCCAAGGTGCCCTGTGGAGCCGCTAGCACAGGCGGGGTCCCTAACTTATCGATAAGGATTTTTTAAGCTTTGACGATTGCCCATACCATGCTCCACCAAAAAGTGCGCAATATGCGAAACTGCACATCTTTATTCTTGTGCTACTACGATTCCTGCTCTGACCGGTAAACGGGCTCCCGAGGCCTCATTGAAGATATCATTCGCACGAGTCGTTCCGAAACTATCACGACAACTTCTCTCTTGACAGAACGAGAACAATGTCGCGACCAGAAGATCAATTGTATGCCATTCGCAAGTTCTGGGACCAGCAACTCTGACAGCCCTGCAGACCGCCTGACCTCTACTATAACGACAACAATGCTCGCAAATACGACACGAACTCGCGTATAAAATCCATCCAAGCGTCCATGACGCATCGCGCCCTCGATCTGCTCGGTCTCCAGCCCTCGTCCCTTGTCCTCGACGTCGGCGCAGGCTCGGGCCTCTCCGGGGATATACTCACATCTGAAGGCCACACATGGATTGGTCTTGATATCTCAGCGAGTATGTTAGCGCTAGCGTTGGAGAGAGAAGCGGAGGGTGATCTGTTCCTGGCCGATGCAGGTCAAGGCATCCCTTTCAGACCGGGCACATTCGACGGTGCAATAAGCATAAGCGCGATCCAGTGGCTATGTAACGCGGAGAGCAGTATTGAGAGTGCAGAGGGGAGGTTGAAGCGATTCTTCGAAGGTCTATACGCCAGCTTGAAAAGAGGTGGACGTGCAGTGTGCCAATTCTATCCCAAGGATGACAAGCAGAAGAAGATGGTCAGTCAGGCAGCTATTCGAGCTGGGTTTGGTGCTGGTCTGCTGGAGGATGGTCAGGGCACCAAGCAGGTCAAGACATATCTAGTCCTGACGGTGGGACACAGCGGTGACATCACAAGTATCGTCAACGGTATGGATGTGGACGTTGAAGATCACAGAAGCAAGGGAAGACGGAAAGATGGCAAGACGAGCAGACGAGACGAGATCTTGAAGACGAAAGCCAGGCTGGAGAGGAGGGGCAAAGTGGTGAAGAACACAAGCAAATACACAGGACGGAAACGGAGGATACAGTTCTGATCTCGGACGAGGCACGACGCATATGAAGAGCATTGCACGGGGCGTTCAAACTTTGAGGCTTTACCTTAGATACCAATTGCATGATCGGGAAGGAGCAATGCCAAATGTTCGTCAAAATACTCATCAAGATGGTGTATGTTGATGCAAAGGTTGTGATTGCCTTAGAAGGGATTGCAGAGCACCTCGAATCGGTTGAAATGGCTTCAGATGTTCTCAGCTTATACTGAGTCGCGGTTTGACCAGTACGTGGAATCCGTGTTCTGCTTGACATAATCTCATCGTGGTCAATTATGTGGTCCTCCAGCATGCAAGGGCTCTAATCCCGGCATGGCCGAGGTTCATTAGCGGGGTCTTCTCTCCACCATCAGGAACGCCGCATAGATCCATGGATGTAGATGATCACCACTTAAATGATATGGGGAGATTCCACTCGATGCAAACAATGTGATCTTTTTCGGAGACGCTTGCGAGACTTCACGAAAGCCCCAATCATCAGCAAAAATGGCCACAACAATCGACTTGCCGGCGATCAAGAAACACAGCTGGAAGATCACAACAAAGTATGGCCAGTCCAATGTCCTAACCTACAATATTGCGCTGGGCGCATCAGGACTGGACCTGAGCCGCAGCTTCGAGGGCCATCCAAAGTTCCATGCTCTCCCGACTTTTGGCGCGGTGCCAGTGATCCATATTATGGGCGCTGTAACACAAGGCATGGAACAATTCCTGCCAAACTTCAAGCCATGGAACCACGTACACGGAGAGCACTACCTGGAGCTCTATCGACCATACCCGACAAAGGACACCACTTTGGACACGACAGCTCAGATCGTGGACATCGTCGATCGCCGAAGTGGCGTGACTGTCTGTGTTGGCATTACCACTGTCGATGCTGCCACTGGGGAGAAGATCTGCTACAATGAATGGACCAGCTTCATCATGAAAGTGCCCGGAAAGGGCGCATCAGCCAAGGTCGTTGACAGAGGTTCCGCGACCGCATCGTACCCTGCTCCATCGCGATCTCCCGACGCTGTGATCGCAGAAAAGACGACTCCAGAGCAGGGAGCGTTGTACCGGGCGGCGTCAGGTGATCTTAATCCACTCCACATCGATCCGGCTGTAGCCAAGGCAGGTGGATTCGAAGGTCCAATATTGACGGGCACATGCACTATCGGTATTGGAGTGAAGCATGTTATTGACAAGTTTGCTGATGGCGACTCGTCGAGGTTCAAGAGCGTCAAACTGAGGCTCAGCAAACCAGTGTATCCGGGCGAGGTTGTGAGGACCGAGATGTGGAAAGAGAATGGAGGAAGCAGGATCATCTATCGCCAGCTCGCAGGCGACCAGGGCAAGGTGGTGATATCGAATGCTGCGGTGGAGCTCAAGGAAGCGTCGCAGTCTCGTCTTTGAGATCCTTTCTCTTGTCCGATAGGCACAATGTTTTGCTCATCTCCTTGTTTCAATACTGTGATGCCTGCATTCGTCATCGTCGGCGATCATGCCGAGTTCTTCAACAAATGTCGTTAGATCGTCATGTCAAAACTCAGAGAGTGATAATATTGACAATGCATCAATACTCACGTCCAGCATTTCAGTCATAGCTCCTCGCACCTTTAGGTCATGGAGTCGTAGATGGCATGTGATTTTCTAGAAGCGAGAGAATTCCATTTTCATGTTCGACGTTCTAGAACCGGTCCTTGGAGTTTGTCTAGTTGCATGGCACGTGCCATACCATCAGTTTTCGCACCTATGGGAAGCTGCAGTTGCCAAAAATAGAATCACAAGCAAGCAACCACACCACAGCTTCTTTGAAATTCAGGGACAATCTGGATGTGGTTTGTGGAAAGCACACTGACGTGTTGGAACACACAAATATCTGCACGTAATTGTGCCTGCCAGGGGAACCAAGCACAAATCGCTCAAAGCTTATCACTCATAAGCTTCTTTGGTGGGCGAATTGGATCCCCGATTTCCTCAGTCATCAGTCGGGCCTTTCCCCGTTCAGCTTTCGGGACACTGGGCGCGATCGTCTTCGTATCGAGCACGACGTTGGACTCCCCCGGTCACACGGCAGGCCCATGACATGGAGCTGCAGAGCCAGCATAGGGAGAAGTGAAAGCTGTATGGTCGACTATGGATCGAGTGCAGGATCCAAGCTCCTCTTCTGTGGTAGGCTTGAGAGAGGATGGCGAACGAGAGACATGCAAGTCGATTGTAATTCGTCCATGAGCGGTTGAAATGCATGGGTTAAGTGGGCTGATCAGGAAGAGGCAGCACTCCGAGTCGAGCAGAGGCGTAGGAAAGCCGCTGTCACCTCGCAATCTTCTCCGCTTTTCGTCTATCTCCTGTCGTCTGTCGTCTGCTCGTCCTTAGTCTGTATTCTCCATCGTCACTAAGGACTACCACTGTCAGCAGCAAATCAATATTCGTCTTGCTGCGCGGGCTGCTGACGACCAGTTCTGAGGCTGTCCAGGCTCGTCCACACACGGCTCTGCCAAGGAGCGCCGCTGAACAACCCCACCAGCCAAGGTACGTGACAAAGGCTCATTATATCACAACAACATCGCCAGGCCCGAGGCCGAGTATGCGCTGCAAGCAACAACGCTCGCTGCAGCAGTGGCGACTGAGGTTGAAGGTGACGAGACGCCGAGTCAATGGCTCGCCTTGTTAAAGCTCAAGCAGTGTCAGGGTTCGTGCCAAACGGAGGCTGTGCAAATGTCCCAGCTTGCTCCTCCTAAGCGTGCCACGCCTGCTGAACAACCACATCAACCACATGGCGCACTACTTCTCTTGACCACAAAGTCTTGGGAGCCTGGCCTTCGATGGAACCTTTGGCTAATGATTCGGCGTCCAGCATAACTCGTCTTCATCTCTTGTCCATTGCTTGGCCTGTCGCGATCTCCGTCCTCTGTCTTCCCGCGTGCATATCACAGATTACGTCTGCTCAGGTCCACACGCCCTCCTCCCGTATACCTTACCGATCCCGTGCGACACGAACGCGAGGTTGTGAAGCAACGCCTTGACTATCGAATTCTGCCATATCCTTGACGCGTCCCACCATCAGCGCGCTTGAAGCTTTGCGATTGCGCCGGCTTGCTTCGTGGGTTGGCGGTGATTGTCGCGGTCGTCGCACGATGCCGCCGAGTTGACCTCGATAATGCCTGCGCGTTCAGCAGCCAGGTCACCGTCTCCGACTTCGAAGCCGTCTCTGATCGACCGGCTGAAGAAGCCCTTTGGTCCCAAGGCTCGCTTGTTCTCCGAGTTCTATATACAGCCAGACGATCCCCATCGAGTCTACGGTCCCGGGGATGTCATCACCGGCAGTGTCGTGTTGAAGGTGACCAAACCGTTCAGTGTTACGCATATTGTTGTTTGCTTGCATGGGTATTCGCAAGTCTACAAAACCCCGAACAGCCCCGGCGAAAGCTACCGGCATTACAACGCAGCCCTTGCCTCTGGGAGAACAAGAAGAGCGGGAGGATACTATGGCAATGGATTCATATCATTATTCGAGGACGAGATCACCCTGTGTGGTGATGGGCGCCTCGGAGAAGGCACATATCAGTTCAATTTTGAGCTCATTTTTCCACGGCAGCACCTGCCCAGCAGTATTGACGTGAGTGTAGCGTGCGTGAGCGAGGCTTATGTTCCGAAGTCACTGACACATGCATAGTTTGAGCGCGGCACAGTCTCTTATATGATTACATCCACGTTAACACGACCAACAACACTATCGCCAACGTCTACGTGCGATCGGGAAATTCGGTTCCAAGAGGACATAGATGTCGCCCCTCTTTCGCAGCCGAAGCCGCGAATAATCACACTCGAGCCGATTGTTCGGCGTACAAAGACAAAACCCAAGGCAAAACGTGTGGCCACATCCGGGTCTGTCGCAGAGCACTCGACAGCAGGGTCAACAGTAGATTCTGAGGACACTGCCACCGAGGCTGATGCCAACGAAAGAGCTACAGACTCTGGGAGCCAGGCGGGTGCAGATCCACCACGAAGTCCCATTCGAAGTGATGTGAGCTTGGACAGCTATGTGAGCAGTGGCGGGGGAACAAGCTCGGCGATAGACTCCGCTGCACCATCTGCGAACACGTGTGAAAGTCGGCATACAGGCAGCAGGTCGTCTCACAGTTGCTCACAGTGCCAGAAGAAGCCGATCACGGCGTCCATCAGTATTGAGAAAGCTGGCTTTTTGCGAGGTGATGTCATACCTATCAAGGTTTGGCTGACGCATACTCGGGCTGTGAAGAGTCTGAGGGGAGTAATCGTGACCCTTTACCGGCAAGCACGAGTGGATTTACAACCTGCACTACCCTTAGTGCGTGCCGGCGAAGATGAAGGCTATCCAAGGCTGAGGACTGGGATATCGAGTCTATCTCTGTCGTCCGCCGGCTCGACTCATATGTATCGCAAGGATCTCGATCAGCAATTTGCTTCGCTCATCGTTAATCCAGCGACCATGCAGGCCGAACTAAAGGTGAATCTGAGAGTGCCGGAAGAAGCTTTTCCCAGTATAGCTTCCGTGCCAGGTGGCATGATCAGTTTCAAGTACTATGTTGAAGTAGTGGTTGACATCCAAGGGAAGCTAGCAGGCCTGGACAAGTATCTACCCACAGCAAATGCTCCGCAGGGAGGCATAACGGCAAACCGACCTGTCGATGCAAATGGTTCGAATTACGCTCCTTGGGGAGGCCATTTCATCAACACCGAGGAGATTAAGCGCGAGCGAAGCGTGATTTACTCGGTCTTCGAGGTTGTCGTTGGAACAAGAGATAGTGAGCGTCGAAGCCCGTGGAAGCAGCCTGAAACAGACGTGTCAACCATCATCGGGCCTGAAGTCGTCTCGAGCAACTCAGCCGATGCAGAAACTTCGATTGCGACAGGTCTAACCAATGGCAATCCCACGCCAGGGGATGCAGGCGCAAATCGCCCACTTTCTTGGGACCAGTACTGGCGGAACCATCCTCCCAATCACAACGGACACAACGATCCGCCGCCCCCAGCATCGCCACCACGATTTACTCCGCCTCCTCCCATGGAGGATGAACAGCATCTAAGTGAAAAGGAGAGGCTGCAAAGGGCTGAGGCCAGGCTGTTACCAAGTGCGCCTCCTGAAGCTGGCGAAGCATCGACTGCTGTGCACTTACCCTCAGCACCTCAGCTAGATGATGAACGTCCATTACCGCCATTACCCAGTGCGCCACCTGACTTCGACTCTGACCTCGAACCATCAGATCGAGCCGGCTCGTCTATTCAGCATGCCAGCGATGCGGAAGAAAGCGCTCCAGCCTATGTTGCGGAGCATGCGGAGCGGAGCACAGCTCCACCGACGATTGACGACAAGGAAGAGTTGCGGCGGCAAAGGCTAATAGCCGAACGCTCGGCTCCTCCACAAGAAGAGGAAGCTGAATCTGTCTCTGCAGCATCGGCTCAGACGCCGGGCATTTTGGCGGCAGCTGAGGCAAGAGCTGCTCCGGTTGAACCCTCTGCTCCATCAGAACCAGTCGTCAATGATGATGACCATTTTGGATTTTCAGCTCCTTTCTCGCATCATCCTTTACCACGCTACGAAAGGTAGCTTTGCACGGTGTTTGAGGTGTAACATACGATGGCGATTCGTGTATGTACTGGAAATCGCTTGCTTAACGAGGATATACGATGCAACGTCGTAAGGAAGTCAAATGTTTGTACATGTAGAAAAGTTTTCTGCGGCTATGATCGATCGCCATGGTTGCGATAAGATTTGACCATGAAAGGGCCCACCATGTCCATACTCGTAGTGGCATAAACTATTCTGTGATGCCTCAGTACACGTCCGGCCACAATTCAGATATGATATGCAGACAGATCATGCCCACTCACCCTGACATCAGACCCTGGTCTCGTTCATGTTTCATTCTAGCACTCAAGCGGCCAGAGCTTCATATGACGAGTCAGCACACCTTTAAATTAATGCCTGATTCCCTTCACCCTGATCTCTACATGTCGCTTATCATAAGCTGCCTCTGCAAGAAACATGCTGATTAGCGAGACCTATAAATCGCCATCTAAGACTGCGCACAGGACGAAATGAAGACCCAAGAACGGTGCGCACATCCACGCGTCGCGACTGAAATTAGAACCTGAATAATTATGGCGGCCAATGTCCAGAGCGTAGAGCCTGCACGATGGCTTAAGATGCAAATGTCCAGCATTCAATCCGTGGACTTCTTGCATCGTCTCAGACGTCCATGTTCTGGCGTTCCTCGACAGGTGGAGAATTCTAGACCGAGAGAAACGACTGAGCAGCGTGTCTACGGGAAGTCCAATACCTCCAGCGCGTCGTTCGTGCCGGCAAGAATATGTCGGTCCCCCCTACGCCACCACTCAAGTCCTCACAAAGGACTTCCGGTCCAGTCAGACCCGTGACCACTGTCCGGGCTGTTGAAGAATTTGCCGAACCAGCACTGACCGCGCGGCCTTCAATGCGCAGAAGTTTGAGGTCGCATGCGCCGAATGAGGACCCGCGACGCCTTGTCCAAGGTGCTGTCAGACAAGCTGCTTCAGATACAGTTGATGAGCGTATCATTGACCGTGGACGACCTCGAGTCGACATTCCGCGCCGGCAGGACTCAACGCGCTCGCCACCGGGCACAAGAACGCCGGTAGAGATCAACTGGGAGGAAGGTTTCTCGTATATCGATCAAGAGGAAGCCTCTGAGCTTCCAGGAACTCCTGCGCCGCTCCGCCCATCCGCATCGAAGAGGCCAGCGGTGACCAATGTCAGTCCGTCATTCCGGTCTCGAGCAGGATCTTTTGAGAGCGGGAAGCCTCGTGGTCTATCCTTCCACGAAGCTCGTGACTTCATGAGATCAGGACGGGGCCGTAGACCTGGTTCATGGCATGAAGCTCCGATGAGAGCATCATCAGCTCATACTTCAGACCACGGCACGCAAGGGTCGACGCTACCGCCTAGCAGATCTAGATCGCCACAACAGCTTAGATCTCGAAGCCCCTCACCATCGACAAGGGCGAGGATCATCGCAGATGATGACGATGGGTTCACTGAGGTATCGATGGATGGGACGATCTTGCGACCGCTTCACTCTCATCCGCCTATGCCCGAAGACCACCTAGTGACGCCTATAGTGGACGACTTAAAGCCTCATCCCCCTCTGCCTTCTCTTCCCCCAGAACACGACACGCCACCTCCACCGGAGAAGTCCTCGAGCACGACGGCACAATCATCACCTCCACCTTGGCAAGTATCTCTTCGCAGCCATCTTGGAGCTGGACTAGGAGAGTTCCTTGGAACGACATCTTTTCTATTCATGGCCTTCGGGGGTGTTGTCGCAGCGACTAGTAACACACCAGATCCCGTGGACACCCAAGGTGTTGTGGATCTTGCTGGTTTCGGCGTTTCGAGGCTCCTGTATATCAGTCTGGCGTTTGGATTTGCATACATGGTCAGCGTGTGGACGTTTTTCCACGTCAGCGACGGGCTTTTCAATCCAGCAGTGAGCAATTCTGTAACTGCCGATGTATTCATGTATCTGGAGACTGACAATAACAAGGTCACGCTCGCGCTCTTCATCACAGGTACCCACGGCGTCATTCGCTCGCTTCTACTGCTCTTCGCGCAGCTGTCTGGGAGTATCGCAGCAAGCGCCCTTACGTTGGGGGTATTTCAGACGATTCTACCCGCTCGAACATCCCTAGCGGCTGGTGTCTCACTGCCTTGTGGTCTATTCATCGAGGCGATATTGACAGCGCAGCTCGTTCTCGTCATCCTTCTCTTTGCGAGGCAGAAGCACAGAGCGACAATTGCAACACCCGTAATCGTTGGGCTTGCCTTGTTTGCTAGCGAGCTGGTCGCTATCTTCTGGACTGGCGGTTCCTTGAATCCAGCTCGAAGTTTCGGTCCAAATGTGGTTTCTTGGGCCTGGGGATCTACTCATTGGATTTATTGGGCTGGTCCACTCCTAGGCTCGGTCATCGCTGTCGTAATCTTGCGCGTGTTGCAGGCTTTACCGGCCGAGATGCGGTCGGAGGATGAGAGATACAATGTCCATCTATCGCCGCCATGTCTAGCTCAGCCAGTTTTCGAACGAGGGAACTACATGGGTATGCATGGTGTCAAAGGCCTAGGGATCGAGTCACCGTATGGTGATGATTCTCACAGAGGAGAGAGCGAGTTGACTGGTGTCATCAATCTGTGGCAGACACGGCCAGGTGTTGGGAGGTTTCGGGGCAATTCACTGGCGCACGGTTCTCATGCTGCTCAATTTAGACCAGAGGCAATCGATGCCTAGTGTTCCAAGCACATAATACTATAAGACTGAGAGCATCCGAAAATTTCCCAGCGGTCTCAAGTGGATGATGTTCTGTGGTCGAGACTTAAACGTGTGATGATGGTCAAGTGAGATTGAAATGGACCCCACATGAGGTATGTGAATGTCTATACAATGCTGCGCGGCCTGAATGTATAGAAGGGTTATGCGCTGATTCTGTACAGATAGCGATCGACGCCTACCATGCGCTGTGTGTCACCTTCCGTGTCCTTGACCCCAACACCTCGCAAAAACGAACATTCCATCATAAAAATGCGCAGAGAGCGATTGTCGATCACGCAACCATCACCTCTGGTTCAGGACGGCGAGTAGCGCAATACTCTAATATCAGCCGTTCCAAATCAACGACTTTGAAAGGTTTGGTCAAGAACCCTTTCATACCGACCGTTGCTGCTTTCTCCAGCGCGCCGTCCGTTACATCGGCTGTGACCGCGAGAATGGTGGGTACCTTGCCCACAGTCTCGTTCGGTTTGCCCGTACTTTCTGGATCCTCGGACTGAGGCGGGTTCCAGGACATGTTCAAAATTCTTTCTGAAGCCTCGTAACCGTCCATGTAAGGCATCCACAGGTCCATCAGCACGACATCGATCTCGCCTCGGAGCGCTTCCATTTGGCGAACAGCGTGCGAACCATCATATGCTTCATGAACATTATGGTACCCCAGCTTATGCAGCATGCTGACAAGTAACTTGCGATTGATCTTATTGTCTTCCACGACCAGGAAAGTAAGCGGGAACCTCTGAGCTAACGTGCGGTCGAAATCGCCTGGGCGCTTGTTTGGCGAGGTTCGTCGTGGGGTCTTGCTGACCCGCTGTAGCGAGTTCGCGACCATGCGATTCGCTACTGATTGCGGAGGCGAGGGGGTTCCCACTGATGCCCGAGGTGGCGACTCGGACAATCGTCCGCCAAGTTTCAGTGCGTTCTTGTAAGGAAAGCCACTACCAGAGCGTGTCCTTTGATGACCCATAACATCATTGTCAAGCGTAGACCGGCGCGACCGTGTCGATGGAGCGGGCGAACCTGAAGGTGTAGATGGGCGGCTTATCACATCTGACGGCGTCATTGGAACTCGAATCTCGAATTCGGTGCCTCGTTCGGGCCCGCTCGTTCTTGTATGGACGAGATTAAGATCTCCTCCTAGCTTGCGCGCAAGACCTTTGGCCACCATGAGTCCGAGGCCAAGTCCCTCACTTGTTCGAGTCAATGAATCGTCCTCCTTTGAGAAAGCGTGGAACAGCCGCGGGACAAATTCCTCGCGAATGCCAGCGCCCGTATCGCGCACTCGAATGATGACATTTCGAGATTTGGTGCTTGCGTGGGCATGTAATGATACATCGCCCTCCTCAGTGAATTTGACGGCATTCGAATAGACGGAAGATATGACCTTGACCAAGCTTTGCTCCTCAATGAGAATCGTGTCCGGAACGGTCGACTCGACAACCCATCTGATGTGCTTGATCTTCTCCTCACCACTGGGAGTGCGAACTCTAACTTCAATGTCTTCGCCACCAGGCGTTTCGATTGCGATCGCAGATTCTGGCCGCCCACCGACCTTCAGCAAGTCATTGATCAGGAATTGCAGCAGGTCTCGCAAGTTCGTATGGCGCAGACCAGGTGGCACCGACACTTGCTCACTTTGTTCTAGGTGCGCAAGAGTAGGAGACGGTGGACCGACTGGAAGGGCGTTGGTTGGATCGGTGAACGACCTCGGTATGGCGTACAAATCGTCACCGTGGACGGGTGGAGCATCTGAGGTCCCGATAATCCTTCGATGCTTGAGCGATGTGGCTCTGGACGCGCTTCTGCTCTCTCTGCGCCGCTTGTGTCCCTTGAAGTTGATTGGCACGTTTTCGCCAGTGACTATGATGTCAGTTCGTCTCTCGTGGCGAGGGATGGCGTGTTTGTCAACTGGGTTGTCCTCCTCGTCTGGCGGCGAGATTGGAGTTTCTGGAACACCCATGCCCATGTCATAAGCATGTACCTGTGTCACTGTTAGAGCTGTCATGTGCAAGCGTTGAGCTTTTTTTCAACTTACCACGTTGTCTGCAGCCTCAACAGCACGCCGAGAGCTGTCTTGAGCAACCTCAATGTTCTCCCTGAGATTGTCAAGAGTCGTGCGGACTTGACTGTCGCGTTGCCCTTCAGCGGCTTCTTGAACAGTAGCATACATGACGTCCAACATGCCGACGACACCCTGCATCGGAGTTCGCAACTCGTGTGATAGATTTCGAGCGTACGGCTTCAGAGATTGCGCTGCACTGATGGCCTCATGTGGTATGACCGCGTATGGGTTCGAAGCTTGCTTGAGAGCAGAGCCAAAGCGACCTCGTTCCAAAAATCCAGACAGAAGCACATCTTCGAGTGCATGGAATAACAGTTCTAAGAACGCCCAGCTGAGCGTCTGTTCCGCTAGACCAATCTTAGACCACATGACGCCAAAGTGGGCGAAACATCTGCCTTGATCATCGAACAGAGGGACTCCAAGGTACGCTTCGGGTGGCACTACCAGCAGGGGCGCATTTGGGTTGTTGGGGAATATGTCACCAATGCGATCCGGAATCAGCAGCACGCGGTTGTGCTTCATGTGCTGACACGGACAGCCGTATGCATGATACTTGACGTTGCGTGGATTGCCCATCTGGCCGTTGCCATCATTGTAATAGAATGCCTGGCTCATCAGACAGGATCCTGGTGCACCGTGCGGCGGCATTTCGACAGTGGCATCTTGATCGTCGACCAGCATGCGCTTGGATATGAAGGCATACTGAGCACCGCTGAGCTCAGCCAATGCCTGTGTTGCCATGGGCCAGAATTCCTCCTCAGTCCGCGCAGCCTTCAATTCGGCCTTGACTCTGGTCAAATGCGCCATGGCATTGTTCTCAGCTTGTCTGTATAGACGGGCCAGATCTTGGCCAAAGCCTGCGTCTCCGGCCACCGAAGCGCCATCTGAGCTCCTGGGGCGAGAGATGGTCAGGTCGTCTCTCTCTATGAAGTCCGGCGGCTTCTCGCGTATGCGGTCGCCATCGGTGTCCATGGCGCAAGGAGAGTGGTGCCGCCTCGTAGCGTTCTCATGTATCGTGCGGTCGCGGCTGGGACGGCGAGGGGGCGGCGAGGAGCGCTTCAGGAGCGTGCGGGCATCGAACATACACAGGTCGGACTGTCTAGGTCGAGGTTGTGCAAGACGACGGGTGTAGGGGGTTGCAGTTGCTGATCGTTGCTATACGCGGAAGACGTGCGCGCACTTCCAGCCAGCCGTGGCTCTCTGCAACTCAAAACTGCTTGGCAGCGATGCTTGGTAATGGCGAGCGACAATGAACGGCAAATTGCAAAGCTCATGTACTCTATCTGATGATAGAGATGAATGTCAGAGAGAAGGCACAATCATCCAGTTTCTGCATACGACGTTCACGGCCTCAGTCTAGGCTTCGGCGCAAGTCAAGCTTTGCAGGGAGCACTATGATTCAAGGTGGAGAAGGGTCGTGGCCAGCACCATGCGGGCCTGAGATGCGGTTTCTGCAAAGCCAAATCCCAAAGTCGGTGTCATTGACCGTTCCTTTGCACGAAAAGAAGGCCCGTTGCTGATTTGTGATCGCTGACGAGCGGTCTGCATTCTCGCTGCCCGAGCCTCTCGGATGCAGGCACAGCCTTGCACGCGTTGCACCTTCCGTGCTCGTAAAAGGCTTCACGACAGCCTTGGAGATCATTCATCTCAATATCCTTATCATAACCTATCCTCGGATGGCACGAGTAAATCAGCTTTTGGTCCTGCTTCTGCTCGTGTATCCAGCGAGTTTCGATCGGGTCGGAGGGCCAAAGGTCCACAGCCCACATCCATGCTCCGTGCATGTGCCTAGAACGTCTGCGACCCACCTTTAGAAACAGATTCCATGTCGCCATCTTCTAACGCCGATCACCATCTGCTCTGTTCAGTATGAGAGTCAGCAGATGGTTGGACTACAGATCCCATCGGCAGGATTTTGGATTGTACATGTTGCTACTTATTATG
Source organism: Scolecobasidium constrictum UM 578 (assembly GCA_000611715.1). Lineage (NCBI taxonomy): Eukaryota > Fungi > Ascomycota > Dothideomycetes > Venturiales > Sympoventuriaceae > Scolecobasidium > Scolecobasidium constrictum. Next base: position 275,521 of record AZYM01000173.1, read on the forward strand.
TCAATCTTGACCACCGCGCAGCCTTGGGTTTCCGATCACGTCGCACCTTGTGCCTCTACCTCGTGCTCCACTGCCAACCTCAGTAGCGGACGCAGGGACGGAGCGTTTTACGAATCTCTTGGCCTACGTGCTGAACAGGTCTAGCCCTTTGATCGAAAGCGCCGGACCCACTCGCTGCTCGGATTCTCCATGCCGAGATTCATCTCGCTCATTACCCTCACCATCCATCATCAGAGCTTGTCACGTCGGGCTCCATGCGACAGCTTTGTCGCTCGAGAACTTGAAGCAAAACTGTGCAAGACAGTCCAGCTGTCTGGTCGTCTCCGCTTCGTCACGTTTTCAACGCGCCAGATCACCACGATAATCCTACCGTTATCGGTCACTGTCCCTGAGATCTGATCTGCCTGTGGCTTGACGGGGCTGGATCTGTGCGATCATTTCAAGCAGGCCACGGAGCAGTTCACGTGAACAGATTTTGCATATTGAAGTTCAATGCGGTGTCAAGAGATGCAAGCACTACTTTGCCCCTAACGGATATCACCTGTTGCGGTTGCATTGACGAAGTGGCTAGTATCGATGAGAAACACCCGGTCTTACCATCTCGTGACTTCTACCTTGTTTCCATGTCTTCGCTGCGGGGAGCGAAGTTCTGCCGCGCAATGGTCACGTGAGGACCTTCGATACGCTTGCTATGCCTGCCACGGGAGAAATGCGGTGTCTTTTCTTCACCTGGGTTTTGTTGCATTATTGATGAACTATTCTCAACATCGAACGCTACCGCCAGATTGTCCTTTAAGAGCTTCATACTGGTTCTTGGACTGGTTCGAGAGATCATAAAGGTGTTTAGATGCCTTGGAGGTAGCCTTGGTACATTGGATACGCTCTACGTTCCGAGACGGAGACTTAAGATCATACGAATATCGTTTGTGCGCCTTCCTACTGTGCAATCCGCGAGGCGAGATGCCTCTAGTGATCACAGTGCAGTGTCCTGCCTTTCATGGGCTTCGCGAATGCACTGCCTGGCAAAGATGAGACCCTCTGCCCGCGGGCGCGGATGCCTGATTCTTTCTCATGGAATCATAGGACACTTCAGCGGAGAGTCAGCGTTTTTCGATCATCTATATCTGTTCGGAGCTCTGAATGTATCACTCCGAGACCAATTGTCGAGGCCACCACAACTCCTCGGTAGTTCCAGGCCATTGCCCGCAACAGCATACAGGGGACTTCGACATGACGATGAGACATTTCGACTAATCTGTCAATCGATTGTGAGCCAACTAAAGACTTCGAGCGTACGATTGCAATTGTAGACATCTGTGGGAACGAACAAGTGAACTGTTTATCAGACGGACTCCTCCGCCTCTGACATCGACGCCTAGCGGCAGACACACAGCAATACAAGATCATCATGGCATCTTGGCGTCCGCGTCTGTCTTTTCCTCCACTTTGACGGATTCTTCGACCACTTCAGGCTGACCGTGGACAACATTGGCCTTGCGTTTGCCCGTAAGATCGCCGAGCATTCCGCCGAAGTACCGACCCAGACTCTCCCGACTTTCCCACACGGGGATGAATCCAACCATGAAAAGAGAACCGAACAGCCACATGATTCCGACCACGACCCAACCAGTGAAGAACTGTCAAGCTATCAGCAAATGCACAAGAGTTAATGAACGTAGGAACGACCATCGACTCACCTTCTTACTGAATACATATCCAGAGCCATACATTGGAATTGGCCAGAGAAGTAAGAGGCATAGAGTGAGTACAACGGAAAGGACTCTCGCGATCTTCCTAGCCCTGAGCAATTGTTGCTGCTCCTTCTCATTATCGCGTTCATCATCGGCGTCGTCGGCTTGTTTTATGTCCATCATAGACTGCCAGTCATAATTTTGTGGCCGGAAGGGAGGACAGTAGGTCAAGACGGTGATGAAGATGATCGGAGACAGCAAGCTAACGCAGTTGCCCACAAGCATGGGCATATTCGATCCCGTTGCCTCGACTGACAGTTCACCGAACTCGACCTTTGCTTTCACGAGCCATCCGGTCAAGCTGCAGGCGAATCCAAGTAAGGGGGAAAACGTCGCAGCGGCCCACGATTGTCCGCTCCATAGCAGTGTCAGGGTGGCAGGAAGGACTGCAGCCGATATAATGACTCCCATCATCAAGTATAAGTAGCCCATGCTGATACCAATGTAGTAAAGCCCTGTGCTGAAAGCAGCAAGTGCTAACGCAAAGAAGAAGACTCCGGCATACGACATGAGAACAAGCTGTCTGCCTTTGGCCTGAGGGTTGATATAAGTCTTGTAGACGTCGTAGGTGAGAATGCTCGATACTGAGATCAGCTCAGCACTGAAAGTGCTCGTCACAGCCATGAACTTGAACGAAACCGTTAGCTTTGGACTCAAGAGATGCGGGAGGGCAAAGTACCATCAGGATCAGACATGCGACCGCACCGCCGGAGCCCAGCATTGCGACGGCAGCATTCGGGAGGACAAGTCCAGCGGTAACATCTGCGTCTGGCATACGTGCGGGGAAGGTTGGCCAAACAGGGTTTGTTTCAAGAGCCAGTGCTGCAAGACCCATGGTTGTCGCGCAGAGCCATGGGATAGCCTAAAAGGTATGTCAATATTTGCTGCGTTCGAGAAAGTCGGGTGTGCACCTACAAACCAGGCCAGTCCTCCCATAATGTACCCAGGAAGAGCATGGACTGGGGATGCCGCGATCGCCTTGTTGTAGTACGCATTGTCGCAGAACACAGTTCCGAAGTTGCCTTCCAGGAGCATTAGTTGGGAATGACTGGAGGTTCTAGAATGCCGAACATACCAATAATGTTGATGACAAAGAAGATGCCGCCATCCTTGCTCCGCATAGTAAGATAGCTACCGCCGGCGTTGCCAGGTACCGGTCTCGTCTTCGCAATCTCGGCCAGGATGTCGTATACCCTGCCGGGGCTACCGAGCACTTCGTTTGACGTGTACACCGTGAACGCAAACACGAAGATGATAATAAGGATAGTCAAGGAGTTGAAGTAGTCTGTGAGGAAAGTGGCCTTGATTCCGCCGACCATCGTGTACACCACAACGCCTAAGTATTCTTAGTCAGTGCTCCTACAAATGCAGTGAGAGTCATACCAATCGGGAAGAGGAAGCAAGCTGCTGCAGTCGGGATCCCAGTGAGCTGCGAGACAACAGCTGAGCCTCCTGTCAACAACATAGCAGTGACTGTGGCCGTTCGTTAGCAGTTCATGGACCTGAGAGGGATATACTCACCCAAGATGTTCGTGAAAATAGAGAACATGATGTACACTCTGTGCTTGATGATTAGTCTTGGTAGATTCGGACGCTGTTGGAGCATACCCATGCGTGATTGGACCATAGCGAGCCTTCACGACTTCCAGGAAGGTGTGCGCGTTAGGCGCGCGACGCTTGAGTTCAATAGCAATGGTGGCGAAGAGGATAATCTGGACGGTAGCGCCAGCTTTTTGAAGTCAGCAAGGGCGAGGCTTTCGTGACTCAAGTATCCTCTTACCAGCATACCAGTACGGGCCAGAGACTCCATATCGATAGGCCACGGCCGAGCTTTGCAACAGAGTCGCAGCCCACGTCCAAGTTGACGACACAGCTGCGGCGACAAGACCTGATTTGACGGATCGGCCAGCAGTTGAGAAGTTCTCAGCTGTAGTGTGATGGGCCGAATATCTCTTCATCGCCCATGTGGCCAGAATCATGCCTGCGGCAAAGACGAATCCTAGCCCAAGGATGAGGCCATAGCCCCAGCCTGAGTGCAACGGAGCGTTGCTTGACATACTAAGGGTTAGATCAAAGCCTCTGAGGTGGTGATGGCAAATGTTTGGCAGACTGGTGTTCCGGAACAATACAGATGGGTCTATGCCGCCGACCTTATAGCTTTATCTCGTCGGCATCAACAGCGAAACCCCGTGGCTTTATGTGTAGGAGTGCTTGACCTTGAACATATTCCTATATGGGCCAGGTGTGCTCCCCCCACAGGACAGCCATCTGTTCGTCCAATCGCTTCTCCGCGAGGACCGAATTAAGCGAAGGACATATAGACCTCTGTGCTGCACCACCCACCCATTCACGGCTCGATATCGAAGCAACGAACTCAACATCTCTTATCAGGACAAATTTTCAATCTCGCTGGCGTTGCTGGGTCGTCGAAGTCTGGATCATGTGTATCAGCCTGCTATCTTCGCGAGTGTTCTTCTTGGTGCAGTGCGAAGCTCGGTTGGCGTCCATGGCATTGTGCAGGAAGCACTACAATTCGATGAGTACTGGATTCTTCATGCAGCCCTGTCTTGGTACAGCCGTGCCATGGCCGGCTTATCAGTACAGACCATAGATGGGCAAAGTTGGCCATGCTTGATAATGCATTTAGCTACGATCATCATGTCATTCGATACTACCTCCGGAGGTATGATTGGCCTTCGAAATTACTTGCCCACGATAAAAGTGCATAAATTTCCGCAAGATCGTGGAGGCGTGGTTGGAGGCGTACAGGGCTGCTCCGTGCTCCGTACCATATTCTCACGAACGAGACCAGGGCGGTCTACCGATCGTGTGCATGCTGCTCCGTTGTCTTTGGACTCATACTTGCGGCACGCCCATTGGACAAGCATCATGAGATGGCAGAGCTGCTCTCAGATGCACTGTTATGCGCGGCCGCATCCATGTGCCGTCTGAGATTTTGTCTTGGAACCAGCACGCCATTTCAAATTGGTCAAAGGTCGTCGGAGCACTCCGAAGTCGTCCTTGGCTCGTGGAGGATGCCTATGAACGGCAAAAGTTCGTGTCGATCGAGCGAACCTGCGGCCTGCCTTCGGCGACGGCCATTTTCGTACGTGGAGGAAGATGAATTTCTCAACCTTGATATAGTTCTTCGAAACCTTATAATCAATGAACACAAGTGTGTACATCGTTATCATTCTGGGTACTCGGGTGTACAATGTTTTGCATCGATCCCTCTAATAAGTTAAAAGGAGAAAGGCACAATCCGTGCAGATGTCAAGTGTATGATCAGGTAGGCAAACACGTTAACTTGCTGTGGTCCGCGGTGATGAGGCCACGTGTCTCGTGCATGTCGTTGATTCTTCTAATCAAAAAGTGACACGTCCTATCATGCTTGAGCAATTGATGAATATGCCGTGCTTCTCGGCTTCGGCGTTAGTGATACCATGATCTCGGTCCGATTCGAGTCGATCTGATAGCGAACGCGCATTCTTCGAAACCGCTCTACCCCAGACTATCGCGAACAAGGAGCAAGATCGTCCCATGTCCGCGGGTACAAACCCTGTCTGGGCTTTAGCCTCGCTGCACGGCCATCGGATGCGATTCACCTCTGCACCGGAAGCAACACTACAAAGGCACTAGTTGTTAGTACCTTAGCTTGCGGAGACGTTTGTGCCTGAGAGGTGCCAGTCTTTCGTCAGTTACAGCCCAATATCATCGCTGGAAGTTCTATATCTTCCCAATTATTCTACATCCTTTATGCGCCTATGTAATGAGAAGTACTACTCGTGAACAGGGGACATCAAACTGGAACTCAAACGCTAGAATCCGGATCTCGGACCTTTAGCATTTGAGGCCGGAATGTCTCTGAGTCGTACGAAGCTGTAGACCCGCGAGTCAACAACCATTATGTGCCAATTGGAGTTCCCTTTCCAGGCCTGCAGAATTCTAAATCTTTCCATGCCGAAAATGGACATTTCCGATCACTTTAGCTAGTCTTGGGAGATCTGTGTTGAAGAATGGAGCTTTCGCACTTTACAGCTTCTCTCCAGTCCGCGAGATTCGACGGCAACAGGCTGCCACCGATCTAAGAGCTGGAAAGACCATGAAATTGTTATTCCTTACCGCCCTGGTTGCATTGCTGTACGCCGCTGGTGCTCAGGATGTGAGCAATCCCGCTGCGATTCTCAACCAGCTACAGAACGAGTTGCCCGAGTGCGCGGTAGGCATGCATCGAGATGCAACAACATATAGTGGTACTAACATGATCAGCTCAATTGCATGCTCACGGAGATTCCTCGATCCACGGTAAGCTGACCTTGGTACATGTTAGCCTTTGGCGAATGCTAAGAATGACCCCAGTGCGCTCTCACAGACTTCACCTGTATATGTACGAATACAGACCTCGCCAACTCGCTGCTAGCATGTCTTGCGCCCAATTGTACCGTGGTCGAACAGCTCGAGACCCAGCGCTTCCAGGTCACAATATGTGGTGCTCCAACACGAAATATGGGTGATAGTGTTGCGGCAATCATGTGGACGTTCTTTGTCGTGGCCATCATCGCTGTCGTTTGTCGTGGCATTGCTAGGTTGCCGTCGCTGGGTGGCAGTTTCTCTTGGGACGACTACACGATCTTCGGATGCTTAGTAAGTATCCATTCATCGGCAGCAAGGGAGAAGCTCACCGAGATAGATGGCACTTGTTCCCGCAGTTGTGTTCGGTCAATTGATGATCAACCATGGTCTTGGTCAAGACATCTGGATGCTGACGGCAGAGGAGATTACCAACGTGCTTTTCGTGAGTAGCTCGAATGTTTGCAAGCGATCGCTAATGCACAAAGTATTTCTATATCGAGCTATATCTCTATTGTGTGCTAGTCACATTCACCAAGCTGTCGATCTTGCTCCTCTACCTGCGAATATTCACCGCACGATCGTTTCAATGGCGGTGTTACGTTCTACTTGGAATTGTGGTGTTGATGGGGTTGAGTGGCGTGATTGTACTTCCTGTAGCATGCCGGCCATTGAACTTCATGTGGAATGGATGGAAAGGGACAATGCAAGCCAAGTGCATCAATGTCAATGCGGAAACATTTGTCTACGCGGCGATCAATATGGTCCTGGATGTGATCATCTTTTTGCTACCGATATCACAGGTATGCACTTACAAATGGGCTTGCGAAAGAAGGCGGGCGTTACCTTGATGTTTGCAATCGGATTGTTGTACGTCGTTGTTGTGGATTGCGTATGATTCCGCTTACTAATATCGGACACAGCGTAACAATCTGCAGTATTGTTCGTTTGCCAACCATCCTGAAATGGGGGAAAACCACCAATCCCACATACGATTACGCACGCCTTGCTATCTGGTCACTCCTCGAAATGATGTTTGGTGTCATCTGCGCCTGCTTTCCCGGAGTTGCAGCGCTGTTGCGGCGGTGTTGGCCGAATGTGTTCTCAACAACGAAGGCATCCCGTGGGTCTGTGTCGTACGACTTCAAGGCCTCGACACCGAAACACATCCATTCGAAGACCACAGTGTCGATTGCAAGGGAGCCTGTCCCAGATTCGGGGAGTTTGAGAAGTGATGAGCTGGAATTAACACCTTACACGGCGTATCGGCAGTACGAGAATCACACGAGGTATTCGGCGGAATCGGATCCTCGGTAAGCTTGCACGCGCGTTCCGATATAGCTCAATCGTCTTCTTCGAGCCGCACGGATTTGTTTCTTTGGTTCATAAATGCGATGATGTATATGTATACGTAGCGGCCAGCATAGCATCCCATTTCCTAAGCTTATGGCTATACGATCCTCCGGCACGCACGTCGTGTTTTTGTTGTTGCAAATCACCACACCCTGAAGTATTTTAGCAATTGACCTTTCGGCGCGTAACATCATTTCGTATAAGTATCGATTAGTATTAAAAGTGTTATTGTAAGGATACGGATTAGCGATAGACTACCTAGCAATCTCGTCTATCCGTAACTACGGTGTTCGGGACTTTGCAGCAGCAGTATAATAGAGAAGGTCTAAGATTTACGAGCGATTATAAAAACTAGCGCTATCTCTCTTTTTAAAGTACCTTCTATCAGCTTTATAGGTCTATAAACTATAGTTTAGCTAAGATAGATTTAAATACTAATATACTATAACTATACTATACTTAATAAACGTAGATCTATTTATACTTTAACTCTACTCTTAAAGTAAAAATACGGCTACTTTAATCTTAATTAACCTTAATTAGACTAGTAGCCGTAGCTTTTTAGCGTAATAAGTTAGACGACTAATATAGTAATAGCCCTCTTAGATAAGGGAGTACAGATTATAGTACTAAAAGTATAAGAATTTTTTTCTTAGACCTCTAACGATAGCTTATATTTCTATATAGTTAATTTATCAAGGCGTTTTATAATTACGATATCTATCCTTACGCTTATTTCTAAAGGTAGTTTCATCTACTATTTATTTAGAGTATCTAGATCATTATTTAGAATAGTTAATATCTATTATAGGCGTAATCTTAATATCTAGTATTTCGACCTAGAAGGAAGTATATACTACTTTACTTTCGCCTCTAACTTATTACGCTAAAAAGCTACGGCTACTAGTCTAATTAAGGTTAATTAAGATTAGAGTAGCCGTATTTTTACTTTAAGAGTAGAGTTAAAGTATAAATAGATCTAAGTTTATTAAGTATAGTATACTTATAGTATATTAGTATTTAAATCTATCTTAGCTAAACTATAGTTTATAGACCTATAAAGACGATAGAAGGTACTTTAAAAAAGAAATAGCGCTAGTTTTAAAAATTACTTATAAATCTTAGACTTTCTCTATTATACTATAAAGTCCTAAATACTATATTACTCTAATCGGAGATAGTATATCGTTATAATTATATTAAGATTCTTAACTTCTCAATATTATTCTTAATAAGTAATTTCCTACTATAATACCTATTCCTACATTCGTTCTCTTTCCTTTAGATGATACCTTTACCTTTCGTAACTCTAGAGTTTACTATAATCTTACTTCTCTTTTACTATATACCTATATACTCTCGCTATATCCCGCTATATTATTCTAGTAATTCAAGACTATCTATAAAGTTTATTAGCTCGCTATTATTATAGTACGGCTCCGCCTCGCTTCGTCGATTATTACTATACTAATAGTAGTAGATCTCTATTAATATTATATCTATAATAACCTCCGATAATCTATAATCTATATTTAATTCTAGTTACTTTAATTCCAGAGCCGTAGAGATTATTTATAGCTTATACAGGTGCTTCCTAAGAAGGTAGACCTACTTCTTCTTCTTCTCCTTCTTCTTCTTTTCTAACTCCTCCCCTATAGAGCCTATTTATAACCCCTTCTCGTCGGTAAAGCGTAAATATAAATTATATTTAAGATTCAAAGATACCTTATTCTAGTATAGCTTACTTTATAAAAGATTAGACTCTATATTATAAGGTAGAGTATTAAAAGGAGGTATAGAGGAATCTATAAGCGCTCTAGAAATTTAAGTTAAGAAGAATATTAAGAGGTTAAGAATCTTAATATAATTATAATAATATACTATCTCTAATAAAAATAATATAGTATTCGGGACTTTATAGTAGTAAAATATAGAAAAACTAAGATTTGTAAGTAATTATAAAAACTATCGCTTTCTCTTTTTTTAAAGTACCTTCTATCGTCTTTATAGGTCTATAAACTATAGTTTAGCTAAGAAAGAGTTAAATACTAATATATTATAACTATATTCTATATTTTCAATTGGTTAGTGCGCGTTATAGTAGTAAACTAAATATCTAGTATATACTTTATGTGCCTTATTACTATCGTCTCCGACTTATTACGCTTAGAAGTACTAGCGGTTAACCCGAAGTATATTTTAACTTTCTAAAATCTAGTCCTAGTTAACTTAAGGTTAAAGTTAGAGCTAGATAGGATCTAAGATCGCTAAATCTAATATAGTTAAAGTATAACTACCTTTAACTCCGCTATATTAGAACTAAAGTTTAAAGACCAATTTAAAGATAGCTAGGAAGACTTTAAAAGAAGTATTAGATACTACCGTTTACCTTATTATCTAGAATATCTAAATTATATAGATCTTAGACTTACTCCTAACTTTTCTTAGGATAACTTCTATATTAAATTTAATACCTACTACGACGGCGATTAAATATAGTATCTAAATCTATAGTCTCCTAAAGATACCTAAGCTTCGCGATAATATCGCCGAGTACTTTATAGAGTTCTCTATTCCCTCTAGATTTAACTATAAGCCTGAATATAGCGACTTTTAATATTATAAGATATCTTTCGATCTTAAATATACTAACTATATATTCCCGCTTAACCGGCGAAAGCTATATAGATAACGAGCTAGAGGAGAAGAGGGAGTAGATCTATATTCTAAGAAGAAGCCTATATAAGCTAGAAATAATCCTTTTAGCTCTTAGGCTCTTAATAGACGTAGATACGAATACGGAGAAACTTATTCGTAAGATAATACCTAAGCTAGAGCTTCTAAGAGAGTATTATAATAATTATAGTAGGACTCGGTACTCTATCGAGCTATTCCTCGATAATAGTACTATAACTAAATTTATTTATAGCCTAAGGTCGCTACTTTAATAGAGAAGGAATAGTATAGTAGGTAGGATCTTAGTCGGTTTTAGCTAAGATATCTTAGGAAAACGTCGACCTAGGTATATAAATTTAGATACTCTAGATAAATAGTAGACGATATATCTTTAAAAATAAGCGTAAGGATAGATATTATAATTATAAAATGCCTTAATAAATTAAACTACTAGAATTCTAAGCTATCGTTAAAGGTCCGTAAAATAATACTTATACTTTTAATACGATAACCTGTGCTCCCTTATTTTAACTATACTATACTTAGTAGACTTAGATTAATTTATACTTTAACTCTACTCTTAAAGCTAAGATATAGCTACTCTAATCTTAATTAACCTTAATTAAACTAGTAGCCGTAGCTTCTTAGCGTAATAAGTTAGAAGCGAAAGTAAAATAGTATATACTTCCTTCTATATCGAAATATTAGTTATCAAGATTACGCCTGTAATAGATAATAACTATTCTAAAATATAAAATATTAACCCTAAAAGAACTTAATTCTCTATAACTATTCAAGGCTTAAAGATATCCCCGTGGTTACGTACGCCTTAGTATCTATCTAACTACTGTATAGTATATAGGTAACAAAAACGTAGTGTATAAATATTATTTACTAGTAGAAAGATAGTAAAGCCCGAGCTCCCGTAGAGAATAATTTACCAGTAATTATTCTCTAAGACTTACTCTGCGCTCATATACTCCACGTTTCTAAACCAGTTCTTTTATCTTAATCCTGATATATACGAGTCTATACCTTGATTAAACGAGGATCGTATGTGGAACGAGTAGGTAGATGATTAGGTTCGTAAGTATAAAGGATATTGATTCTTATATCGTCGGCAATTCGTCCTTTCGAACCACAAAGCACCTTCGTCAAGGGGCGTTGATGTTGCGTACAGCTCCTTCCGTGACAAAAGTTGACTATTCTAGAGTAGCTCCCTCTTTGGTCAAGTGTCAAGTGTTGGATCTGAGCGCACTCTAGAACGTCAACATCACCGCCGATATCTGACTTGGGGGTTCGCGCTCGAACTCGGATATGTACAGACTGGTCACTCGCAGCGTGTTCAATCAACCCGGTTACATTGTGGATATTCAGCGGGATTCAGAATTCGAGTTACCGCGAAGTCTGGGGCAATTGGTCGTGCGTATCAGATGCGGTCTACGAGGCCTTGTACAAGTCGCAGCTGACGACCAGTAACATGAGCGGTCTCAATAGTTTGAGCACCAGCTCAAGCTTGACCATACTAGGTGCAGATACTGTAGATACAGACTTCAAAAAGGCTCTCGCCAAGTACCAGCATTACCTTTACACAGAGCAATATACCCTTACCGTAGTAACTATCCCTCACGAAAGAAGTCCTCAATCATCATCTCGATCTTGAAAGGGTATTCCGTGTTATACAATTTCACTGATATCGAGTTGTCAAGCACCTACAGATCATGGCTCAGTCTTCACCACGTGTGGCCAGCGCGCCAGCTCCGATTGGCCGGTACCTGACGACCCGGCAAGCTAAGCTTGCTAAGCTTTGTCTTGACGTAGCTTGACACCTTGCCGAAGCTTCCAGCTGCAATGCAACGGCGTGTGAAGTACCGCATTTACTATTGGCTGGATGCGAACGTGCCTGATGACGGAGCTACATCACCGCCATGAGTTGCGAAAATATCCGTATAAGATGGGCGTTCATGCCCAGCCAAGCGCATCAAGCTTTGCCAAGTCAACTTAATCGCTGTCGACATGAAGCTCCTCCTTACACACGTCCTTGCCCTCTGCGCAGCGGCTGCACCCGCATCAAGTGAATCCACTGTAAAAGGCGCCTCCAATGTCGGAGCACCAACTTCAGACAGCTATCCTCCTAAGAGCAGTACATGATCTCTACCTCCGAGTATTACCGCGCTCACTAGCCACAGCATCGGTCAATGCCTTCCAATTCCCACCAGAGTCTGTCGTTGGCTATCCAGGTCCAACTCCGACTGGTCTTGAGCCAAACGCTGTACAGACTGCGCCAGTCTACCCATACAACCAGATACCGAGCAAGGGATACCCTTTACTTGCACCGCAGCCCCACGATAGTTCGAATGACAGCTTCGACATCACCAAGTACTGGGGCAATCTATCGCCATGGTACAGTCTACGCTCTGCCGACTATGGCCTCCCAGACGCCAGCCCACTCGCTCCAGAAGGCTGCATAATAACTCAAATGCTGCTGCTCTATCGCCATGGTGCTCGTTACCCGACCAGCGGCGCTGCTCCGAGCACGTTCGCCCAAAAGCTCGTCAACACCACCAAGTCCGGGAACCTTACTTTCTCCGGCGAATTAGCCTTCCTCGGTGACTGGACGTACAAGCTCGGGGCTGAGTTGCTCACGCCATTCGGTCGAAGCCAGAATTTCATGCTTGGTGTCCAATATCGTGAGCTATATGGCCACCTGCTCAACAATTTCACAGAGAAAGGCCAAATTCCGGTGTTTCGTACCCAATCCCAGGATCGCATGGTCAAGACAGCCAACAACTTTGCTGCCGGATTCTTTGGCGTGCCCGAGTACCTAAACGAGGTCAGCATCGAGATTCTGGTTGAGACACAGGGCCTGAACAATTCTGGCGCTCCATACGAAGTCTGCAATAACTCCAATATCGCAAGTCGTGGTAGTATTGGAAGTACCATCGCAAACCGTTTCGCAGTCAACGCATTCAATGAGACTATTGCTCGCCTCCAGTCGCAAGCTTCAGGGATCACATTCACCCCTACTGACGCCATCGCCATGCTGCAGCTCTGTTCGTACGAGACTCATGCTCTTGGCTACTCTGCTTTCTGCCCATTGTTCACGCAAGCTGATTTCATGAACTATGAGTACTACTACGATCTGTCCTTCTACTACAACAATGGTCCAGGATCTCCGGTAGCGGCTGCCCAAGGCAAGGGCTACCTCGAGGAGTATTTGGCCCGCTTTACCGGCAAGTATCCATCAGCGAACTCTGCCTTGAACGAGACATTCGATAACACTACGACATATTTCCCACTGGACCAGTCAATCTATGCCGATGCTACGCACGAAGTCGTTGTTCTCGATACGTTGACGGCTTTCAACTTGACCGCCTTGTTTAGCGGCCCGCCTCTAAATGCGACGCACAATGACGGCACGAACTCGTTTGGAGCCAGCAGACTTGTGCCTTTCGCTACGCACTTCACGACACAGGTGCTATCCTGCCCAGCATACAACGACACTAAGCAGATGAGATTCATTGTGTAAGTATACTTCTCATCTAAGCTGTATTTGATAGGTACTTACTGCCCTAGGAACGATGCGGTTGTTCCAATCGATGGATCCCATCCCGGGTGCCCGAAAGACAAGAATGGCCTCTGCTCATTCGACAACGTTGTTTCTGTACTCCAGAAGCGTACCGCCGAAATTGACTTCAGCTATGATTGCTTTGCGAATTACACTGCTCGAGCAGGCCAGGACTACAACGGGAGGGCGCCTCGCAACTCTACAATGTAGACCGGGTTCGTGTGTTGGTAGTCTTCGGAACGCTGTACATAGTAGATCTGCCCAATGTACTGTAATGACTGAGAGCTCCTTCCACCTTCGCCATCGAACGCTTGATACTGAGACCTAGTACTCCAGCAGAAGAGGCGAGCGAGATGTACGTGTATCCTTCGAGGCTTCAACGACCGATTCTGCGCAATGCTATTTGCACCTGGGTGCCCGCGATGCAAAGCCATGGGATCTGAGCACATAACAACTCTCTATCGGAGCGCCTGGGCGGACATACTCGATCCTATAATCCCGTTCACAGTGTGCTAGTTGGCGACCGGAACCGCGGAAAGTTCTCTACAAATCTTCATCCCCGTAATTCAGATGCAGACCCGACGGGATTTTAACGTACGTGAATTTCGTACCATAAGAACTAGAAGCACAAAACTTGTCTTATGATTCCGTTTGCAGTGTACCAGAGCGTGGGTCCACCCGTGAAAATCATCGACTCTCTGTAGACATCATGGCATCCACGCCGCAATTGCCTCTCGGTGGCATTGCTGGAGCTTCCCTTCAGGCAACTCGCTCGATCCATTCTATTTCGTATGAGTCGTTCCGGATTAGGCAAATACAGCGTACGGGTTGACATAATCTGTGCAGCGCTGCTACATAGAGGCTATTGTGGATAATCGCGATCGACATCGGGAATGCAGGGTCACGCTGGGATCGTAGAGTACTCCATTTGCAATGTCCGACATCCTCAGAGTATATGTCTGGTTCTGAAATCCCACAAGACCGCGACGACGCTCACAAACTTCAATGCGACACTCTTGCCTCAGCAGCATCAGCCCTAAGCTGACGATCCATTTCCATCTGCAGCGCTCCCGATGCGACGCCACCGCTCTGTCGCTGCTTGCCAAATAGGCAATTCCACAGATCGGCGCGATCAACCAGTTCTCCTTCGTCCTTGCCCTTAGCCAATAGAGTACCGAGGGGCGCCTGTTGCATCTCGAGGTTATTGGCCTTGTCCAATGCCGTCTCTTGCAGCACACCGGGTGTTTGAGCACGTGATGCTGACGCAGAAGCGGTCGCTGAAGCATCGGCCTTGCTGAGATGTGCGAGTCGACGATTCACGGAGAGCTCGTAGATAGCCTCTTCGACTGTATCGCTGACAAGGTACATGTACACATTCGTCTCTCGCATCTGACCAATGCGATGAACACGTGCGATGGCTTGCAACTCCAATGCAGGGTTGACAAGAGGCTCGCACAGAAAGACATGCGTGGCTTGAGTCAAATTAAGACCAGAAGAATCGCTCTTTGCGTCTAGCAGGAAGCATTCTTTGGATGGATCGCGGCGGAACACTTCAATGCCTTTCGAATCGCGGATCGAGACCGAGGAGATCTTGAAGTGCTTGAGGGCTGATGTCAGGACTTGGAGGAAGTCATTGTACTGCGAGAAGATGATCGATTTTGCCCCAGGATCACTCTCCCGAAGAAAGATCAAATGTCTGCAGATCGTATCAATTTTCGTGCCAAAGGACCCGTCTAGATCGACTGATTTGATCGACTCGATCGTCTCCGTGCTCATTGTGCTGTAGATCGAGGACGGCAACGATCCAGGCATCGAAGTCTTGGAGTCGCGGGAGGGTGATGACACTGCTGAAGATAGACCTGACGCGCCCGGCTCCTCGACGACCTTGAGCTGCTGAGGTTTGTAAGTGATGTCATGGAAGTCGTTACGACTCAGGACTCTCCTGCATTCAGGACAAGTGCGATGAGATCGTGACCATGCGGTGATGCAATCTTTACAGTAGGTGTGACCGCACACGGTGAGAACGCCATTCTCAAATGGATCCGTGCAGATCACACAGATCCGCGTTTCGTTCTGCTGCGTCTGTTCTGCTCGCAGATGCATCAGGAAACGCCGCTTGGTCTTCAGAGTTGCGAGCCGGCTGTTGTGTGATTCTTCCATTGCCAGTTGTTCCTCCAAGGCATCGTGATCAAGTGTTTCATCAAGCTCTTCCTTCCACGGTGCGACCATGTCGGAGATTGCTTGAAGCTGGGCATAGTATGCCACACGCTCGTTCATGCAATCGTGGAAGAGACCTTGTTCTTTCTCGAGCGCTTTGATCAGGTCACGTTGCTCAGATGTGACTTGGCGGATCTCATCAATCATTCCTTCCAGAATGGAAGCTTCTACTGCGCCACGATGACCACCGGAACTGAGGCCCAAAATCAGCGATCGAGCCTCAGAGATGATTGCTTGCAGTGGTGTGGGTTCAGGCTTGATTTGGATGCTCTTCCGTTCCTCTGCAATCTTCAAGAGAAGCTCTGGTGCATGGCCTTTGCCCTCCTTTGCCAATCGAACCGCTGTCTTGAGCTCAACTTCTTGCAAGAAGTTGGCCTCACCTGAGATGCATTGCTGGCGGTCTGATATCACCGCAAGTAGGCCACTGACGTAGACGTACAATTCGTCCTGAAGCTTGGTCGAATCCTCGTACTCCTCTCCAGTAAGTTCCTGGTCACCTTCAGCATCGACAAGGGGGCCTGTAAGGACTTTGACGATTTGTGCTCTCCACTTGTTAATGAGCGGTGCTTGAGAGTCGAGGACTCTCGATACCGTGTCGAATCTTTGCAGTATCTTACGAGCTTCGATGCCTCCAGAGTCGTCCAAGATAGGAATGTCGTTGACCCGAGATGGGCCATTCCCAGGCTTCTGAGCATCTGCTACTCTTGCAATCATCTTCGTCGCACGCTTGCGTGCTGCCGTGAGCAATTCTCTACGGATAGCTTTCGCACGATCGTAGTGAGTGGATTCCAATTGCTCCAGGCGCCTAAAGTCGTCCGTGTCTTCGGTTCCTTTCGCAGCTTTCTCATTCTCCTTCATCTGAAAGAATGATGTTGCCACGTAGAAGACACAGACATGGAGAGTTTCGAGGGCGGACCGCAATTGTCGCTTGGGAGCTGATTGGCGCTTGCTGGTTACTTTGTCCTCCAGTTCATCATCGGATTCGACATCGCTTCCATCCGACTCCGACTCCACTGCAGAGTCCCGTTTCTTGGCTGCTCTGGCCTCCTTCAGCCGGGTCTCCTCCGCAGCACATTCATCTCGACAGTCTTGCACGATAGCTTCGGCTTTGCTGAGCGCATCTTGATACAGAGCTAAAGCGTGCTCGCTCCGTGAGGCATTGCTTTTGTCATTGTTGACAATCTGTGCTCTCAAGACAGACGCAAGAATGAGTGATCGCTCTTGCGCACGCAACTCTCCTTGGTTCTGCTCGATCATTGTTTCAAGCACTTCGTCAACAGTCCGCAGTGGCCCTTGACCACGACCAAGGGCTCTCCTGTTCTGGCTGCCAACTTGCGGATGCAGACATGTCTCTCGTAATCGCTTCAACCACGAACGCATCGAGTCAATGTAGAGTTCTGGATCCCAATTCTCGATCGCTGGCGAACCATCATATTTCAGCCCGAGAGCCCCACACATCGTCTTGTACAGCTCATCATAATTCTGCTCCTCGATCGCGGTGAATGGCATTGTCAGAACAGCCCGTCGCTGTGGAGGCAGATGAAGCTCATGCGACACTTTGTGCTTATTGTGGCGCAATGCAATAGAACCAACAATCTGTTTCAACGTGGGCTTGTCGATACGCTGCCAGGACTTCTTCGACCTAGCAAAAGGCTCATACCCAAGGAAGACCAGGAGACCATGTAGATCGACGACGTTTTTCTTGAGCGGAGTCCCTGACACGGCCCAGGCGTTTGTTCTAGGAATTAGCCGTGCCACTGTTGCAGCTTGCGAGACGCCGCTCTCGACCATCTGAGCCTCGTCCAAACAAACTCGCCACCAATTCGTGAGAATAAGAGGACTCCTGCGACGCTTGTATTTCGGCGCATGTCTCATACCACGATCTGGAGGCTTTTCTGCAAAGTGGATCTCTCTGGCGAGCACATTATACGTTGTAACAACAATGTCGTAGCCCATGAGCTGCTCCACTGTGTAGTCCCGCGTCTTTTTGCCGTATCCAGGACCATCTGGGCCATTGTCAGCATGCTGACCACTGAGGCCTTTGTAGTGAAGAACGCGAAGATTGGGTGCATGAGTGGTGATTTCGTTTTGCCACTGCTGTAGGATATGTGCAGGTGTAATGATCAAGGTACTTGGTGATTGGGTAATGTCAGCGAGCTTCCGGCCTGATAAATGCGATGGCTGCTTGTGCAAAGCTACGAGGGCGATCAGTTCCACTGTTTTGCCTAACCCCATCTCTTCAGACAGTATACCGCCTTTCAGCTCTGGATGGTAATCGAGAAGTGACCATTGTGATTTGACTACCACTCGATGAACATCGCTAATGAAGCAGTCGTGACCACGAGCATCCTTTGCAGCTCGGAAAGATGGAGGCAGAATCTTGTTTGGGCTCTGCACATGTGGTGTGGTGACGATCTTGCTACCTTCGAATGCCGCGCCTTCTCGCTCGATCATCCATTGTACAGCGCGTTGCTGGAAAGGATACAGTGTACATGCAAGGTCAGGCTCTTCAAATTGTACAAGCTTGTCCGCCGCTGGCACGTGAACGTTCTCGTAGAAGTCTTGCGGTGACCAGCGAGAGGAAGTTGCAACTGGCGAGGGCAGGTACTTCTGGAGCAAGGTATCGATCCCTTTGACAGCGCGCACATCGTGCCATGACCGTTCCGGGGCTATGAATATTCGAGTTCGAAGAAGGAGGAGGCGAGGATCGTTGGTTTTCTCGACAGCACAGCGAGACCAGGCCACGGCTGTAGGAGAGGAAAGCGAAGGCGGTAAAGGGCACAGCTCAGCGAAATGAGCAACTAGTTCGGCGGCCGGATCATTCAGTTGCAGCTGAAGAGCTTTTGGCTTGCTTCGACTTGGGTAAGTAGGCAAGATCGCGACCGTCGTCTTGCCATGGGGATCAGAAGTGGCGGAGACGACATTGACATCGTGAGCCTCGTGCTCAGCATGCGGAGGGTCTGCGGCGGCGGCGGCGGCGAAACGCTACATTTTGCCAATTAGACCCGTTGTACCGTCACCAGATGTTGGACAACTCACCAACTCTATATCGTGAGACGCGAGGAGGACTGCGTCAGCCTCATCGACTTCTATGCCCGGCGCTGTCTGCTCGGTTTTCCTTCGCTTGCGCGGGGGCTCTTCATCTCGCTGCGGTGGTCGGATGTGATCCAGAAGTGACGATGGTGCGGAGTTTTCACCACCGATATGAAGACAGTCCACCGCTATCCGCCATGTCGCCGGCATGTCTGCGACGCAGTTGTACAATGCGAAGGCGTCGAGATCTCGAGTTGAGGCGAACGAGCGACTGCTTGACAATTATAGCCCACGGAGGTTGCGGAGATAAAGATCGCGACACTAGCTGAATCTAGCTTAGTGCAGGCTGCACGATCAGGCAACTCGCGCGCTAAGGAAGGAGCAAGGCTGAGGCTGAGAGCAGCTCAAGATGAGAGTGAGAATCAGTCTGCCAATGAGACGCATGAGCTGCGTTTCAGAGATATGTAGGTAGGAGTCCAATGCGCATGATCCATTTCCAAGACGATTGAAAATTCTTGGATATGTTCTATGATCCGGTCGACAAACTCCGCTGCATGTCTCAATGGTCCATGGGGCACACATCTGACGCCACTAGATGGGGAAAAGACTGAGTGATGCAATAGCATGAGCTCTGATCAGATCGTGTCTGATCAGAGCACACGACCAATATAAAGATATCAGCGCAACTTAAATGGGATCCGAGAACACATCAAACTCAGAGGAGAGTATGTCTATGCACTAAATTTGGTCTCGGATCCCAGAACGAGGCTCAAATTGGAACCTTGCGACCAGTTCGTCAGATCATGTGAGTGCCAATGGGGCTCTGACTGTTCATTGACTAGCGGCTCTGATGCTCATCGTACCAGCCACGACAGTGAAATGGCTGCAATTATGAATAATTCTAAGTCAGTGAAGGATGCACTGTTGTGACCAAACGTGAAGGCATATCTTAAATATGGTACGAATGTTCCCGCGAAAGCTGCGTGGTCAGTTCTGTAGGCTGCTACTCCCGGTTATAAGCGTGAAGGGTATCATATTATTGCGTAGTCACTTGCACGAGAGCTAGCTAGTTTCTCCATAGCCTCACTGCTCTGTCTTTGCCACCACTGCCAACACACTTCCCGTCTGGACTCCAGTCCACTGCATAGACCTCGTCTTGGTGACCTGGCAAGTCCGTAGCTATCTTGCCGGTTCCCACATCCCAGCATTTCAGAGTCGTATCCTTCGAGCTGCTCACCAGCAGTCTCGAATCCGCCGAGAAAGCACACTGATACACTGGAGCGACATGGCCTCTGAATGTCAGAATGAACTTTCCATCTCGAGCGTTCCACAGCTTCACGCTATTGTCGAAGCTGGCAGAAGCAATGTACAGACCATCGGGAGAGAAGGTAACGTGGTTGATCTGCTTTTGATGACCATTCAGGCGAGCGACAGGCTTTGTCGGTGTGGATCCCAGTGGATCCCAGAGATACACCAAGTTATCGTCAGATGCGCTGACAAGCTTTTCGCTGATGCGCTTGTTGACTGTCGCTGCTTTCTCGAACCTTGATTTTGCTGCTGCGATTGACTCCTCTTCTGTGGGTGGTGCTTTGCCTGTGTGGTCGTAGTACCCAGTCCGTAGAACGAAGTCGGTGCTCAATGCCAGATGATTGACCCAATGGGCGTGTGCAGTCATTGTATGAACGAGGGTTCCATCGGACGCGTTCCACACCTTAACGGTCTTGTCTTGACTTGAAGTGTAGATCAAGCCTGTCCCTCCCCATCGAACGCAAGAGACGCTGGCCTTGTGTCCACTGAGGACTATGTCCGCTCGTTTGGTGACAACATCCCAGATGCGAATAGTGGCATCCTTGGACGCTGAGGCGACTCGTGGTCGACCTTTTTCTTGCAGGTGATATGGCTCCCACACAAGACTGCGCACGAATGCAGTATGGCCCTTCATAGCACCTCCTAAGGACTTCCCAGTCTTCGCCTCCCATAATCGGACCGTCTTGTCATTGCTTCCTGTTGCGACCATCGTGCCGTCGGGCGAGTAGCTTACACACAACACCCAACTCGTGTGACCTTGTAGAGTATGCATCGGTGTGCCCGTGTCGCAATCCCATATTCGAGCTGTACTATCTCCACTTCCTGTGACCAGCCGCGAGGAGGATGATGGCGAGAATTGTGCAGCTAGAATGGGCTCTCCATGTCCACTGATCGAGCTCGCGCATCTGCTTACTGCCCTCACCCGAAAGACAGCCTGTGGTGCGTACGACAGAATCAACTCCTCTTCCGTGCTTATGGTCTCCGGCTTGACAAGAGACGTGTAGACATCTGCTTTGTCGGCCAGTGCCTCATCCTCTTCAGCACCATCCTTTTTCCGCCGCTGATAGAAGAAACGGTACGGTATTCTTTCGCCGGCATCGTTGACGCCCTTGAGAGAGTTGAGTAGGATCTCGAGGTTCTTGACTGTAGCTTGCGCGAGTGGCACCGAGACAGGCGGTCCTGTGGGCGAGTCCGTTGTGCGGTCGACGAATTGTACGCGAATCGAGCCTTCGGGTATGGCGTCCGGCTCTTGTTGCTTGGAGGCTCTGTCTGCGGCTTCGCGCTTCTGCCGCTTCGATGGAGGGGGCACGATTGTAGCCATTGCGAATCTGGTCTGCCGATCTTTGCGAGATTCTTGCTCTCGTGGAAAGATGCTACTCTTTCTATCTTTCGCAGAGGAAGAGAGACGTAGGTGAAGTATGGGTAAAAAGGTGTACCACGGTCTCAAAAAAGTTTCTGCAGGGATCAGGCTGTATCGATAGTTGGCACTCCACCGCCATGCCAAATGAGGAAATGTGAGAGCTGCGGAGATGGCAATTTGAAAATGACACGCGACGCGCGGAGCTTCAGTCTGCCGATTGCAAACTCCGTCATTCGCATTCGCTCTCGCATCAAATAAAATGCGGACGGTAAGGTAGCGCAGTATTTATTCACATCACGCTTTGGTGCAGACATGGCCGGCTGGATACTGCCCCTTGTGGGCTACATTGGGCTCATACTCGGCTTCTGCTTTCTCACACTTGCGATCGGTATGTCCATTGACGCTCAGTCGCTACTCTTGCTAATGCTAGAACAGCATCTGGCCTCTACTACCTTTCCGAACTCGTCGAGGAGCACACTGTGCTGGCTAAGAAGTTGCTACAGCGCATGATCTATGCCGTAGTTGCGCTGCAGATCCTCTTGTGTATAGTCGACAGATTTCCGCTGGGCCTGTCGGTCCTCAGCATCGGCAGCCATGTAGTATACATGCAGAATTTGCGCCGATTTCCAGTCGTCAAGCTGACTGATCCCATGTTTCTGCTCTCCTGTGGTACGTCTTTGCATATATGGCTGATTCGCCGCTCGACCACTGACCTGATTGCAGTCCTGGTCCTCTTGAACCACTATCTATGGTTCATGCATTTTCAAGCTCCTCCTCAGCATACCCGCGAGTATTCTTCCAACTACTACAATGATCCCATCGCTGCGTCGTATCCCACCTTCACCGAGATCTCGTCATACTTTGGGCTCTGCGTGTGGCTCGTGCCTTTCTCGCTGTTCGTCGCCTTGAGTGCTGGCGAGAATGTGCTGCCTACAATGGGCAGCGAATATGCGACGGGCGAAGGAAGCAGTTTCGTCAGTCCTGGCAAGGAGAACACCGGAAAGGGACGTGAGGGTATGGCCAAGCAGGTTGTCAATGGCATCAGAGAGTGGTTCAGTGATACTGGTGCAAGTCTGGGCTTGTGGAAAGCAGAGAATGTGCGGCAATGGTAATGCTCATCTGCTGTGAACATTTACGAAGGCATGTAGGATAATGTAATGATACTGATCTAGAAGCACGTGCAAGCCTGGCCTAAGGACTACTCTTCACGACCCAACTTCCTTCATTTCCTGCTCGATGAACCGTGTCGGGCGTATCGGGAGCGCCGCTTTCGAGAAATATATCGTTGCCAATGGACTCTGCCGCACGGTCCAAAGCTATCTCTGCCTGAATGATGATCGATACATCTCAGCTCTCTGCCTGATCGGGTTACCCCACCTTAACCGTTTTCGACAACTAAGCTTCGACTACGACAACAAGTACCTTGATCGCATCTACAATCCCTGGAAAAAAAATTGGAGAGACCAAATATGCCTCGTCATCGCATAGATACTCATTCCCATTATCTTCCAGACTTCTATCGAGAAGCACTACAAGCGAATGGCCATGCGAAGCCTGATGGCATGCCTCGAGTCCCTGATGTAAGTTACGGCTATATTCCCTGTTAATGTGATGTCTTGTAACACCGGAAGGGAAGAGCTTGGGTGTTCGTGCAATGGATTGTGGATGCATCTGGAAATGAATTACCTCATACCACCAGAGGCTGCAAATGAAGAAACGCAACTGACAAAGCTTAGTGGTCCGAAGAGGCCCATCTCAGGATGATGGACGAGCTCAACATTGAGAAGTCAATCATAAGTATAAGCAGTCCAGGCGTCTTCTTGACTCCTTCGTTCGGGCCATCGGCAGTTGATCTCGCAAGGAAGTGCAACTCCTTTGCCGCAGACTTGAAGCGAAAACGGCCCTCGCGCTTTGGTTTCTTCGCGACAACGCCCTTGCCACTAGTGGACGAGACACTTGCGGAGATCGAGACGGCCTTCAGAGAGGGCGCCGATGGGGTGGCATTGGAGACGAACCACGAAGGAATATATCTGGGCGATGAACGCTTTGAAAGACTATTTGAGGGCTTGAATCGACGAAAAGCAAAGGTCTTCATTCATCCTACAACACCTTGTTTCTGCCCGACTGGCTCGCATGGTGCTGGGACTGAGGGCGCCATCAAAGCAAATCCGCTGAAGGAGCGTTTCCCAAGTCCGGTGATGGAGTTCCTGTTCGACACCGCCAGATGCCTTGCCAACTTGTTTTTGTCAGGAACCATATCACGATATCCGGACATCACTTTCCTGATACCTCACATGGGCGGGACGTTCCCACCCCTGTTCTCGCGTATCCTCGGCTTCTCAAAACTGGTCGAGGAGCAAGATCACGAGCGGTGGGAGGAAGAAGACGCGCTGAAAGTGCTGAATGCACGCTTCTACTTTGATATGGCAGGTTGGGCATTCCCTGTCATGTGGAAGGGCTTGATCGACGGTGTCGGCATTGAGAAGAAGCGGTTGTTGTATGGAAGCGATTTTCCGTTCACCAAGGCTCAGTTTGTGGCCGACTTTGTAGAGACCATGGACAGTGAGAAAGGCACAGGGATGTGGTCCGAGGAAGAGGTCGAGCGAGCTTACTACACCAATGGGAAAGAGTTGTTTGGTTGACTGCAAAGTATGGGTCGTTCTGCCCTACCTGCTAGATCTTGCCGAGCCAGTCTGTCCAGCGAGGGTGATGTGTCTGACTGCTATCATACATGCAGAGGTAGTAGATCAACAGAAACGCCCACGTCTGGATCGCTTGTAAACCATACCACCAATTCAAGGCGCCCCAAGGCACATACGCTTCAGCCCAATCGTACACAAGACTATCCAAGTCATGGGAAATGACAATGAGCAGAATGTATGGTACCACTAAAAACAATCCATCGCCAGCTATCCTGACCCACTCTGACACATCGAGAGCACCCAGTCGGAGATCTGTCGCACCCATGCTGACCGCAAGTACTCCACTTGCGATTGCCAGTGAGATGGAGAAGAAAATTTGGAGCCGTGGATTTTCTCGCCGGTACCAATCAGGACGAAGATATAGCCCTAGAGTCACAAACTCATATTCGTCCCAATTATCGAGATTTGTGGGCGTGAAGCGAAGAACGACTGCCAATAGTTCATGCACAAACCAATGAGCGAAGTATATGCTCCCAACGACGTAACCCATGGCTACATGTCTCGGCGGCCCTTGCACTGTAACCACCTTGACGAACTGTAGAATTGCAATCACACCGGTGATGGACGCGAGAATGCCACGGCGGAGGGAGACTTTGTGCACATCCCGGACGTCAGCTATGACCAGATCCTCGACTGAACTCTCGCCCCTGAAGATGCGGTAAGATCGATATCGAGCGGCTGAAACGACATGACAAGCAGTGGATAGCGGACATCGAAACTTGACTTGGAGGCGTAGCAGATCGAAGATCGTGTTGAAGAGGTCCAGCAGGCAGTAGAAGGGCGATATTCTCCAGAAGTTAATGACACCTTCGAAGATTGCTGAGCCTGCAGGTTGGAACGCACAGCTGAGCTGGAGGAGAATGATGCTAGAGACTGCGTTCCCAGGATACCAAGCGTCATCTGTATCGAGCTTTACGAGAGTCTCAGCTGCCTACGATTCGATACCGATACCGACCAGATGATCGAGGAGACGGCTCGCAGATCTGGCAGAGTAATCGGCAACAAGGCCACAGCCGAACGCGAATAGAGCGATTTTCGCCTTGTTCGAGAATGCGAGCTTATATGTACACGTCCGCTGGCGTGTGCTCTTTGGAAATGTGTAATATGACCCGATGGTCGTTGGCTTCCAATTGCCTCGTGTGGGCCATCGCAGCAAAGGGCTGACTTCATTCAGTTCCGGGCTGTCCTCCATGGCGCTTGTTGCGATGGTCTGGGTATGGATTGAGGTTCCGAAATAGCATTGCAGATAAGGTAGATGTCGATGTGCTGAAGTGCACATTGAACAAGGCTGAATCCGGCTCAGCCGGGAATCCGCCTCACTCGGTCATGCGCAGCCAAGCTGCGAGCAAGATGACCAAAGCACGATGCAGTCTAAGCGCCGCTCGACAGGCTTCACAAAGATTGAAATTGGAGGTTTCGGTCCACCTGGCATCGCATGCTCGTCGACCGGATCAGACAAAACACTCTGCGGACAACGCTACATTCATCGGAAGAGGAGAGGTTGATCTGCCTCACGAATCGTACCTTGAATCAATGAATTGATTTAATTATTGTCACATCTGCTATATCGTCTGCCAGCGCATGGCACTCATCACATCCAGTTGACATTGCATTCCATATCTTCAAGCTCCTTTAACGCCTCTTGCTTGGTATATTTCCAGGTATCGCTAATCAGCTCAATAAGATCGAGGAAAGGAGAGGATCATATTTATGCACAGTGGGCGCAAAAACGTCTTGGAGAATTTATACACTAAGGAACTGCCACTTCCAGTTGGCATGCTACCTCTTGTTGTTGAGGCCAAAATCAAAGCCACCCATGGCGGGTTGCTGATTTGCAGGCAGACCAGGCGATGCTGGTGCTGCGTATGCGCCTGGGATCATGACGGCACCGTAGCTCGTCTCGCCCTCTGCGACCGGTGCATGTGCTTGTCTCACCTCCGCCACTGGGCTTGATGGTGGTGGTGTCGACGTGGCGAAGGATGGCTTCGCAGCCGGTTTTGCTTTTGATGGCGCGGGCATGAGCTGGAATGGCTGCGGCTCTGCAAATGTCGTCTTGGGAGCGTAGTGCTCGCCGTTCTCTGCAGCTGATAAGGCGTCCTTATTGTCTGAGTTGTAGCCTGGTGGTGGTCTCCAACCGCCATCGCGGGGTGAAAGAGGTCCGCCTGGAGTGTTTGGTGCAGATTGTGATCGGAGTTGAGCAAGATACATGTCTGATCGAGCGCGATCGCGCACAGCCATGCTCTTTCGGAGCTTGCGCTTGGAGTAGAATCGATAGAAGACGATACCGTAGACAGCCAGCGTGAAGACCTCAACGACGATCTCGATGATGCAGCAGACTAGTGCCCAGTTCTGTGGATCTTGTTAGAGATGTCAACCACATAGGTGGAAAGGCAACGTACCTGGAGCCTGCAAGCAAGGTCATAGGAGACGTCGTCTTGGAATAGAGCTTTGCGGGTATTGTCTTTGCAGCTCCAACCCCATAAATCTTTGCCGTCACCGTTCGCTTTACTCTGATTCAACACTGCTGCACCAATACCCCACATCACAATGCTGAAGATGAAGAAACCGACTGCGAAGGTGGTGTAGTATACTGCCACCTTCTCTGCTCTCCGGTGACCCCCTCGCCAGTAACCATAGAAGATGATGACACACATAGCGAGCGATATGCATGCGATGACGAGTAGCGTTATCTGCGGCCAGGTTTTGCTGTTCGGTGCCCAGGCTGGGAGACCATTTCGAGGAGGCAGTGCTTTTGTCGCATTGAAGATCGTGAAGACGGCAGCGAGCATGGAGATGACAATAAGAGAACAGCTGAAGTTGACGCCTCTTAGCACAAACTTCGCCATTCGTACTCTCGTCTTGATTTTCTGGTCGCTGTGTCAGCACGTGTTCGTGTCAGCAGCATGGTCATGTACTACTCACCAGGTCTTGCGCTTGCACCTTATCAGTATCGCCCTCTGCCTTGTCCAACACCTCCTCTTCCTTGAACGTCGGGCTGAGAATAGCATTTACATGCTTAGGAGGAGCACCAGGCGATTTCAGAGCGCTCTTCAGTGGGCCGCCAGGTGTCCTCGGTGTAGGAGGCGGCAGGTATCGTGGGTCCGTCTCTTCCATTTCGACTGAAATATGTTGCTCTTTCATGTAACCAAAACCAACGTCTGAAGGTTGCGCTTGTGGTGTATAGTGGTTCGTTGGTGGATCCCTAAAGGGATTTGACTTCTCTGAGGGCTCGATGGGCGAGTAGACAGCAGTCGCTTCAGCAAATCGCGCGGTTCGTGGAGTTCTGAGCTCCGTGGACGGTCGAGGTTGGGTAATAATAACTTGTGGTGTCTGGTGTTCGGTTGGCATCTCGAGTATCCCAAGATCTTTGGCCGACGAGGCTGAAGTGGAGACCGCGACAGATAGTTATGAAATTGTGGATGTATGCTTTCAGGTCCAGCCTTGAAGTGCCAGAGAGGAAAGTAAAGTAAGAAAGAGAAGGTACAATCCGAGTCGAAACCTGTATTACGAGAGACCAGCTGGTGAAAGGAAGAGAAGAACCTACAGCTGGAGGGCAGATGGACCTTTTGTCTGGGCAAGCGCTGTGCTTTTGGCGCCGGTGAACATGCGAGATGGCGCAACGAATTGCATGCACGTCCAGACTTCTATGCACCACGAAATTAAAGCACGATGAAGACGAAAAAGAGAAATCCTTCGAACAGCCGTTCGACGCTGTATGGATGCAAGTCGAGGGCGGTTAGAAAGTAGGAGGGTCCTAGCTGATCACTGCTGGTGAAGGCGTCTCCGAGGCTGTGATAGGCTGATGGCTCATGCGATCTATTCTCGGATGGCTTGCGCTGGCTTCTGTAAGCGCTGCATGGATCTGGGGGTCAAAATGTCCATCACCAATCGTGACCATGCTGACACGATTACAACCTCGCATGCTCGCCGCTGAGAAGGCTGTCCAAGTATAAGGACCGCAGTACACGTCGCTCTAGACAGTGAAGACGATCAATGGCCTTCTCCATTGCGCATACTACAACGAGTATCCTCCAAAGCCCTCAAGTTCTTCAAGACTTGCAAAGGTGTCCAAGCGCTGTGGCGGGGCAGCATGCAGACGGGAACTTGAGGGAACTTGAGGGAACAGCCGCTGTGATTCGTTCTCACGATTCACATCTTTTGGCGAATCACAGCTCCGGATCCACGTTCTTGGTAGTGCCACGCGTGCTAGGGTCCTTGTGTGAGCACTTCTGCAGTGCGAACTCTTTGCACGACGAAAGCCGTCGCAAGCTTCTTGGTAAAGGCTCTTTCTAGGTAACGAGCAGCAACTTTGGAGTGATCAGACGCTTGTCATGCGCAAAGATCTTGCCATCACACGTCAATATCCTGGCGGCCTTGATGTCCAGCGTAAGCACTACGCCTTGCGCCTCCAGCTCTGTGATTTGAGATGATCCTGGCTTCCTCGATGGCTGCACGGGCCTCTTGCTTAGACCGTTTCACCACGGAGGAGATTAGCTGTAGATTCGTCCCAATCCGGTTGAAATGCCTGTTATTTTTGGCTCTTTTCCTGCCCGTTGGCAGATCTGCCAGCAAGATCGTCCCCTGCAGCACGAGTAAACATCCATCGGATCTAGTGTTGACATTCTTCCCAGCGGATGGGACCCCAACCTGCCTATGCGTCGTCCGTCAATACCTCGATAAATCGTGCTCATCGACCTCGAGCTCCGTGCGAGTGGCCTGTCCTTCTCGATGCTCATTGCTGAGCAGCACACTGCAGGTGGCAGCTTGCTTGCGTATGTCTTGAATTCCTGCGCCAAGCCAGATGCTGCCCGCTTTCTCGTTTATGATTTGCTTCCACTCAGGCGTGTAACATAGTCGTGCTGCTGGGAATGACCGTGATCTTGTCAGTCAAGATGGAAACCAGCTAATCTAGAACTGGCTCTGAAGCGGGCTGTATCATGGTCGACCGTGCCGTTAGCATCACGCGCTTCATCGCTCCGGCGAGAATTATCTGCGAGGTCCTTTCGATATCCGACCGACGTCGCGCTCACACCAAACCGACAGGCAAGTAGTGCAACCGAGCGATGCGAGTCACTGGACAGTGAACGCCCGGGAAGAGACTTCTGCGTAGTGCACCGACTGCCCTAAGACCATGGCTGTCCAAGTCTAACGAGCATCAAGCAGGAGGCCTGGGGACAGAATAAAGAGCAACGAGAAGATGATGGCGTATCAGGGACCTTAGTCTCCGATCGAACTCATGAATGCCTCGAATAGGATGATCTGTAAGACATCGTTTTTGTGAATGTATTGCGTCGAGCTGGTGTATGCCATGGAGGAAGGTGCGACTGCTTACCCTACGGCATCCCAACGCACGAAGGCTGGACCACTCTCCGCCGGACTCCTGAGATCATCACCATCGACCGACCTTAGAAATCTTCTTGTGCAAAATCACATCGCTGCTCGCGTCAAAGGTCACTTGAACCAACTGCAGCAAGCCAGTGCCCGGAAGAACTGCGCTCTCACAAGCATCGCACTGAAAAGGCCAAGCATACAGCTCAATGCGAACGTGCAGAGGCCCTGCGCTTAGTTTTGAGTTGTGCTGTCAATTTGCTAGCCTCGCAGGCAATTCCTGCGCGCGGACCCAGGCCGGCAATTAGACACTCGTGCAAGCATTTCCAACGAGCTACGGGACATCACCGCTGTCATCCATTATCTATCCGGTAATACACTATTTGGCCATGTCGTGGAAGATTCCAGACTATGGAGCTCTGATACCCAAGCCAAATATGCACCCCATTTACGAAGCAGTCCGCACGCGTGCACAATTGAAGAATCATCGTCATCTAAGCGATGAACGCGTGAAAGCTCATGACAGGTGCGACTATGCCCTTTTCTGGTCGCTATTCGCCCCAAACGTGGTTCTGGAATGGAAGCTACAATTGGCCGTGGAATGGTACTGCTGGATATGCAAGTTCGTCGACGTGCATGTACGCGAAAGAACTGACGTCAG
Organism: Scolecobasidium constrictum UM 578; assembly: GCA_000611715.1. NCBI lineage: Eukaryota > Fungi > Ascomycota > Dothideomycetes > Venturiales > Sympoventuriaceae > Scolecobasidium > Scolecobasidium constrictum. The sequence goes on from AZYM01000173.1 coordinate 305,828, forward strand.
TTCACAGCTCCATGAATTCAGACACGCCTGCTATCACGACGACGGCGGCACGGGAGAGGGAGACTTGCGCTTGCAACTACACGAGCACATTGGTGGTGTGGAGGCAGTCATCACAGGCGGGGATCCACCTCCTGACCTGCCTGAGCAATGGGCCACAATCTGTCACATGTACAAATCAATTCGTTCTCAGCTTGTTTTGAGCAGCGATACTGGTATGTATGTACAAAGATCTGATGCGACTTGACTAATGCCCACATGTCAGACTTTCAGAAACGGGTCGAACGAGACACTATTGACATCGTCCATGCCTTTGCAGCGGAAACTCGAATTGATTCCTCAAGATATACTTCGATACAAGCCTGGTTCAAGCATCGAGAGAAAAGGTCAGCGGCTAGAGCACATTGCCGCTGGATGGAGTGGATGCTTGATGTGAAACTTCCAGATAGGATTATGCAGCATGCGATGATGGCTAAATTCGAGCAGTCAGTGTTCAGTGTCCTATTCCTTCCATCCCTGCCACAGCGAGCTGACAATATCAAATACAGATTCTGTGGCGACGTCATGGCCTATCAAGGCGATGTCGTTAATCACGATGAACAGAAAGCCCACGACGCGACCAGGGCCCCCACTCGCACGATAACCATGCTCATGCAATTTGAGGGATGGAAGTGCGACAAGCCATCGATTATACCGATGCTCTAGCAAGGGATAGAGTTGAAAGGATAAAAGTGCTTCAAGGCGAACTGATGAGCGAGATTGATGGTGACCGAGAGCTATCAGTGGCTCTCACGCGTTACCTTGTTGCGCTGCAGCGACTTGGACCCGCCTCTTTATGGTGGTGGAAGGAGGTCCATTAAGACCTGCTGTGTCTTCGAAAGACTGAGCTTCGGCAAGTCCAGGTGGTTTATTGACATTGGGCGTCTTATGCATGTGGAAGTACGAGCAGATAGCAATCCTGACGGGACTCATAACCCATGAGGAGTCGGATATTGAGTCACGCTGAGTTTTCTTTTGATCCTCAGAGGCAACCTTTGTGTTCTCCATTGATCGATCGTTCTGAATGGTACATCGTCAATTCAGTTGCCATATGTACACCGGCGGCTAACCAAGTCCAACATGGAATGTGAATGCTTTACTGTTCTTGGCCTGTCCGTCCCCAGATTCTCATCCGCCACCGTGGAATGCCAAGCCACTAGGATCACTGTTCCTGTATCCTTCTTTTGGATCCAATCCACAACACTCACTCATCATCGTAATTTCGCTGAACAAGCCATCAATGGTCTCGGGAACGATCGAGCAAGGCCACAATGGCAGATTCACCAGATAGCGGTCATTCGCGCGGCGCATCCGCTCAGACATCGGTCAGACAGTGCCCGAAGACGCTAGATTCTTTGCTCATGCGACACAGTGCGATTTTTGCCGCGAGAAGAAGTATCGATGTTCCAAAGATAAGCCAAGTTGCACGAAGTGCATTGCATCGGGTCGACAATGCCATTATAGCCCGCCGCAAGTCCGAAGTCCGCTGACGAGGATTTATGTGACTTCGCTCGAGAATCGCATCAATGATCTTGAAGGTCTCGTCCGCCGGCTCAGTCCAGGGATCGACATAGAGAATGCTTTGGAATCGGCGGACGTTCAGTCCCGCGTCATTCCAGGCGGTAGTACTCCGAGAGGCCAACCCGGCACAAGTCCTGATGAAGCTCAACCTGAAGCTCTTCCATTGGGCGCCACTGGTTTTGAGTGGCAAGAAGTCAACCCACTCGTTGATGATCTTGCAGACGGTATGGCCAGTCTATCAGTCGATGTGGACGGGAAAGGCTATTTAGGCTCCACGAGTGGTGCAGGCCTTCTGCGCTCATTGGTCTCACACAACGCTTCGGCAACTTTCGGACCTCCCACAGTCTCCAACCAGCGGACCATTATGCCGTTCACGCCTAGTGAAGAAAGCATGAACTTTCAGTTGGGTGAACAGCTGTTGAATCATCAGATCACGGGATATTTGATCGACAGCTACTTCATAAACTACCACACTACATATCCTTTTATACACGAGCCGAGCTTTCGAGCCGCCTATAGCGAACTACTACCCCGACCATCGGAACCGATATGGCAGATTCTCTTCTACACTGTGCTCACGCTTGGTGCATGGACCGTTGGCGGTGACAAAGAGGTTTTCGATGACTGGTGCTATCACAAAGCTGTTGCCCATTTCCAGCAGCAATCTATCTTCGAGCTTGGGTCTTTGCCACTCGTCCAAGCGTTGGTTCTGCTATCGAACTATGTCCAAAAGCGAAATAAGCCCAATACAGGCTCGAACTATCTTGGTCTTGCCGTGCGACAAAGCTTGAGCTTAGGTTTGCATCGAGAACTTGCTGGTTGGAACATCGGACTACTTGAAAGGGAGATGCGGCGGAGGGTGTGGTGGGGTCTGTTCATATTTGACTCAGGTGCTTCCACGACATTCGGTCGCCACATTTTGCTCCCGGAAGATGAGGACGTTGGTCCCGTGGCAAACGTGCCAGACGAGGCTTTGACGCCATCAACGACAAGTCTGCCTCCTGAACTGCCCACGCCTACCATTTACTCCAGTCTAATCTGTCAGTCTCGATTTCACCAACTCACAAACTCCATGAGCAATCGACTGCTGGCGATCAATCCACCGTCAGCAGCGGAGACTTTGCAAATGCATGCTAGCATTCATTCCTACAGACAAAGTCTGCCTTCATATTTCGACGTCGAGCAACCGCCAGCTATGACTACAGACTGGTACTTGTTTGCCAGGGCAAAATTGGCATGGCGGTGTTGGAACTTTGAGCTCCTGGCTATGCGACCCTTCTTACTACGATGGGCGAAAACGAACAAGCAAGTCGATAGCTATCAGGAAAGCCAGGAAGCATCACGGTGTCGACAGCTTTGCATCGATTGTGCGCACAGAACCATAATCTCCATACATGAATACGTTGTCATGACAATGCCATTGCCCCGGCTGCATGCCTGGTATGCCTTGTAAGTGCTGGTCAACCTCGTACAATTCGTGCCACACTGACTTCAGCAGATTCTTCCTGTTTCACGCTACCCTTGTGCCTATGTTGTGTCTTCGAGCTGCACCCGAATCATCCGATGCCCACGCATGGATACAGGATGTCAACACTGCGAAATTCCTGCTTGAATCCTCATTCACGAGTTATGCCCTGGCGAATCGCTGCCTGGATGTTATCAACCAGCTGTTGCCATCAGGTACACTTGGTAGCTCGAGCGATTGGTCACCAACTCAGCTCGACCTGAATTTCAACGACGCCAGCCTTGAACCGTGGTTTGATTGGTCAAGCATGAACACGGACGACATGTCCAATTCCTTCACCCAATTCGGGTGAGATTCTGACCATATGACTTGCGTGCTCTGTCGATCAGATTTCCGATTGCATACGAGCCAAGGCAGTGAATTGACCGAAAACCTGATCGTTAGCACTGGGTGATGAGATCAATTCGAAATGACCAGATCCGGCCGAATCAGTTGCTCCCGAATGTGGCGCCCGTTCAGCAGATCATTGCTTTCAACCCGTCTTTCGGCATCCTCTCGATTCGTCTCTATGCCGGCAGCAAGATGGCGCAAAACCACGCGCTCTTTAGCGACATCTTCTGGGGCGTCCACAAACCACTTGTCATCCACGAGACTAGCGATCTCACTCCAAGGCGCCTCATCAAGGAGCAAATAATTGCCTTCTATAACGATCAGATCTTCTGTGGAAGATAGAATGATGTCGTCTTCAACAGGATCTTTAACGGCGTGATCGAAGCTCGGTGCTTTGAAGGAGCGATCAGGGTCGTTCAGTTTTGACACAGGCTCCTCCCGCAGTCGGCGAATAAGCTTGATAAATGCTTCCGCGTCGAAGGTGAAGGCAGCGCCTCTGCGCTCGAAAGCGAGGGTTGGATTAGGCATGCGTTGCAGAGCAGCTCTCGTCAGATGATAGCCATCCTGCACTTGATCAGTATACTAGACATGTACGAGATCCAGTGCAAACATACCATCGGCAGAATGGTCAACGATCTACCCTGACGGTCATGATACAGTTTCGCGACAGCCGCGGTGATCGTAGACTTGCCAGAGCCCGGCACGCCTGCAACAGCAACAAGACATCTTCGTGTCGTATTGTTTTCTGAGATTTTCTTCTTCAGGGCGATTAATCTTTGATATAAGGTCTCTGCGATGTCTCCGAGCGGAACGTCCTCCTCAAAGTGAGGCATGCTGAGTTGCGAATGTGTCTGATCCCACAACCTCGGTCAAACAATATTGCTCTATATTTCCTGCTCCCGCCATGTACTCGCTCGGACAACGTACAAGCAATTGCTGGTCAAAGGCTCGGAGTGGGTCAGTCCGCATCAAATCCACGCTAGCTCCTTCAGGACGAGAGTACTATCCGACTCGAGGCATCGAACCAAGGACCGGGCCACTAAATCTTCATTAGGTTGACGCCGCTGACGATCGCACTTCTCTCCGCTCGACATGCTGCCGTCGCCATCTTCTTCTCCGAAGGTGACCCGCAGAGACCCAAAAGCGTGGCACATGCCCCGTCCTTGTTCGATTCCACATGGAGTGAATTTGGGGGAAAATCTCTGGTCTTGGCGGGATATGCAACATCAACGCTGATCATTGGACTGTTCTACAGTGTCGTGCGACCCGGTCTACTGTCGCCCGAGTGGAGACGGAAGCACGACACTACATTGGGGAGCTGAATGAAACTCGTATAAGATCCTTCCTTTCCCCAGATGCTCCATCTCAGTTGCTATCACCGGGCCATTTTTGAGCACTGTCGCTAACCATTGCGATCATGTCCATGGATACTAAACATAACCTCAAGGCTGAGGCAGCCAAGGTCGAGGATGAGCATTTGGCGCATGAGTTGCTCTTCGAGACTGAGAAGAAGCCTGTCCGACAGGTCCTGCGAGAGAACCCATTCGTTGTTGGGCTGGCTATTTTCGCATCCCTTGGTGGTTTTCTGTTCGGCTAGTATGTTCGAAGGACATGATTGCTTTGCGGCTATATTGACTTTTGTTCACAGTGATCAAGGTGTTGTCAGTGGTATCCTGACGATGGAAAGCTTCGGTGTCAAGTTCCCACGTGTCTACGCCGACGCTGGCTTCAAGGGATGGTTCACCTCATCGCTGCTTCTATTTGCTTGGTTTGGTTCTCTCATCAACGCGCCAATCAGCGACAAGTTCGGAAGGAAGCGATCAATGCTGTATGCTGTGGTTGTCTTTCTGATTGGATCGGCAATTCAAGCAGGTGCTGTCAACACCGGCATGATTTTTGCTGGCCGTTCGATTACTGGAATTCCAGTCGGCATGTTAACTCATGTCGTTCCTCAGTACATCGCTGAGACCAGTGTTCCCGCCATTCGTGGCACACTCGTGGTGTTCCAACAGCTCAGCATTACTCTTGGAATCCTCATCTCCTACTGGCTGGAATACGGCACCCACTTCATCGGGGGTGCACGATGCGACCCTTCTACGCCCTACACAGGTGGAACAGATGCGCATCCGCGCTTTGATCCATACAATGATGCTCCAAATGGCTGTCCAGGACAAAGCGATGCATCGTGGCGAATTCCGTTTGCCATCCAGATTTTACCAGCACTCATCCTCGGCATCGGCATGCTCTTCTATCCAGAGAGCCCGCGATTTGAGCTTATGTCGGGCAAGGAAGATGAAGCCCTCGCTACTCTCTCCAAGATCCGGCGTCTTCCTACCACAGACCAGAAGTTGCGCAACGAGTTCCTTGCGATCAAGGCCGAGGTACTGTTCGAGCAATCGATTGTCGCTGAGAAGTTCCATGGCTGGACTGGCCTACGCCTTTTGACGGCTCAATATGTCGCCCTCTTCTCGACGTGGCCAAGTTTCAAGCGCGTCTTCATCGGAAGTGCGATCATGTTCTTCCAGCAGTTCATGGGTTGCAACGCAATGATTTACTATGCACCTACCATCTTTGGACAACTTGGTCTGTCCGGAAACACGACATCGCTGCTTGCTACTGGCGTGTATGGCATCATCAACACCTTGTCGACGCTTCCTGCGCTGTTCCTCATTGACAAAGTCGGCCGCAGACCACTCCTCATGACTGGCGCGGTGGGAACATTCATCTCCCTCATGATCGTGGGTGGCGTCATTGCTGGCTTCCCAGATCTTGAGCAAGCCAAGGTGGCAGGTGGAGCAGGTATCGCTTTCATCTACATCTACGACATCTTCTTCAGTTTCTCCTTTGCTCCCATCGGATGGGTCTACCCCTCTGAGATCTTCAACTTGGGAAACCGCAGCAAAGCAATGTCCATCACGACATCTGCGACATGGATGTGCAATTTCATCATCGGACTTGTCACTCCAGACATGCTCGAGACCATCAGCTATGGCACATACTTCTTCGTGAGTTTGCACACCATGTCAGATAGTTGTATGTTTGCTAACATCACTTGTAGTTTGCAGCCTTCTGTATCATCGCATTCATTTTCGTTTTCTTTTTCGTTCCGGAAACGAAGGGCAAGAGTCTGGAGGACATGGATCTCGTCTTCGGCGATCAGACTTCGCACATAGAGAAGGCTCACTTGGTGCGCATTGCGCAAGGTCTGGCATGTGAAGATCGAAACCAAACAACGCCGGCGACGGTCTAAGCGCTATCTCTCCCTAGCATGGGAGAGGGTTGGATATTCCATTGGGATCGATGGCATTCCGGTGCAGCTCAAGGACCATAATATCCTTACTGCAGTCAATAGCCTGGTGCCGTTCGTGCACTCGAAGTGAACCGCTAGAAATCTACAATAAAACTTTGAAGTCAATTCATGGTTCTAAAATGCCATCGAACTTCAAGCACTGCATGATTCAAATGGAAGTTATTGATTTTAGTGTTCCCGAGCTATCTGATGCCTGCTGTGATACTGCATCGAAATTGAGAACGCTATTTCTGTCTCGACCTCTCGGTATCGAGCTCGCTGCCTTGCATTTCCCTCAACGTGCCTGTCTTCGCGACACCTCCAGTGACATTTGCACCTACCACTTCCTTCAGGTAGCCGAGGGCGCCTGCTTCAGCCTTGTAGTACGTAATGTCTAAGTCCCGGTCAGTACCTTTCGTGCTACGATGATCTAGTATTGCTTACACTTTGACTTCACTTCAATCAATGCCATTCGTGGATCCTCAGCCGTGCCATCATGCTTACCATCACCGAGGTCGCCAAACCAGGCTGAAGCGCCACGGTTCCAGACCTCCTTGATCCTCGGGTCGGAGTTGTTGGCCGTTTTCGCCTCGCCCGAGACGCTATACCAGTTCATGCTGCTATCGCTGAAGGTGAGGTTGACCTCCTTGTTGGCATCCAGATCCTTGAACTTCTGCGAATTGGCATTGGCCAGGAAGAGGAAGTCTGGTCCGTCACGGCGAGCGATAGCCATGGATCTGGAAACCGGACCGGTCGACTGACGGTAAGTGCCCATCAGCGTGATCTTGTTGCCGTCTACGATCTTGTAGAAGTCCTCGAACTTAGTCGCTGCTGGAGACTCTGTATCGAATTGCTTCGTGACACTGGGGTCTTTCTGCGCTGCGGCGGCATCGTGCTTGACTGACTCGGGCATTCTGAATGCTGTGACTGTTGTGAATGGTTTACGTGTCGAATGTCTTGAAAGTCAAACAGCAGAAGTTCTGATATATGTCATCTTGCGGCTGTCTTTGTCAAACACGAGCATAATATATACACCCAGTACCGGATGCTCGCAGTCATGACGTAGAAATTGTGCAAAGCACAGAGGTCTTGGAACAATGCGATTGCATCAATCATGTAATACAATGGATCATTTCTGACCATTGAGGTCAGCCCAGAGGGACAATCCAATGCAGCGAAGAGTCCTCGGATGGATAGCGATGCCGTTGTCGGTGGCTAATGCTCTGGGCTCCTCGCGACCTTCGAACTGCTGACCACGCGGTAAGTGCGACCTCTCCCGGATTTTGCCATCTCACGAGATTTGCTCAATCAAGACGAACGTCTTGCCTTCCTTCGGTGAGATGGTTCGTGCAAAAAAATGGCGAGGCTGGGGATCACGAAGTCAGGTGACGTAGCTGAAACGCGAACGCGCCACGGAAATCGCGACGCGCTTAGCGTGCTTGGCAAATCAATCATCGTTCCTTCTTGGACCTGGCTCAAAGGCCTCACCTTCCCCTACCACATCCACAGAGCACACCCAGATAACACTGCTTTGCACTTTCCCGCTGTCTTCTCGCTACAATAGCAATGGCAGGCACAACTCTGGGCAAGCGCACTCGCAGCTCGATGCTCGCAGACGGAAACAGCTACACACCTTCAACACGCGCTTCGAAAGCTGCTATAGCACAGCCAGCGACACGCACCACCCGATCGAAGCGAAAGACAGACTTTGTCATTGCAGCTGATGAAGATGAGAACCCATTCCAATCGAGGAAGTCGAGAAAGCTTGCCCACGATGGCGATGACATGGAAGTGGACGAGCTTTCGCTCGAGAACACACCTAGCTCAAAGAAAGTCGACAGCGTACGGACAACGCCTGCAAAGCATGGGGCTGTCGGTCGGCGCATTCCACTGTCACCAAAGAAACACGATGCTCTGCAAGAGAACATTGAGAATGAAGTTTCGAGCAAGCCGCCAACACCATCCACACCTCGACATCGAGACGCGCTCTCGAAGAAGATTCCAATCACGCCGAGACACCGCGTCGGGTTGATCGGCAAAGCTGCCACCCCACAAACCCAGCGAACGCCATCTACACCACATCATACTGGACCGAGTGTCTATAATCTTGCACGACAAGTTTTTGCTCGAGGAGCAAGCTCGGATCGCCTAGTCGGCCGAGAGAAGGAGAGACAGGAGTTGCGCGACTTTCTGCAACCACGCCTACAAGATGCGAAATCGGGATGCGTATACGTATCCGGCCCCCCAGGCACAGGCAAAAGCGCTCTGGTCAACGAGATCTGCGACGAGATGGAAGAGAATGCATCTTTCCAGCGATCATACGTCAATTGCATGAGCATCAAGACAGCAAGGGATCTTTCAGCGAAGTTGTTGGAGGACTTCGATCAGATGGACGTCCTTGAAGGAGCCGAGGAGAAGGCACTGCACAAGCTGTTCTCTGCGAAGAAGCAAGCACATCTCATCATCTTGGACGAAGTGGATCACCTGCTGGATGTGGACATTGAGCTGCTTTACCAGGTCTTCGACTGGTCTATGCAAGCTTCGTCCAATCTGGTTGTCGTTGGTATCGCGAACGCTCTCGATCTGACTGACCGCTTCCTCCCACGACTCAAAACTCGAGGTCTCAAGCCTCAGCTACTTCCGTTCATGCCATATAGCGTCGCGCAGATTGCCTCAATCCTCACATCAAAGCTGAAAGCTCTCCTGCCAGAAGGATCAACCGCCACGCCAGACTTCATCCCGTTCTTGCACCCTACAGCAATCCAATTCGCCTCCAAGAAGGTCGCAGCACAGACAGGCGATCTTCGTAAGGCATTCGCCATCGCTGCTCGCGCAATCGATCTGGTGGAGACAGAGGCGCGGACGAATTTGAGCAAGACCACGGCTGAGATAACACCATTACCCACTCCCAGCCCTGCGAAGACCCCTCTAATGGAGAATATGAACCTCTCCTCCCCGGTCGCGGTCAGATCGCCAACGAAGGCTACACAGCGACCACAAAATGTATTGGCCCATCTCACCATCGAGACCGCACCACGAGCAACAATCGCACACATGGCTCGTGTTACCGCTGCAGTCTTCAGCAACGGCTCAAACCAGCGTCTGAGTGCGCTCAATCTGCAGCAAAAGGCTATCATGTGCTCGCTCTTCGTTCTCGAGAAGCGGCTGCAAGACCGTCACGATATGGACGTCCTCGCTACTCTATCACGCGCAAATGGCGCACCAACCATCAAAGCGCTACATGCTGCATACACAGACCTCTGCAAAACGGACAATATCCTCCACGCGCTTACCAGCACCGAGTTCAGAGATGTTCTCACAAGCTTGGAGACATTGAGTCTCATCTCGTGGGTCAACGGACGCAGCGGCACATTCACGGCCGTCGCACCAGGCACGCCGAGCCGGAGAGGAAGGCAAGGCGGATTTGGCATGAAGGTTGCGGAGGAGAAGAGGGTGGCGAGTGCTGTGGGAGTTAAGGAACTTAGGGACAGCCTGAAGGGACCAGCAGCGGATATCATGCTGGGTCTTCTGAGCGATGCAGGCTTGTAAAGACGTAAATCGGGCATGATGACAGGAGTCATTCAATTGGACAGATGCATTGGGCGGGCTTGACTTGAGCACATTTTGGCACGGCATTGCATACATGGCGTTGCATAGCGTTGAATACAATGATTTTGACTCTTCGACTTGTGTGTCTTCGTGATTCATTTTCGAGGTGCAGCCGGTTCGGTCGATGTGTTGTCTCGGCTGTTTGCTTGAGACAAAAGGCCGCCCATATGCACTGCAGTCAGCCAATACAACAAACACAGCCGTACATCGGACTGAAGTACAACGACTCCGTCTGATTCGCATTGCAAAATTGACTCCTTCAAGTGAAACACTTTCCGAACGCAAGGCTCCAATCGCTGCCTAGCTCACAATCAGATAAGTCTCGTCAGCCTACCTCTCAGCCTACCTCTCAGCCTACTCCACACCTGTGCAACCATCGCCGGACCCACACCAACGCACCAAACATGGACCATAATTCTGCATTCTTTCCCATAACTTTCGAATCGAACGAGCAAGACGCTGCGGGCTATGATGCGATCATAGACGAATTTCTTGCTGGTGCTGAGAGCGCTTTCCAGGGAGGAGAACGCATTATTGACGAGGGAATGCAGAATATGGGGCAACATTGGCAGAATCAGAACAACGAAGTGGAGGTGCCAGTCGAACAGTGGGAGTGCGATAACGAGGATGAGATGCCGGCGCTTGTGGGTAACGACAACGGTGTCACCGTCTTCGGTCCGCAAGTCGTACATGCACCTTCCACACCACCACGAGGACGATGGGGTTCGACTGTCTTTGGCGCGCCGATGGACTCGTCGTCAGCTCGCGGCTCCGCATATCGACGTGATGGAGATAGGTGGCGCATCGATATGAATAAGGTTGAGATAGTGGATTTGACGAGCGACGAGCCGCGTCAGACCCGGTACATCTACACTGACGATGAGGAAGGCGCGAATGACCCTGAGCCCGAGACGATCGTGGCGTCGAGCAGGATGCAAGTCGATGGCCTCACCGGCGATAATGACGAAAGCGACCCCGACATCGAAATCGTGCAGCCTCGTGGTCGCACACTCGCGCGCAGCAGCATGAAGTCCTCTACCGCCGTTGTCCAAGAGGACAAGGTCATCACAGATCCGCAGCAGCCGACTCTCGCAGAGCAGCTCCAAGACCGCGATCGCATCGTTTTCCCTCAAGTCATCGGTCAAGGCGCCTACTACGACCCTTCCCTCATCGATGCCTTCGTTGCCACGCCAGCACTAAAGGAGCAGCTCGCCGCCAACACGCACCCACCCGAAGTCCTCTGGGCCAGCTTCCTCAAGAACAACGATTTCTGGCTCGACTCCACCTCCGCCTGCGACATCATGCGGCACTGGCTCGACCACACGCCCAAGCGGTACAAGCACATCTCCACGCTTGTCTTCCCAGACTTCCTGTGGCACCCGCCAATTTGCGAGCAACAGTTCGCGCCCAAGGCACGCAGCACCTACCGTCCCTTCAAGCTGATTGCCAAGTGTAGTAACTTGCAGACGATACGTTTACGCATGAATTTCTGGGACGCGCCGGGCGTGGAGCACTTTGGTTCGGTGACGAAGCCGGGCTTCAATGTCAACCATATGCATAATTTCCTGAATGATTATGTTGGCATGGACGACCTTTTCACGACGATGCCGCAGAGCGCGCGGACACTTGCGGTTGACATGCTGGTGAGCAAGGGAGTGGTGCAGAGACATCGATCTGTGTTGCGGATGTTTAGGGATGAGCTGTTCGAGTATCTGCTGCAGGCAGCTGAAGTGGCTGAGTGGTCGGCGGAGAGGAGACAGCGCGTGAATGTCGTGGTTGAGTTCGTGAATTATGGAGCTGGCGAATGAGTCGATCTATGTGAGAGGCGAAGAGATAGGGCGGCATTACTATCTGCTTTTATCAGCGCTTATGGACGCGAGAAAGTGGCAACAATGAAGACTGGGAAGGATTCGAAGAGATGGAATTGTGAACTACCTCAGCCTTCCTTCTCCAATTCACTGCTCTTGCAGTGAACAACAGCAGAACTTCTCAACGAGATGATCTTTTCACCTTCGCTATGCATGCCTCGCCTCAGAAATCTCCCATATACACATCAACGAGGTCTTCAATCCATTAAATACATCACACAGACATCTCAATATACACCCAAGGATAAGCCAAGAAAGATGAAAGATGATCGCAGTTTTTCCTGCTATAAAAATGGCGTCTCTCACTACCAAGCCGAACACTGATTGAATGCCCGCAAAAAGGCCTGCGCAAAGAATTCCTGCATGGCGCAATAATGGAAAAGAATACCACCAAGCACGGCAACATGCCAGATATTATGGCTGCCGCCAACGTAGTCGAACATGCCCGGTGCCCACTTCTCGGGCACCTTCATGGCGTAGAGCACAGCGCCGGTGAGGTACACGACGATGGACTTGGTGATGGGCGCGTAGAAGTAGCCGGCCCATGCCCAGCCGCGGGTGTAGACGAGTTGCACGACGGGCAGACCACCTGTCGAAGCGAGGAGGACGTAGAAGCCGACGCGGGCCCAGGCCATGTCAGCGCGGTTGAAGGTCGGGTGCCATGCAAGGCCGACTCCTGCGAGACCGAGGAAACCTGTGATGGAAATCCAGCCCCAGCGACTCCATGGCTCGCAGTAGAATGCTGTGTACTCGGTTGTCATGATTGACGCTGCGACCAAGAGGGAGATGCCGGTGTAATCCACGCATGCGAAACGCTCCATGAGAGTCTGCTCGGCGATCGAGTTGAACGTATGCCACATGCACGAGCAAAAAAGGCATTTGCAAGCGGCGAAGAAGAACACGCCGGCGATAAAGACATCCGTCTTGGTTGCAATGGTGAAGTGTGCGCTGGTCGGGTAGAAATAGAACGCTATGCTGAGAACAATGAACAGGCCAATAAGATGTGACCAAATGTTGAAGGTCTCGTTCGAGGGCTTGAGGACGGAGTATACACAGCCCATCTTGGTGTCGTTGAAGCGGTAGCCCTTGTGGATGTGCTCGTTGATGCGCCATGGCACAGGCAAGTCGTGGTATCGAATCAAGCCCTGTTCCTTAGCTTTGACGAGGGCTTGCTCGATAGTCGCTTCCATCTTCTCTGCCGCTCGCCACGCCCGGTCGATACCAGAATCCACAGCATCTTTCGCGCTTTGTTGAATTGAGCCCATGCGCTTGTGTGATCGGTCGACGAAATCTTGCACAGCGGTGCTGAAGCTGGTCTCGCGCATAATCTGTGCCTTTGCCTCGCAGTCGGCGAGGTACGATTCCATGAGCTTGACGCCTTCATAGACCTTCTGCTCAAAGCTTTCTCTTCTGGCGAGCGCCTCGTTGTACCGCGCCTCCACTGTTTCTACCAGCACTGAAGCGCGCCGTCGTCCTGCATCCATGACATCGTCTCGAACTCTCGAGCATGAGTCACGGACTGCGTGTAGTGTCGACCATGCGCGTTCTAGGCCGGCGTCTATGTTCAGCTGGCCGTATGACTCGATGAACTCCAGTCGTCTGTTCAATTCGGCAAGGAAGCGGTCGACCTGTGAGTCGGAGCAAGTAAGCAATCAGCGCAATTGTATGATCGTATGCCTCTCAACATACCACCAGTGACATGTTCTCGGTGTCAGCAGCCCAGTGATGCGGATGATACGAGCTGTGCCGCCTCCGCCTCATGCCCTCCGGCATCCGCTCATTCGAGCTCGATCTCCCCAGCACTGGCTCCTCATGCGACTCGGTGAGGAGGGTCGCCGTGCAGCTCATCTTGCCGGCAGAGCGGATCGTCCGCTATATCGATAGGAGGCGAAAGTCGTGCTCCGGAGGTGTCGCGAGCGCTTCACACCCGCATCTGACGGCGGCGTTCCTCCTCTTCGCTCGTCGTGTGCCGTATGCCGTCAAGTGGTCTGGGGTAAATTAATTTAAAAGGCGGCTAGCTCTCTGTTGCAGCCGCGGACTGCTCGCGTGCCAGGGTTGACTCGTCGATTCGGATCTGCCGTCGTTCGTCGCGCGCTGGGTGACAAAGAGGCCAGGGAACAATCGCAGCGGCGACTCAATTTCTATGTACAAATGCTCAAGCTGTAGGGACAGACTGGATGGGGTAGTGGGGAGAAGGCGAAGGGAAGAGAAGAGGAACTAGGAACTTTTTACACGTGAAGAGTCGAGAAGAGTGTGGTTGGTGGACGAGATTGAGGGCATTGAAGATCACGAACCCTGCGTCTTGGCACGTCATTTTGCCTGTCGGTTGAGGTCGGAGAGGCGAAGTCGCTGAGTTCTGGATCTCTGCTTCCAGAACTGCTTGCATCATGCCAATCAACACCTCTTCTCGGTGCCATGTGAAGACTTCTAGATCGTTGTTCGTTATATGGTGCTCGTCGTTGGATCCAGTCTCTTATCACAACCCTCGAAGAAGCGATATCCTCCATCGGCCATCGACATCGTGCTTTTCGTGCCCGTGTCGCTTGCTGCAGCTTGCTCAATGCATGCATCGAAGCCCTTGGCGCTGGATATTCGGATGCCCTCGATGCCCTGATGGAGCCTCTCCGATGTCGACGACCCATATAAACGCAGCCGATATAGGATCCTTGCTTTGATCTTGGGGATTAGTGCTTCAGATATGCTTCGTTTAGAGCACGTCTGCCAGCTAAGAACCACCATTCGTAAGAACTTGGCCTCGAGCTCATCGCGCTGCTATCGAGCGTTTCTCATTATGATCCGTGTGTCTGCGATATGCGCGCCTGAGGAAGGCAAAATTGCGTTCGATGTTCTGTCTCATAGCCGATTCGGGTCACCGATGAGCAGGCCCGGGACCAGTGTACCTAGGACGGCAAGCAATGAATACGTACTTGCAGATACTTCATCTGAACAAGTTCGATCACCAAAGGCACCAGCAGTCTCCGGAGAGATGAGCCACTGACTGGAAGATGTCCTTGACACCTTCTCCGAGAGGACACAAACAAACGCGGACCAGGTCATTGAGGTCTCTGACTTATTGTACTGCTTGCTTGCTTGCTTGTACAACCACCGTCGACACCTCATAGCCAATGTCTCACCGCATAATGGACCTGACTCATCTCAATGTCTTGAGACTGATAAGGGCATTCGAGCGGAGAAGTCTAGGCCCATAGCTTAGTGCATTGAACATGTTGCCATTGGAGCCGAGATGATCACATGATACGGTCACCGCTCGCAACCTACGTCAACAGTAACATCGATGACGATTAGCTTGAAGCACAGACTCGAGCCTCATCACCGACGCTCTCTTATCAACGGATCTTTCCGGGCCTACGCATCGTCATCACCTCGGCGGTACCTTGCATGGTTCGCGCCTTGCAACCATACACGTAGGACATCTACTCAGCACAAGAGGCATCCGATACTACCATGGCAGCTCGACAACATCGCTTGGACGCCCAATATGGAATCTTCCCCGACGTTGGCGATGAAGCTTCGGTTATCAACCACGTTCTGGAGCGGATATCGACAGCACTCTCATAGATTGATACGATGAGCACTTGCCCAACACAGCGTCTCGATAAGGCGACTAAAAATGGTACTACACGAACAGCAACGGCTATTTTCGAGGAGCAAAAGTCTGCCTCGCAGGATTAGAGCGGCCACTGATTTCAAGAGGATGGTCGTTGATGGGAGCACAAGTTTGTCTTTTGTGCATGATGAACCTGTGCTACTCGTGTCACATTGTATGCGTGTGCATCAGCCGACACTTTTGCTGAGCAGTCGGCAGTGGTCATCAGCGATCTCGGCTATGGGATGGAGTATTTGAGCTTGATGGCATCGCTGGCCTCTTCTCTCTTCTTTTCCTTTTGTTTTCGACTCAACAGAAGTTTTCCCAACCAATTTGCTATTTCTTAAAGTACTTGAAAGAGCATTGTCCGAGCACATCTCGAACCTACACCTCGACTGGCTTCAACTCATTGATTGCCTCAGGACAGGAGGCTATGGTTTTCGTTGAATACAGCAGCCGTAATCGTCACATTCTTCTTGGAAGTCGAAGCGACATGGAGGTTGCTAGATTCAGGGAGTGCCGCTGTGGTGTTACACATTGGTGTCCTGTACACGCGAGGAGACGATTTCGAAGGAGGGCATTTGGATGGCCTGGTCCATGGGATGACGGATGGCAAATGAATTCTCCCATCATGCATGCACATATAGGAGATTGGCGAGATCAGATCCTCGGCTTTGGTCACGGTGGTTTTGCTGGGTTGGGATGGCAAGGGCCCGACTTCTGTTGTCAGTGGGATGCGTTCTGCAGGCTGAATCCGATCATGGTCCGTTAGTCTTTGATCCGTCATGGTGCTGGTGTCGAGAGCTGACTGTAAGTATATCGAGTTGAGCTTCGATCCAAGATACGCACGATTCGAGAATAGAATACACAATGGGCTTCACTCTGGACCACTCCGTTTCGATCATACGCTTCGAATCCTACAAACGGTGCCGTTTGAAGTCGCGCAATTTACTGGCGATCCTCTGCTGCATGATGCGGCCCGGCAAATCCAGGGGTTTCTGTTTGAGAACAATGCAGTCATGCCTACTGGGCTTCATGGTGGATGGAACGCCGGTGCGGGATTGGAGATCATGCGGCCGCACTAGATTCGAAGCGTGTGGTCATAAGCGATGGCCCATCGTGATCACGCTCATCTGGGTACTTGACTGAATTTTGCATCACGCTGTACATGTGAAGAGAAGGGCCTGCAAGTAGTAGCACATCGAACGATGTTTCTTCACTCTGGCTATTAAGATGGGATAACGGAGCATATGTAAATGCAAGATCTCGAATTGAGTTCCCATCAGCCTTTGGCTGTCTATCGTGGTATCATCAGAGCGTCTTTTCCGTCCCGACCAAACAATCCACCTCTTTGACATCTACTACAGATGCAGGTGCTTAACCCAAGAGAACTCGACTTCTGGTACAGCGCCTGAGAGTGCTCGTGCCAGAAGGAACTCGATCAAGGGGCACAAGCTGCACCGCATAAGACATCGCTGACCAATCAGGCACATATCGAGTCGTGCTTCCAAAATACAAGTCTATTGCACCACGACAACGCCAGATCCAATGCCCATAACGCCGTCCAAGCCATCGCCAGTCCCAAAAGCAGAAGCTGCACCTTTTCCTCCCCATTAAACAAGCATGACCATGCCTCCTCCAATCGCCAGCACCAACCCCATCAGCTCCCCAGACTGCGGCCTCGTCGCCGCGCCCGTAAACATGGGCACGGAACCAGGCTTCGTGTACGAAGCTGTGGGGTGTGCATATCCACTTGCTGCCTTTGTGACTGATGATGGCTTGACGCTCATGACTGCTGCTGATGATACCACGGCTGAAGGTGTGTGGCAGGGTGCGCTGTGGTTAGTGTATGAGTAGACTGCTGGCTCGGTCCAGTTGTAGTGGGCGCCGGAGGGTTTGTAGGGGGTTGCTGCGGTGAGGGTGGTTAGTGCCAGGGTGGTGAGGAGGGTGCTGAACTGCATTTTGAGTGTGAGTACAAGGGTAGTGTGGGCAAGGATGAGTATAGAATGGATATGCTAAGATATCAAGATGTCGTGTGAGATACTGTAAGATGAAAAAGTATACAAGATCAAGAGGTCAGAAGATTCCAGTCGAGTCGAGCTGATGAGATGGAGAGAGGATCAAATTCCAGTCGACGGACATGAAACGTTCTTATACTTTCTTGGTTGCTGAGAAGGCTGATGCAAGAATGCGCCTTTTATGACGACTCTCAGCGTCTGGAACCATCATTTTGCATCATGATGCAGGTGGTGAGCGCCTATCGTGGCTATCATCGTGGTTCTTGGTGGTGTTGCTCGGGGGTTCGGGGTGTTTTGGTTGTGGAGCACGGGCCGCTGCCACGGCAACCGCAACTTCTGGACGTCATTGATCTTCTTCTATCGCTGCACGCTGCAAGAACAACTTTCAAAGGACGAGCATATGACTCTGCGCTTGCCCAATCGCTCTGCAGAAGCATGAACGCTTCGACATAATTTGCAACACGTCCGGATCGAATCAAGACCCCCGAGAAGCGGTATGAAACGTTATGAGTGGTTGGGCGGAACCTTCAGTTTCTGCTGCTGCTATCGAACTATTGATAGTGTAGCATACAATCAATGAGCAAGGCGCCATAAGCGGAAAGGCGGACACACCGAGTGTCATGCTGATTTGAGTTAAGCCTCTTACATTATCGCCGAAGTCAGAGCCTCGAGTCGATGAATATGTGCAAGTCAGGCCCTTGCGTGGACGATGCACTTCGAATCGCCTTTGTAACATAATGCAGATGCCTCGGGCGGGAAGAATTGTGTGCGAACTGGCTGCGGAGACGATTGCTGCCGAAGAGCCAGTTATCGGTAGTACCGGCGCCCGAAGATGTCCACCTCCGTATCGCGGTAATAATCGCGTTCCTTACGAGCCTCCGATAAACGGCTTTCCAGTTGCGATTTCTGATCCCAGAGATTATGGAGCTGCTGCTGGTGTTCCGCTTCGAGCCACGCTGCATCTTTGCGCGCTTTGTCTTCAGCCCTCTTCAGGTTCTTCTCACGCTGCTTGAGCTTGGCGTGTAAGTCGTTCACTTCTTTCTCTTTCGCCAACATCGCTTCGTTGAACCTCTCCCTCACGGTCCTAATCCCTGTCTTCACGGCCTCGAGACGCTCAGGGACGGTCCCGTCCTTAGCCCTGCGGACTCGAAGCTCCGTCTCAAGCTCTCTCACAGTCCAGTCAAACCTCTTCTCCCGCTCTTGACAAACCTTCATCCTCACGTTGAGTGCTTCGTCTTTGACCTCCATCTTGCGAACAGTCTCATGGTCCAATAGACTCTTCATGCGCTCGAGCTCCCTTTCAGCCATTCCTACCCTATTCTCGCGAGCGGCGACTTCGAGAAGGCGGTCATCGAGAAGTCGCTCTCTCGTACCCATCGCTTCCTCCTTTTTTGTAATCCGGTCTTGCTCGTACTCTAGGCTCTCTTGGATCTTGTTGAGCTTCGTTCGCTCTTTCGTGAGCTGGGACTTCGCCTTATCCAGGAGTGTGCTTCTATCTGCAACACGGCCGACTTCTTTCAGCTCGCTCATCAGCATCTCATTTTTGGTCTTCAAGTTTTCGTTCTCGATGCGTAGAGCCTACTTTGTCAGCTGCCTGATCATCTACGCCAGACGATGAGGATCACTCACATGGCTTTCAGCAACTTCATGCTCCTTCTCCTTCCTCAGCGTTTCCATCTGGGCAAGTAGAACCTTTTCGCGTTTGATGTGCTCAGCAGCGAGCCTTTCATTGATACGCAGCAGTTCATCTTTCTCGGCATGGGTCGTGTTTACTTCCTCCTCGAGGGCTTCAACAAAAGACTTTGCAATCACAATGTCTTCACTTCCTGGCGAGGTGCCTGTAGCCTGTGAAGACCATCAGTGTGCATTTTGGAATCAACAAGTCAAGGTGTGCATACCATATTCGGAGCAAGAAAGCTATCGGACACGAAGCGTGACAGTGCTTGAAACATGATTGAAGTGAAAGGTCTTGATTACATCAAGTGAGGTGAAGACATAGGAAGCTTTGCGCACGGTCCGTCGCGTCCGGTCGCCTGGCAACGGGGACAACGACAAGAGCCTCTAGCGCGGGACACTATGTAATCTAGTGAATGTACGAGAAGACGTCTACAGGAATTCGTCAGACCACAAATCGCTACATATTGCTGTCATGTCTGAACTGGACATCGATTGGCATGAGGATGTGACGGCAATACTACATGCTAGGCATCATGTTCCACGTCTGCTGCATAGCTGCCATGTAATATGGCTGGTAGGAGATTGGCTGCAAAGGAAGTGCTTGAGGAATGAAGTGCTGAGCTTGAAACGTTATTGCCATTGGTGGTTGAGCTGGCAGAGACGGCTGTTGGTACAGTTTAGCAAAGGGCAAATAATCTGAAGACGCGATTTTGCATTGTGTTATGGGATGTAGCAGTATCAATCAGTGGGCGCTACATAATATCGTGTGTACTCAAGTTTGAGCCAGTGAAGTGCCAATCGTCCAAGGCCAAATGCGCCAGAAATTGTTTCCTGGTCATGCCCAGAATTCATAATCTTGCTGAAGTTTGCGTATCCGCAGATACGAGATCTCTGAGATCATGACCAGCTAACCCTTCGAGCGCACAATGCGCTTCTCACGAGCAGAGACAGCATCCTCGCGAGCCTGCATGCTGTCCTCGCGCACACGCATAGTCTCGTAGAAGCTAAGGGTCTCAGCGTGGAGTTTCAAGGATTCGCGGTTGAACTCTTGACGGACCTCTGCCAGTTCGCGCCGAGCTTTCTGGAGATTGTGAAGGTCGTTTTCGAGGGTTGCGGTCTTCTTCTTGTACTCTTGACGAGTCTTCTCCGAGTCGCGCTGAGCCTTGTCGGTGGCGGCGTTGGCTTCAGCCAAGGCCTTCGTGAGCTTCTCCGAGCGCGCATTGCTGTCGCGCAACTCGTTGTGTAGCTTCTATTCATCGTCAGGTCTGGTTTTAGCTGCGCGTTCTGCTGGAGGACAAATACCTTGGACTTCGTAGCCATCTCCTTTTGCTCCTTCTCGAGCGTCTCGATGCGCTGACGCAGCTCCTTCTCGCGTGCCGCGGACGTCTCGATGAGCTCTTTCTCTCGCTTCTCATGAGCCTTGATCAGCTCCGTCTCGCAGGTCTCCTGATTCGCAACGAGTTCGTCATGCTGATACTGGAGAACCTCGTATTCGCCCTTGAGATACTTGCACTCGCCTTTCAAGGCATGCACTTCGGCTTGGACTTCGGTGGTGCGCTTGACCTCATCCTCGACCAGGGTGAAGTCCTCCCCATCGGTGTAGATCGTGGTCGCCTGCGCGCACGGGGACATAATTAGCACAGCTCTAGTAAGAAGTCGACAACGGTTGGGGAAGAGTTACTATCTTGATCAGTGTTTCAAGGGGCGGGGAAGTGTCTGTGGTGAAGTGTAAGAAAATTAGTTGTGTGCGCAGTGCGCAGTGCGCAGCCCTTTTTATATAAAATTCAGAATGCACGGGCCACGCTTCCGCTTAGCCTAGCAACGGGCGGAAGCGTTGTGCGACAGGAACCAGTCACGGGAGGGGAGGAACAAATCCTTAAGTAGAGTTCGATTGAATTGTTGCTGTGCACATGCACCAGCTCAAACTTGCAAAGACAATGCTTGTTGTAGGATCCGGACAGTCTGGTGAGCAGCGTGAGGCATCCCCGCGGAATTGTCCATGTCTCTACTAGAAGGACGACTGGCTGATGGACTAAGACGTCTAGTATCCCAGGTCGAGTCGCTTTTCATATCAGCGGGTCGCGGGAACAATGAAGATATGTTCTAGGCGTCCTTCGCAGCGAGATTGATGCAGCAAATTCTCAGACGGACAAATTGGTGAGTGGCGTGAGGCATTCCTTTGGAACAGCAAATGTTTCCATCAGAAGTACCACAGGCTACCGAAAGAGGACGCTCAATACCCAGGCCGAATCGCTCTTCGTATAGGCGGATGGCAGGAACAACGAACTTGCATTCTGGGCGTACTCCGCCGAGAGGTTGCATGCAGCAAATTCTCCAGCACAAATGTAGAAGCCGAATTTCAGCGACGGTGGGAGGAAACCGGACCCTCAGACTGCCTCCGCATCCCCTCGATCAGCATCCATCTACCTCTCCCTCTCGTTCAGGGCAGCCTCGCGCTGGGCGAAGTGTCGTTCTTTTGCGTCAGCCCATTTCCTAATTCGAATTGCCCAATCATCATTCTGCTTTGACCCTCTCTCGACAGCGGCCTCTCGGTCCTCAAGTTCAGCATACGAATTCCTCAACTCCGCCTCTCTTGCCTCCATAGTTCGCACCGCATCATAATCGATGGAGTCTCTCAGCTTCTCTAGAAACTCCTCGCGATTGTCCAGTCTCTTGGCCCGCTCGGCATGGATCTCGTCACCACGTGCAATGTGATTCTCGCGTTCCTCGAGCGCCAACCTGTCTTTCTCGAGAGCAGCCCTATCAGAGATGACTTTGTTCTGATCTTTTCCGAGCTTGACTTGTTGGTCATCTAGAAGAGCTTGCTGATCGTGAAGCCGCGCCTGAAGACTCGTCCTATCCGCCTCCTCGGCCCGCCATTTATCTAGGTTCTCCTCGTGTTCTGCGATTTCTTTCGCACGCCTCTCCTTCTTCTCCTCGAAGGACTGCTCCTCATCCTTGAACTCTTGTTGTCGTAGTTTGACCTCTTCTAGCAGGCGCTCGGCCGCGGCCTTTGCTTCCTTCGCCTCGTTCTCACGCTTGAGAAGCGAATGTTTCTGCGCTATGGCTTGATCTTTCTTCTCTTGGAGGAATTTGCGGAAGTCCTCTTCTTTCTTGTCTTGAGCCTTGACACGGGCTTCGAGGTCGCCAAGTCGTGGTGTGTACTCCTTGAGGTCGTGCTCCAGAACCTGCCGTTCATCTTGCAATGCCTTCGTCTTCGTTTCCAGCTCGTTTTCGCGCCCGTCCAGGGCCATGACTCGAGCTTGAGCGTTGCGTACGGCTTCCTCTGCTTTGGCTTGCTTCTCCATTGCCTCATCCCTTGCTGGCTTGACTTTCATCTCTGCTGCCTCCTCCGCTGCCTTGACTCGGATCTCTGCTGCTTCCTCTGCCTTCTTGACGTGGCTCGCCGCCATTTCCCGCGCCACACTGGTCCTCACCTCCGCCTCCCTCGTCTTCAAGGCCGCCAGCTCCTCCGCCTCCCGAACCTTCCTCGCCGCTGCCTCCTCGCGTCTCCTGACCGCCTCCGTTATCCGACCAAGCTCTTCCCTTTCCTTAGCAAACATCATCTTCTCCTCCATGAACTTGGCGCGTCTAGACGCGAGAACATCCTCGCCTTCCTGTAGATACTCCAAGTCGAGCATACGTTGCTGTTCTTTCGCCTCGAACCTGGCGAGTCTGGCGGTGAGAGCTTGCTCACGCGTCTTGATATCAAGGACGCCATCGCCGCTCACCTGTCCAAACACGATTAGCTTGTGAAGGTGGCGAATGAATACACGTAAGGACTTACGGCTGGTCCCCCGTTTTGAGCATCGCCTTCCAAAGCGTTGACCGCCATATTGAACGATACTTTGAAGTCAACTGCTGAATGAGCTTGAAGTGAGTAATCCAAAGCACGCGGTGGAATCACGACAAACAGCTTCAAGGCACGGACCATCGCTTCCACCCTACGTGACCCAACAACACAGTACACACCTCCTAACCAGGCATCGATCGAGGGAACAAACCGCAATAGGAAGCTGTAATGATAACGATACTTTCTTTAGTGGTACTAGAGCTGTAGATACATACCGGCTACTGATACACGCCTTCACCTTCCCCAGAGAGCAAGCAAGCAAGCAGTGGTATCATCCCTTCGCAACCAAGACAACAAGAGCAACTTACAGTATTAGTACGCGCTGTGCCTCGAAGGCAGAAGTATCCAAAAGAACCTCGCGGTATGCCTTGCCCCCCACCCAACCATCCACACCAAGATTATGCCCACTTCCATGCAGAACGCCAGTAAGTAAACGCCATATGCACAATCCGATCCCAGACCATGCAACTACACTCTTCCCGCCACTCGGACGCCTTACATCCTATTCATCCCATTCCCATGATGCTCGAATAGATCCTCCAAATTCGCACTCGGCGCCCTCTGCCCCGGCGGCGCACCACCGGGTACATTCAGGTTCCCCCACTGCTCCGCGCCCACGCCACTAACGCGCTCGTACCCCCTCCCCCTCGCCGTGCTCAATGTGCCTCCCGTACTCGGTCTCGCAGGCGCCATGGTAGATGTCGGGCTATCAGGCGGGGAGATGTCGTATTGGCTGTTGTTAGATTGCTGCGTGTAACCGCGGTTGGAGGGGTGATTCGGGTTCAGGGAGCTCAGTCGCGAGGCGCCATTTGTGGCTGGAGCGAGACCGCCGCCGCCGATGGAAGCGTGCTTGTTGTTTGAGGCGGGTGCGGCGGCGGAGGGAGAGGCGTAGTAGCCTGCGGGGAGGTAGGCGCTCGATCTGTTCGCTGAGACGGAGTGGCTCGTGTGGTGGGCGCCTGCGCCGGCGGTCGGGCTGAAGAAGAGGGAGGAGTTGCGGGCGGCGTTCGCGTTGGGCAGGCCAGGCGCAGAACCACTGCCGTGTCTGTTGTGCGTGCGTGTGAGCTTGCCTGCGGGCGCGGAGAGCCTGTCTAGGGAGAGTGTGGAGCCCATAGCGGCGCTGGAGGAGAGGGGTGGTTTGGTCCCCATCTTGAGCATGGAGTCGTTGTAGTGGGTGCCGAGGGCGGCGCGCTTGACGCTGCGGTGCAGTGACCACGCTACCATGCCGCGCCAGGCGAGGACAGCCATGCCCAGGAAGCCGAGCACGGCGCCGACGATGATGAAGACGGTGCCTTCGGGGAGTTTGGAGGTCTGCATGTACGGCGCGCCGGCTGTCCAGGGCACGACTTGGGTGGGTATACCGTAACCAGCAATTGTAGGCACGCCTGACAGGTGGAAGATCGAGGCGAATGTACTCGAGATGTCAGGGGCATCGGTGACGCTGACGGTGGAGGGTTCCCCCACAGACGCAGCGGTCGAAAGGTCGGGTAGATCCGTGATGGCTGCATTGTTTCCGTCTGCGGTTGTCGCTGGATCGTTGCCGCCGCCCGTCTGTGTGGGTGCCGCCTGCGTGGGCGCAGCATTGTCCGTCGTGGGCTGTTGAGTCGCCATTATGTGCAGGAATTAATGTATACCGTATGTACAGGACGTGAGATGGGCGGCAAGAATAGAGTCGCTTGTTGTGGTGCGCAGACTCGATTGGGTAAGGCGGTTGCGTGTGAGGAATGCCTTCGTTCGTTCGTTCGACCGGCGACGTGTAGTGAGTATTGGCGACGCGCAATCGTGTCTCCCGTCCGTAGCAGAAGAAAGAAACTGAGATCCCGCCGCTGAAGGAACTAGCCCTGCGTAGCTAGAGACTGCACGCTTCCTCCTTCTCGCTCGTCGTCGCAGAGAAGCAGCACTGCCCCTTCAACGACGTCTCCCTCCAAACAAACCCCAGATCAGGGGCGACAGGAGTACCGCGACAACAAGTACAGGCTCGTATATCAATAGTCTCGCGGATCAGCAGACTCGCGGGTGTTTGTTGCACGGCAGTCAGGCTGCGGGTAGCGCTGCAGAAGGCCGTGATACAGAGAATGAATGGGATTGTGTGATGGCGGGCCGCGACTGGACTGGGGAGGAGAGAACATGTTTGGCTGCGGTAGGGCCAGCAAGAGAGGGAAGCCGCGAACGGGAGAGGCAGACGCTAGTGCTGCATGGGGACTAGCCCATCGGCCGGGGCAACGTAGTGGATCCTATTTTTATTGCCCAGCGATTTTTTTGGCCGATCGATAGTTTGCTAGACACTGTGGCATACGACATCACTGACCACTACAATTCTGGGTAACAAATCAAGTGTGCACAGCCAAGATGGGGACGCAGAAGAAGACGCGCAAGTTTGCGGTTATGAAGAGGATGATTTCCAAGAGAGACGACCGCCTGAAGGAGAACATCGTCAAGCAAGCTGAGAAGCAGAGGAAGCCCAAGGACGGCGACGAGGTCGTGCGCGCTGTGCCACAGGTCTCGTCGTCGCTGTTCTTTCAGTGTGAGCAGCCCTCATGATACATGCTATCTCATATCCCATACTAACATATGTGTCTAGACAACACGGCCCTCAAACCACCCTATTCAGTCCTCATCGACACCAACTTCCTCTCGCACACGGTGCACTACAAACTCGACCTCCTCTCCACCATGATGACCTGCCTCTACGCCGAATGCCGCCCCACAATCACCTCGTGCGTCATGGCCGAGCTCGAGAAGCTGCCCCAGCCCAAATACCGCATCGCCCTTCGAATCGCGCGCGACGAACGCTTCGAGCGGCTCGAGTGCGGGCACAAGGGCGTGTATGCCGATGACTGCCTTGTGGATCGCGTGGTCAAGCATAAGATCTATATTGTGGCGACGAATGATCGGGATTTGAAGAGGAGGGTGAGGAAGGTGCCTGGTGTGCCGATCATGAGTGTGGCGAAGGGGAAGTATGTCATTGAGAGGTTGCCGGATGCGCCTGAGAAGTGAGGTGATACCTTGTGAAGCCTTCACATATCTCAAGGAGATCCCGCTTGCGTTGTCTATGGCTGGTAGGCTGTGACAACAGGCCTGTAAGGCGATCGGACTCGAACGATGCACGGGAGTGCTGTCTCAGCTTCGACTCGAACATATGGATCGGACCATACGAGCAGATTTACGGGCGAATTCATGAGCTGACCCGATCTGAACGGAACCGGATCCATCGCTTGGTCGCATGCCGCGCCTTGGGCACGAATGCATATTCCATTTCGAATCGCTGGGTCTCTTATCTCGCATCTACAAAAGCAAGCATCACACGTCTTGCACGGGATAACTCGGAGACTGAAGCTGCACTATCGCCAGGATAATGCTTTGATATCAGTACTCGAAGGCTGTCCGGTCAGTCCAGCAAACATTGGCTCAAGGGCAAGGCGAGGAGACCGGCAAGCTTCAGACGCGCGAGGATCAGGGATGCTCGCACGTGGAACAGAAGCTTGTGTCTCGTTAAACATGAAGGAGGCAGGGGGGTTGGACAGGTGCAGGTAGAGCAGTCGACATTGCGCTGTCGAGCATTGCTGATGCAAAATGGCATGGGGTAGAAAAGCATCACAATCTTCCCAGGAACCTTGGAGACAATGTCTACAACTATAGCATCACAAAATCGAAGAGAATAACCATGTGCACTGCCATTACAGATATTCTTACCGTCTCTACTGAATAGAATCTCGTTACACGTCGTCGTGATCCTCCATTCATCCCCTTTCGTGCCACATCTCATCATCTCATCATATCATCATATTTCCGCATCACAGATACGCCAGCATCTCCGGCAACCCGTCAAGCAACGTCGCCAACCCAGCACCAGCAGCGATCTTCGTCGCCGTCTGCATCTTCCCACTCCCACTCCCACTCTTCCTCTTCTCCTTCTCGCCATCAGCGCGACTCCTATCTCTCCTCCCACTACCTCGATAGTACTCCTCCTCACCACGATCATAGTCATACCCTCGTGGCGAATCATGGCGATGCCTTGATTTTGATCTTGAAGATGACGAGAACGGCTTGTAGTTCGAGTAACTATCCGAGTCGCTCGTCGTCGTACTCGCGCTCGTGTTACTCCTCAGGGAGTCCTCCCTCCGCTTCTTCGATGCAGAGCGCGCACTCGCGGCCTCGACCTCGCGCTGATGCGTCTCCCTGAATTTATTCCCATACACAGGCGCCGTATTCGACCGATCCAGCGGCGGCGGGCTCAGCGCAAATGTCGGTCTCGGGCCCTCCGGCAGCGGCGGCGGGATGCCTTCTTCCCTGTTCCTGCCAGAGTCACCGCGATACCGCCTCGTCCGCTCAACAAGCCTCTTCACATCCTCCGGCCGCAGAGCACCTTCAATACAATAACACTGTTCCTCGACCTTCCTACCACCCGGCGCCCCACCACCAGGCCCCTCCCCACCCACGATCCTCTCCCGCATCACCCTCGTATACTCCAGGTCCTCCCGGCGTATCGCCTCGCGCGACACGTATTCCTGAAATATCTCCGTGATGGCTTGGGTATCCTTGGAGACGGTCTTGATCGCTTTCTCGGGGGACATGCGTTGGTTGCTGTCGAGGAGGACGGCGTCGGCGTAGTCCCAGTACCATTGGTTTATGCGGAGGCGGTAAGGGATCGCCTTTTTGAGGGTATTGGCGTGGTCCTGGGTTTGTATGCCTTGGGTTTGTGGTTGTGGTTGCGGAGGGGAGGACTTGGTGGATGCAGGAGGTGGCGGTTGCTGGTCTGGCTTGAAAGCAGTCTGCACGCGCGGAGGTGGGGCGGGGCCGGTGTCACTGGAAAAGCTGATGCGGGGTGAGGCGAGGGGTGAGGGGCCGGGCGAGACGCGGCGGCGGGATGTGTTGCTGTTATGTGGGAAGTACGTGCCCGATGTTGGACCCCACGAATTAGATGGTTGCGGCGAGAAAGGACCACCCGGCGGCTGTAGAGTCGCTGATCGTGGTGCAGCAGAGACCGGTGATGATACAAAAGGCGGGTCGTTGATTTGCATTAGGACCGGCTCATTCGTGGTGAGATTGAGCTTGGGTGGTCGTCTTCGCGCATGCACCTCGTCGTCGGTGTCTTCAGAATCGGATTCCACAGCCGGTGCTTGCCAGTTGCGGCGTTGGTATTTCTCCCGTCTTCGCTCTTCACGTGGTCGTTGCTGTTCCATACGTAACCGCTCCTGGATCAGACTCATTCGAGTCCACTGCGAGAGTAAATGATCCACATACGGGGCAGAAATCACCCGGATTCGAGGAAGGTCCTGCATCTCGTTCGCTGATGGACGCAGAGGCACCAAAGATGGCTCCTGGTACGGAACAAGCGCTCGTGGACTTGGCCCGTACTCGCTATCGCGCTTGATGAGCGCTAGAGATTGGGAGTTCTGTTCTAGCTGGGGCGGAGCATTTGAGGTCTGCCATCGGAAGTTCTCGTGCAGGCGGTATGCTCGTAGCAGTGCGAGTTGCTGCTCGATGACCAGACTTTCAGTCTGCAGCTTCTCTACAACGACAGCCTCGTACGCTGTCTGGTGGTCGTCGTACCTGTGTTGGTTTAGACATCGCTCTGTCAATCTGGAATACAAAACTCACTTCGCCCACACAATCGCTTTGGCAGTGTACAACGTCTGCAGCATTACAGACATGGTGAGCTTGATAGCCTCCAAATGGGCCAGCAGATATTCGACTCTCGCGTGTACGACCACATTCCAATCGACGATTTCCGAACTCTTCCTCCACGGTTCCAGCGCGGCCGACTGTGACTGCGGTGACCCATTTCCATCATAGCTACCCGGTCGCGATGTCTGCTGCCCCCCAAGAGGTATCAAGCTTTCGATCTCGCGGAACACATCCTGACATTGATCCAGAATCGCTCTGACGACATTGAAAGCCTCCGGCGACGGTAGCGAACCATCCTCCTTCAGCCGCGAACCAATCTGCCTCAACACCTGCGATAGCAGATTCACCTCTTTCGCCAACCTGCTAACATCCTGACTGGCTGCAGTGGAAGTGGCGGCCTGCGCAACAGCGAAATCGTAAAGTCCAAACGTAAGCTTAGTGCCCCAGGCAACCACAGACAATACCGTCGTAATCGAATCGTTCGCCATAGTTGATAGTGGTTGAGATGTGCATTCGCCCCAAGGCTGGCGATATACTCGTGAACAAGGCGCAAAAGTGCAGGAAACGATGTGGCCCCTTACTGAATTAATACACCATGCGGCTCCCGCCTCGACGGAACTGGCCCAGCATACGATGTATAAATCAGCCTTGCTCTGGTGTCGCCTCCCCAAAGGACTGGACAGGACGAAAAAAGCGCGGTTCGATTCGTTGTACTAATCTAGCCTCGAACGTACAACGAGGGGGAGGGGTGTAAGTTTTCAGTCGTCGGGCGAAGTTTGCGAACTGTATTAGTTTCTGCGTCTCGGAACTGCGATTCGAGGGGACCCAAACGGATCGGCCCTTGCTGCAATTACCATTCGATGACCGGTCGCTCGGTCAAGGGCGTGTGTGGGTTGGCGCGGGCTTGGGGCATTGGGGAAGGGATTGCTTGCGTGAACTTGCGTCAGGATGCAGGTGTAGCCCTATGAGAAGCGCATGTTGGGTCGGCACTTTGGGGAAGTACGCTGCAGATGCATTATTTCATCGGCACTGAAAATTTCTGAATGCGTTGGTGCTGTTCACCGCTCCACTTGTTTGCATTCTAGATTTGCTCTTTCGAGTCGATTGTTCGAAGGTTGCACGACTATTGTTTGACTCTATGATGGTGGTGATGATGCTGGTTCTGACGGTGGAGTCATCCGCACGCATGACTTGCAGCGACCACTTACACAGCCTAGCTCGTAGCGAAGCAATATAGCAGATGAACCACGACTATCCGTATCTGACCGGTGTCATTATTGGAGTGCGCAGTCATAGATGTCTAGTATCGTGGCGACAGCTTATCTCATCATTGGCTGCCTGCGTGAACCATCATAGATCTCACAGCCTTGGGACCGCCTCGCCGTGTGTCAGCGATGCTGGCACGTTGCGGATCGAGATGTCCGCAAGAGGATAGATACATACGAGAGGTGATGGACGGAGTTTGACATGTCTTCTAGAAGCCGGTCACGTCTCCGTCAGCACATCACTCGGTGTATCTAGAATGAGGCGACTGCTTCGGTGTGGTAGTACGAAGGCTATTGATAATGCAGGTTCGCGCTTGAGCGGAGTTGGTCACCGAGGTTGAGACTCGATGTGATGCCTAGAGCTTGCTCGGAGGGAGGCGGTAATATCAGCCACTCGTTCAAGTACTGAGAAGCAAGTGAAAAAAAGATGTGCTGTGAAGTGCGGAATAGATCTGGCTGTCGCTGCTTCAACTTGCGTCGAGCATCTAATGACGTGAGAGAGTGATCGCAGTCCACAGCTGCTGGTCTTCGAGTTCGCCTAACAAGAGGTAGACTGCATCAATGCATGCATAGATGATTTGTAGGACTGTAGACCAGATCAATGACAGTCCATATCATTGTTGTAGAGGAACAGACCGTCTTCATTATCTGGTTGCTTTTGCACGCGACCCAATCAGGTCTAGTCCGCTCATTCCTAGCTCCAGCCCCCTGGCGAATGGACAATTGGATGTGCTACGTCAGTGCCAGCAGAAAGTCTGGAGAACACCGCTCTGCTGAAACAGCAAAGCTATCGATAGCTGACTAGCGACACAATGCGGACGTGAGTAATGTACATGTCAGAAGTAGCACGGGCACTCACGATACCACAGACTCCGCCGCGATGCGCTGCAGCGACTGGCGACGCTGTCGGCTAGTTCCTCGAATCCTGGGAAGCAGAATGATATTGCGCGACTGTGCAAGAGATGTCCGGGCACGCGGTCGAGAGTCAATGGGACGAGCAGTGGGAGAACATCACGCGCATCCAATGCGGCGACAGCGGCGGTCGCGCGGGTCCCCATGGTATGCGCCATCACGCACGACGCGAAGCTTGAAGCAGTATACTGAAGGATGCTACGTAGAGCCTGCCTGAGATCGAAGCACTCCTCGCCCTGTGCAAAGCCGCACCGCTTGTCTCCAATAATGAGATCGCCGCACAGTTGCTACCGCAGCTCACATCGTATCTCCCTGAGATCCACCTCCAGATGCTCATGCCGCCATTGACATCGCCCGATCTCGAGCCTTCCCCATGGGAGCCGCTTACGTACAACTTGACGGCCGCAGTACTGGCACTGGGCTTGAATCATTCATTCTTGCGCAAGCATACTCAGTCCAGCGTGGACAGGTACATCACGAGCTGGGCAGAAGCAGCGCAAGCATTGAGCTCCGAGCGCCTGGATCCAGAAGAAGATGATGACGATAGCGCGAGTGAGCCGATCGCGCGGATGGTCAAGATGGCAGTGTCAATGTTGGGGTTCCTGAGTGCCGCAGCAGAGTACGCGCGCTTCTGGACTCCGCTGGATCGCATCAGAATGATCAGGATGCTGCGAGATGCACTTTCAGAGAAGTTCATGATCCAACTGGAAACTGCGCTGTCAATCATGCGCAACTCGCGGCAAAGCGAGGCACTCTTACCCTGGAGATCATACGCGAAGCAGTATGCAGCCAGTGGACGGCCACTTGGAGCAATGCTGCTGCGACAAGTGTTCATGGAGCTTCTGGTTACATGCACAGCATTGTACCTCGTACCGTATGAATCGCTACAGAAGCAGGGCATACTCGAGATCCTGCTCGAAGGAAAGATGGCACTGCACCCACAAGTCCCAGCCCATGAAATCCCCGTGGAAGACCTCGCAGAAATAGCTGCCAACGAGCTGCAGTTACTGGACGAAGGATCAGACTATCTAAAATTGGGATCTGCTTGGCAGCAGCGGCTTGCTTCTGCAGTCAAAGCAAGTGCTTTGAAGTGTTTCTTGTGCTGCATGGTGCTGGACGAGGATGTGGCAGAGACAGAGGTCTTGCTCAATTGGCTCGAGTCTGTCATGTCTGATCAAGTCCAAATTGCCGACGAACATTTGGCATCCGTCGTGTTCAGGTGTATGGCAATTCTGGCAAAGTCTTCTGCACCTGTTGCAACCGACATGGCGAAGGTCTTTCCTCGAGTCCTGGTTCAGGGTGGGCTCGATAGCCGCACCGCATCAGTGGCTGGACAGTGTCTCGCGATAGTGCTGAAGAAACTACCTCAGGATGCAACAATCACGACTTTGTATGGGTTGGGAAATGTGCTCAGTGTGCCAGGCACAGGAGCAGATCGCACCATGAACGGCTCACCCATGCTTGACGGGACGGCAAATTCACGGCCAAAGACCAACGGCGATATATACCCGGAGCATGCTGGTGGCAGTGTTCTGTCATTTGGACCTTCAGATGGCGAAGACTCATCTGCGGTGTACGGCGGCATCATTGAAGCGCTCGTTCGTGTTGCAGTCACATGCAGAGAGGAGAAGATCGTGGCCCTCGTACTCAACATTCTCACTCAAAAGCTGCGCAGAATATCACTCGAAGTGGATGCGAAGATCGTCGAGGAGGTGGCAATCTTGGGAGAGTATAGCGCGCCAAATGATCTGAAGGCTATCCTGAGGATCTACACGAAGCTCTGCCACGATGCGTTGGTTGAGCATGATGAACTCATGGTAGAGGCTGTCCTTCGCGCTCGTCTGCATCTTTCCAGCACCATCAAGAAAGGCTCGGACAATTTTGAGCTGTACACCTTGGAGTTACTCTCATCCATGATTAGCCAAGGCGATGCGCATGAGAAGTCGCACTCAAATCATCAGGCAGATGTGGAGCTTGCAGCGCAAGAAATTGCACAATTACTGCAACCCATAGCTGCGCTCACCTTGAACAATGCACTGTCTGAGGATGCAGTTAAGGACGTCGAGATTGAAGGACTCGTTGGGATGCAAAGAGATGCTTGGTTCAATGCCGTCGTGCATGGCTTCACTGCGACATCGCCACTGGGAAAACGATATCGACGAGAAATGCGAGTGCTTGCACAGTACAGCCAGCCACTCATTGCAGATGATAGGACGGACCAACTCGAAAGCGATATCGAGCTCAACACCATACTTCGCCGCGGCAAGAATGACGGCAATCTCAGCCAGCTTCGAAAACACCTCACTGAAGTCCTGCCAAATTGTGATGGAGACATCCGCACGTTGGGCTACTCAGAGTGCGTCTTTTTGACCGCAGCGTACATGGTCGAGAGCTTGCGAGCAAGTGCTGGCGATTGCAGCCATGTTCTCACTTATTTCTTGGATCCTCGGCTCAAGAGCGGATCGATGGGCAGCTGCATGCAGGCTATTGCTACTTCAGTCGTCACGATCTACCTCAATCGCACGGCTACTGGCTCAATACAGCTGTTCACTTCGCCCTTCGTGGCACAGCAGCTTGCACTGTTCTTTGCCGGTGCCTGCCATCGCATTGCAGAGGTGCAACGGGTGGCGATCAACTGCGCGGAGATGATCATTGCGTCTGTGCCATCAGCACTCTGCCAGAAGTCGTCCTTGTTCGCGCTTTTTGAGCTGCTCACCATCATGTGGACAAGCTGCCTGGAGCAGGAGACAGACGAGTACGAATGGACGTCTCGGCATCACTCAATCCGTGGCAACGTCACGGTCGAGCTTTCAGATAATTACGAGTTCAGGCGCAAGACAATGATCAATCTGCACAAGTGGGCGAAAACATGGATGCTGCGGGTACTGGACATCGCACCACTCGACATCAAGGGCCTTATTCAGACGTATCTCTCAGAGTACGAGGATGATGGTGCTTATGGACACATCTCGCTTGGACGATCTTTTGCTCTCGAGATGGGCGGTGTGATTCCATCGACTGATCTCAGACTTGGTGCCATCGAGAACTCAGCTGTGGGCATCAACACTGCGTCTGACTTCGTGGCTCAGTACACCACAAGACAAGAGTATCGATTCGTTGGTGGTATCAAGGACGATGACCAAGAGTGGGTGCGCTCCGGAACCGAAGGCGATCTGCTCATGAAGGAAGACGCGAAATTCGACAAGACCATGGATGATGCTGGAGCTTTGTTGGCAGATATTGAAAACCGGACCATGAACCACAAGGTCGTGCCAATTGCTGAGCTGAGAGATGCGCTAAGGCGAGCAGGTGCACTACTTTGTCGGGCAAGAAAGGATCAAGGCGCTATCGTCCAGCACCTCGTCGGCATTCCCTTCTCGGTCTTCACGAAGCAGTCTATCAAGCTTGGTATCTCTCTTTGGATGGGCGTCATCAAAGAGAACGCCCGCATGGAGTCGCGCATCTTCGTTGAGATCGCACGCAACTGGGAGCAGACTGTGCGACAGCGTCGTGGCCTCTTTGATCGGAAGCTACATCATTACGATCCATTCAACATCAAGCAGGAGTTTGCGCCATCGGATCGAGGACTCATCGTCAACCGTCAGCAGACTGCCATTGATATGATTGCATCGCATCTGCGAGTCGCGCAATTCTTGTCGAGCCATTTCAATGCTACCAGGCTGGGTAGTCCCTACATCCAGCGCGTATACTACAGATTAATGACTGTGACACTGGATGCGCTTGCCGAGACAAAGAGTCAGCCTCTGGCAAGAGAGGCTCATTTCCATATCATCTTGCTTGCACTGAGAATCCTGCGATTCAGCACTGGACTTGACTCGACTGTCCTGTGGAGACTGAAAGATCGTCTGCTCACAGCAGGACTGGCTTGGTTTGCGAATCCTCCGCGATGGTCGTATGGTGGCAACAGATTGCAGATCAAGGCAGAGAAGCATCTATTAGCGGACATCCAGCTCGCTTTGACGAAGGTCGATCGCATTGGACAGCAAGCATCAGGATCGCGGAGAGCCCTGGCACAAAAGGTGGATCTGCTTCAGATCTTGCTCCAAGATGAAATCACACGCCTCACCGTCTGGTTGTTCCCGCTCGATCACGACAAGAAACATCATTTCAGACCTGGTCATCACCACCATGCTTCCATTTCTGACAGCATACTCCAGCAAGCTGTTAAGACTGCGTGGACTGAGAATCCTTCACTTGCTATCCAGTTCTGCCAGCGATTCGAGTCTGCAGCGGTCAATAATGACGTGCGCTTCTTGCTGCTCAATTTCCCTGACAAGGCTCTAAATGAGCCAAGCGCGGTTGAGATTCTCCTGGGTCCACAGATGCCGGCCGATGTCTCCTTCCAGCTTAAGTACCTCTTGTACTGGGCTCCCGTCAATCCAATCACGGCTGTCACGTACTTCCTGCCTGCATATGGCAACCATCCCTTCGTGATACAATACGCCAATCGAGCTCTGGACAGTCACAGTGTCAATGTGACGTTCTTCTACGTGCCGCAGATTGTGCAGGCGCTGAGGTATGATGTGCTGGGATATGTGGAGAGGTACATCATCGAGGCGGCGAAGTTCAGTCAGCTGTTCGCGCATCAGATCATCTGGAACATGAAGGCCAATGCCTACAAAGATGAGGACTCTCAAGTGGTGAGTACAAGTCCTCTCAATGAATGGGAAGTCGCCTGCGCTAATTTGTCCGCAGCCGGATGGCATGAAACCAACCCTCGACAAAGTCATGGAACGACTCATCAACAGTTTCTCAAAGGAGGACAAATCGTTCTATGAGCGCGAGTTCTCATTCTTCAATGAGGTCACCGATATCTCTGGCAAGCTCAAGCCGTTCATCAAGAAGAGCAAGCCGGAGAAGAAAGCCAAGATCGAGGAGGAGCTTCGCAAAATTCAGGTCGACGTCGGCGTGTATCTGCCCTCAAATCCAGATGGCGTGGTCGTTGGCATTGATAGGAAGTCCGGTAAGCCACTGCAGAGTCACGCAAAGGCGCCATACATGGCTACTTTCCGCATCCGCAAAGAGAAGGGCGGAGCTCAAGTGGAAGAAGATGACAGCGATGGCCAGGTCGTGGAGGCCAATGGCAAAGCAGACAAGAAGCACAGCTACGAAGTGTGGCAATCCGCGATCTTCAAAGTCGGCGATGATTGCAGACAGGACGTGCTTGCCCTCCAACTCATTGCGGCTTTCCGAGGCATCTTCCATAGCGTCGGTCTTGACGTCTACGTCTTTCCATACCGAGTCACGGCAACAGCTCCTGGATGCGGTGTCATCGATGTCCTGCCAAACTCGATCTCCCGAGACATGCTTGGTCGTGAAGCTGTCAATGGCCTTTACGATTACTTCATCTCCAAGTACGGCAGCGAAGACTCAATTCGCTTCCAAGAAGCACGCAACAACTTCGTCAAGAGTATGGCTGCGTACAGCGTCATCTCCTACCTGCTGCAATTCAAGGATCGACATAATGGTAACATCATGATCGACGACGCTGGCCACATCCTCCACATCGACTTCGGTTTCTGCTTCGACATTGTGCCTGGTGGCGTCAAGTTCGAGCAAGCGCCCTTCAAGCTTACGTCCGAGATGGTTGCCGTCATGGGCGGTCCCAACGCACAAGCCTACCAATGGTTCGAGGAGCTCTGCATCAAGGCATTCCTTGCCAGCCGACCTTACTGCGAGCACCTGGCTCACATGGTTCTGACAATGCTGGATAGCGGTCTGCCGTGCTTCAAGCCCGTTACCATGCAGAATTTCCGCGCTAGGTTCGCGCTCGACCGGTCTGAGAGGGAGGCGGCTGATGTGATGCGAGGGCTGATCAAGAAGAGCTACAGCAGCTTGACGACGAAGGGATACGACCAATTTCAACTCTTGACCAATGGTATACCCTATTAGGCAATTCTGGCTTCATTGGGATGCAGAAATGGCTTGTGGTTGTCGATTTGGTGGTGTAGATACCCAAATATCACCCATGTCACGTGTCCAGTCCACTTTTGTCTCAGTAGTCAAACAGACCGCACTTTGTACAACACAACGTTCTCCTGCTTCTGCATGAACACAATCCAATCATAAGAGGTCATTAGATCAGTTTAGAACACGGCTCTATCATCTCGTCGACGCTGTTGCATGAAGATTGAAGCATCTGGACCGGATTTCGGATCTCGTCCACTTTTGGACAAGCTTCAATCAATTGTCCGAAAAAGACGCAATTCAATTCATCGTAGACTGCACTTTCAAGACGATAGATAGAGGTGAAGTAGTATGTTAGATGGTCGACCATTGCTTGTACGTGATCACTGTGTGGTAATCTCCTGCCGGTTGGCTCGCTGCAGTCTCGTCTGGACGACCTTGCACAACCTGTGGAGCGCAACATCATGTCCGAGGATATGAAAGGATTCACATTTCGCGGTCTCGAATGTCTGAAGACCTTGACCAGAATTCTGGAGGATCTTACAGTGCATTGACTCCTTTTGAGAGGCTTGGATCTGGTGTCGAGCGCTCTGAAATTCTCTTCGCAGTGGCTCGATTGTCTGCAATAATGTTTGACCTGAAGCATAGATTCGGACGTGCTCCGACAGAAAGTATGAAGCATCCTCTGATTGAATGTTCACACTGGCATGTGACCGAGGTCTCGAGCATGTTGTGGGATCTCTTGACAAGATGTTGAGATGTAGCAGATTATTCATGAACTTTTGGAGCAGAGCCTAGGCATATAAGTACCAAATTGTCAGTCTAGCAGTGTCAGGCGTAAGCTGTGCCGATCTCGCCTAGATCTGGTACTTTTCTCCATACAGTTTGCGGCGTTTGGTGCATCGACCGCCGACGTGGAGAGGCCGAGGTTGTCCGCTCTGGGAGCCTTCCCCACAGTCGGCAACGAGCCCTCAAGCTAGGGTATCATGCAACTACAGTATATGAGATGTCTGAGGCCTCATCTTTTCGTGAAGCTCGGTTATTGCTTCGTGATTTACTTATCTACCGCGTCGCCGCATACAAGCCCCCATAGCCTCCCAGAATCTGCCTCACATCACCCACCTCAACATCTCAACCAGTAGAAACAAGAATTACACTTAGACAACATCTACAGACAACAGCCAACATGCCTGTTCCAGATCTCCAGACGCCGCTGTCGCAGTAAGTAGCTATACTCCAGATTATGTCCCACCACGATTTCTGCACGGAACTGGCACCCATACACCACCAAGATGCAAGGCTAACATCTCCTTCCACCTAAGGCTGCTAGGTATCCGGTACCCAATCATCCTCGCCGGTATGGCTCGCACGTCCGGCGGTCCTCTCGCAGCCGCAGTCTCCAATGCTGGTGGCCTCGGCGTCATCGGTGGCCTCGGATACACACCAAAGCAGCTGCAGGAGATCATTGATGAGCTGAAAGAGAACCTGACGGACAAGAGCTTGCCATTCGGCGTCGATCTCGCCTTGCCACAAGTTGGTGGCAGCGCACGAAAGACCAACCACGACTACACTCACGGCCAGCTCGATGAGCTGATCGAGGTTACGATCAAGAACGGCGCAAAGCTCTTCGTCTCGGCTGTTGGTGTGCCACCAAAGAAGACCATCGACAGACTACATGAGGCAGGCATCCTTGTCATGAACATGGTTGGTGCGCCAAAGCACGCCATCAAGGCTCTGAACGCAGGAGTCGACATTGTATGCGCTCAGGGTGGTGAGGGCGGTGGTCACACTGGCGATATTGCCAACAGCATTCTTATTCCAGCTGTTGTTGATGTTGCTAGGAAGTACAAGAGCCCGCTTACCGGCAAGCCAGCTATGGTTGTTGCTGCTGGTGGTATCTACGATGGCCGCAGCTTGGCCAGCTCACTCATGCAGGGCGCCCAGGGTGTCTGGGTTGGCACACGCTTCGTCGCATCAGTCGAGGCTGGGTGCTCAAAGATTCACAAGGAAGAGGTTGTCTCGGCAGGCTTTGACGACACTCTCCGCACACTGATCGTGTCCGGACGTCCACTGCGAGTGAAGAAGAACCCATGGGTGATGGACTGGGAGAGCCGCCCAGAGGAGATCAAGAAGCTGTGCGATGCT
Source organism: Scolecobasidium constrictum UM 578 (assembly GCA_000611715.1). Taxonomy (NCBI): domain Eukaryota; kingdom Fungi; phylum Ascomycota; class Dothideomycetes; order Venturiales; family Sympoventuriaceae; genus Scolecobasidium; species Scolecobasidium constrictum. The sequence goes on from AZYM01000173.1 coordinate 345,036, forward strand.
GGTATTGTGCCAATCGCGAAGGACATGGAAGAGGACAAGGAGATTGACACGCCACATCTGATGGGTCAAGTTTCTGGCATCATCAGTGACATCAAGCCAGCTGGTGATATCGTAAGAGATATGGTCACAGAAGCTGTTGCTCAAATAAAGCTGGGCCAGTCATACCTTGGCTCGAGCAGCAAGCTTTAGATGGAAATTGGACGTAATGGAAATGCGTGAAGTGTACTGCACAAGATATTTAGCATTGATAGTCTGCGTCGAGGCGTTCAAGCAACTCTGATCAAACACATTCGAATCAAATATTGGATCAGAAATGAGCCAAATGCTGAACCAGGCTGTCGCCGCTGTGGGCGCATGGAATTTCTCGGTGTTTGGTATCTCCAAGCTCTTTCAATCCACCAACAGGTTGGGATCATATTTTTACGGTTTGTGAAAGCCGCAGATTGTTCTCACATTTGGTCACCGGCTCACAGACTCATTGGTATTGTCGGTGATCATGAGTGAAGTAACCGATGTCTTCGCGTTGCGCGTTCATCTCGTGATCTGCCCTACTTGCTTCCGCGCGTCTGTATTACACGCGGAACAACGACTTCATGCCAAAATCCACCCGGCATCCCATGGTTCTCGAAACACATTGCAAGTCTTCCACGCCACTGAATCTCGATTTCGGTCTCGCACTGCTTCATTTCGGCAAGCCCGTAGCAAACTGCAGACTCCAACCAGTGACCCTAAACGCGACCAAATCACACCTGTGATGAACGCGGCCATCGTTGTCCAAGAAGCCTAAAAGCAACGAACGATTTAGCGAGTTCCGGAGAGAAGGTAGCGATCTGATTTCAAATGGTTCCTCTGGCTCTGCTTGCTTCTTGAGAGCAATATGTAATGATCATTGCCTGTCGCGCCTCACTGGCGGGACCGAGGGCGAAAACTAAGCGCTGAGGCTGATCTGCGAACGTTGGTTGACCAAGAACGCCTCATTTGCGCCGAACACCCTACGAACTCTCATCGCATCCATTGATGTGCGCAGCGCGGTCGAGATGGCTACGTGCTGGTGCATGTTGCCACGCCACGACCTTAACTTTGTCGACTCGAGTTCGCCACCAATGGTCCGTCGTATCGCGCCGTAGTTCAGGGAGTCAGAGCAGACTTGGGCAATATCAGGTCCCATAGCATGAGACGTTTAGTGGCGAGGTTCGAAGTCTTGACGGCATCACCATCATGAAACACATTGATTGTGCGACGAAAGCTTGAGCTGATGAAAAAGGAAAGGAAAGATGCCCGAGGAGCTTAGTCTATGCCCTGCAATTTGGACTACTGGGCAATCCTCTCGCTTACTCGAGCAGTCTATAGGTAACCGACTGAGTGGTAACACGGGTCGTAGGCCAAATGCTGTCCGCCAACGGCTGCTCATGCTCGTCGCCGGAGCTGTTCTGAACCTTCGCGCCAGTCAGGATAGACCAACGACACTGAAGACTGCTCCCGGCCACTGCTTGACAGGCTGATAGGATCTGTCCAATGGACAGCAGTCTAGGCGTCGAGGCGTCACATAGTCAATGCTGTCGCAAAGACGACTGTCGCACTCAGGTCGTCATGCATTCACATCGATGCTAGCGACCGCGCCATTCCTTGGAATGACTAGGTCATCGTGCTCACGAGTAACCACATTGTGACCCCACACAGTGCAGATAACCTCAAAGCCAGCTACCGGAAGCACCGGCTACCGAAGGCGATCTGCATGCTGGTCAGTTGCTTTCATTTTCCATCAGTATTGATCTACTCAATTGTTAAGAGGATAACTTAATCACGGCCGGGCGGAGGGCCTATGCCCGTCAAAATGCTGGTAGCAATCATGAACTTCTTCACGCAGTGAAGCAATTCTGCATTCACTGTCACGTCTCTTCTGGCCACAGGACCTTGTGCATCACAACACCGACAAACGCATTATCCCAGACCTGGGTGCGGAGCTTTTGATTATTCGCCTGCCTTCGACAATACAGGCCAACCTTCGTTAGACTCAGGCTCCCAGAAGCTTCGGAGATCCCGCACGAAGCTTCCGCATCTTGATCGCAGCTGACGGCATTCCCCTTTCAACTTGGGAAGGACTGCACAGCAATCTGTCTCCATTCAGGGCTTAGGCTGGCAGACAAGGGCATTGTCATAACATCCTAGTAGGCCTCACCGTGCGGTTACCCTGCAAGTAAGGCGTTGAACGTCGATCTGCTGCATGCACGTTGGCCTGCAATGTAGGACACATGGCCGCATACACAAAGGGTCATATGACATGACAGCGGAACAATTTGAACCAGCCCTTTGCCACCCTTCTATCTCATTGGCCGACAATTCCTCAACAGGTCGCCGCAAGCACCAATTGGAAATTGGATGTACGCAAAAATTCTGGTGTGGCTGCAGATGCTTCACGCTCTCCCATGGCATGACAATGTCATCAGCAAACACGACATCAATGTGGAGGTGAGCGGGCACGCGCGTGCAAATGTTCTGCTCGCAGTGGTGACTCTAGTGAGATTATCATTGAGCATGATGGATTGAAGAATGAACCATTTGGGGTTGATGGTGCTGACAATGTTGGCTGAGGTCTGGCCGTGTGGGCCTTCTGTGACCGATTGCGACAAGCAATACTCTGTTCCACCCCATCAGCAGGGTATGGCCATGCATACAATCGGCTCTCTTAGCAATATCCTCGACAGAGCCATGCGAGCACACACGATAGCATCTGCGCCATCACTTTAGCCTTTCAACTTGCGGGCACGGTGCGTACCGCATTACTCCTCTGAGGTGCATTAGCTCAGCCCACTCACCAAAGCATACAGTATCAGTGGTTTCCGGCCCTGTGGTACGAACAACATTTCGGGTCTATGTTCGCCTGCGATTTCACCTCCATGAGGTAGGTGGAGATGACCGATACCCACGGCATTTTCTCATCTGCAACCCTGCAAAACACTGCTGCCGAACAAGGTCCCACAAGATGGCCAACCTGATCTCTGCGGCCTTCGCAGATATATCTTTTGCAGACGACATTCTGCCGTTGATTGTGCGGAGGAGCCTACATTCGCACTAGGTGCACTTAGTCCTCTCAGTCACACGCATACGCAGCACAGCTCCGAGTCGTGCTTGGTCAATAGCCAGAAACATTTCCTTGCCCGTCATCGACGCGATTAAAATCAACATGGCATCCAGGCCGGTCATCATAACCAGCAATGCAAACCATGGAAGAGATGCAACGATCACATATAGCTTCACGACGAGCAGCGGTGACAGTGATATGGAAGCATTCGAGCTCGGGATCAACCATCAGACACTGGAGCTCGAACGGACAAGACTGAGCGGTCCTGTATTCACATTCTCCCTTTTGGAAAGCATTGGTCTTGAACTACACCAGAACCACGATGGAAGCATTTCGCACGACTGCGGCTGCCAGATGCACCAAGCTGAGGGCATTTGCAAGGTGAGTCTGTTATATGGGTTTTATAACACATTGACTGATTGCTGCGACTAGGACGTGTATTGGGCACTTGATCAAATCTTTCGGGAGCACATTGCCGCCGGGACAACAGCCGCCAACGGGCAAGTCTTCAGTGATGGCAACGTGGTGTTCGCAAGACTCAACGGAGTGCTCATCAATATCAACGCTCTCAATGGCAATCGGCGTCGAATATTGGAGCAGAGAACCGCAGAGCATCGACCCATTGAAATACGTTGGAAGAATGAGAGTGACAAAATACAACGGCAGATTACTGAGACGATGCTATGGCATGCTGAGCAGAAGATGTTTGAGCACGCTGCACAGAACATGCGCGAGCGTGATGGCAGTTACATAAATCACGGGGTACTGTCCGTCGGGGGAAATCGACCACGCACAACGGATCAAGCGCACGACTTGCTTACGAGACACGCCACCGACTTGCTTGTGCTTTTCCGGGCTTGTATTGAAGCAATGGGCGTACCTGCAACCGCACACCCAAGGATCATGAACAAGACGACCAGCATATATCTCTCGATGATGAAGAGCGTTGTGCTCCAAGTCTCTGGCATAGGACGTGTCAGTCTTCGGGCAGTTGCAGCCAGAGCTCTTCGCGATCAAAACGGTGACGGCCATTTTTGGCATGTGATCGGGCATTACTTCGAGTTCCTGAAAAGATGCCTTGGCCAAGTCTCAGATGAGCAAGGCGCTGAATTACTGGACATCAAGCAGTTTGTGAAGGATACTATGAAGCTGGAGCCTAACCAAAGCGCAGATCTAGCAGTTTGGAATGAGTTGTCTGGCATAGCGTCGGAATGGGGATTTGAGACTTGATCCTTTGATGGAGGATAAGATTGGCTGGCTTGTCTTAGATTTTTCTACAGTTGATGTCTCATATGCTGATCACACAAGCGCTTGTTCACCAAGGCGTAACGCTATTATCACCTGACACCACCTTGCCCTCTTCCCCTGCTCGTCGGCCCATGACCACCTCCAAGATGATAGATGCTCCTCGCTTCGGATCACTTGCGCCAGCTTCCTTCAACTCCTTAGCATTCTGACCACCAAATCCTGTCGCATTCCGGCCCGGACAGACGGCGTACACTGCGATGTTTTTACCTCGAAGCCTCTTGTGCCAATTCGTCATTGTCATGTTCAAAGCAGCTTTCGATGCCCTGTACATTGACGACGGCACACTGTACCATTCGTGATTTGGCTCCGTGTTGAAAGTCATGCTGCCCAAACCTGATGTGGTGAAGATGAGCGACTTCCTCAGGATTGGCAGGATCTGATACGTGACTGCATCGGCTCCGATGACATTCGTTGCGAACACATCATGAGCAAGCTGAAATCGCTTTTGCGTTGCTTCGAGCGAAAGATCGTCCAGAGGAATGCTATCGGCGGGATTATTGTTGATGCCGGCATTATTGACGAGAATGTCGATATGCTCGTAGTCGTGCCGGATCTGCTCGCCGAATCGAACAACAGAGGCAGGATTGGTAACGTCGAGTTCATAGGCAGCATACGTGGCCGCGCTCGCCATAGACGTCAAGGTCTGGGCAGTTTCCTTCGCCTTCTGGAGAGTTCGAGAGGTGAGAATGACATGGTAAGGCTTGTCTGCGAGCAGTCGGGCGACGAGAGACCCTAAGCCGGTATTCGAGCCTGGGAATATGAGTATTGGTCAATAAGCTAGCTTCGTGACTGACCTGTGATAATGACCTTCTGTGCCATCACGGAGTATACTGTATCTGCAACTTAATATCGGTGTCTTGCGCTTCAACAGATTGCTTCAAAGATGCCATAATGCCAGATCCGCAACTCATATATGGTCAGAACTCTGCGGCATGATATGTGCTCGAAAGGGTAAGTCCCAGCTCTTATGATGGAGTTAAGTTCATGAGCCAATGGTGATGAAGGACTAGTATTCGGAACCGTGCCGAGCTCTGTCGGCCTGGTTCCGGGCTCTGAAGACTGTTAACTCCATTGTTGAGTTTGGATGCATGCAGTGAACTCAAAAGACCCCAAATCGGGAGTATGGTCGGGTAACCTATTCAGCTAAGCACGTAAGAGAATACCTGTCAGGCCCCAGCTTATCTAATTGTGCTGGTTACAACGTCCACTCGAGGGAGCACCGTCAGTAGCAGAAGTCTCGGGCATTACAAGGATTACTCTAATGCTGGAATTATCTTCTCGAGCCATGTACAAAGATCCATCAGTTCTTGCGGACTTAGACGATGACCCAAGCCTTCATATTCGTGGACCTCCAATGCACTGTCCTCAACACCGAGCTCTTTCAACTTCTCCAGTTGCAGGCGCAAGTATCTTTTCGGCACCAGCACATCGCTCTGTCCTCTGACAATGAACATCGGTACGTGTCCGACCGTCTCAGGCAGACTTGCCTCAGTCCGAAGTGCTTGAATACGATCGTGGAGTGGTAAGTATCCGGACAGGCACACAAGGCCAGCAAGCTTTCCTGCATATTTTTCGGATGTCAAGCCAGTCAGCAGGGTCACTGCATGCCCCTGCGAGAAGCCGCCCAGCACGATGCGGTTTGGAGGAATTCCCTGCGCGACCAAATCATCAATTAGGCTCTCCACGTACTTTCGTGCGTTGAGTAAACCATCTTCGTCCTCCGGATCATCGAGCTCCGGTCTACTGGATGGATATGGTGACAGTGACGATGGCAGGTACCACGCTGTCATCATCGCGTCGCGGTTTTCCGGCGCGTTCGGGAGCAGCCAAGAGGCATACTTCAGCTTGCCAGCGCGCTGGAACTGGTCTGCAACATCTTCAAGGAGGTGTTAACACGTACAAAGATCAATCTCGCTTGATCAGGCGTACTAGCATACGGATACGCATCGTCTCCGAGTCCATGCAGAAATATGATCGCAGCACGGTGTTCTGGATCTTGAGGCGAATCCTGAGCCGGCTTGATGATTGGTTCAGACGGCGTGAACGACATTTCAAGGATGCGTTCCTTGTTGCAGAACTGTAAGCAGGAAATCGTGAATCAATAAATGAAAGGAGTATCGTTCTCTCCAGCACATTCCTTCAATTCAACTCTTATTCTCATATTCTCGAAGACCTCGACCTCTGGATGAAAGGATCCAACCATTCCCCGCCCAGTGATTGCCCGAACAGGCCAGCAGCCGAATCGCAGGGCAGTTGTCGCACAGCCATCGTGGCGTCGTAAGCCTAAAATATACTACTGCATCCTGCCCCCATTCAGAAGTTGTGCGGCAGGGCAGATCAAAGCTCACGACTCCACCATAAGCAGCATTTGCTGCCGTGAGACAGCCGTTTTGCGAATTTCAGTCCTCACTCCGGCATTCTTCAGCATCAACAGCATATAATCGATCTGTTGCATCCCAGATCTTCTCAGCCGCGGAGGCCTCGGCGCTCAAGTCGCATCGTCAGCCCCATGCACCCGTCGGTGACACAGCCTTTTGCTGGATCTTTGACCGCACAGGACACAGTGCCGTGAATTCTTGCACTGCGAATTCTGGTGGCTCTCGCAAGTTCCATCCATTGCTGCTATTCAGGCATTCGAGGAGTTTGCTTCAGTCCTAGTGTTCAGGTTCAGGCGCAATGCTGCTGCCATTGGATGTTCTTGTGACGAAACGGCAAGAGAATGGAAGTTCAGGTTCAGGCGGAAGCAGTGGACTCAGCGGAGCCACAATAGTAAGTTTGATCCGCCGGGAACCGTACCATGGACCAAGTTGACATATCAAACAGGCCGCGGTCATCGTCATAGTCCTTGCCGCTCTCGCCGTCGTAGTCGTGGTTGTATTCAATCATAAACGGAAACGAAAGAACGATAGAAATCACCTACCCGGAGATGGTCTATTCTCGAAACTCAAGTTCTGGGGCAAGTCTTCGAGGGGAAAGTATGGAGCGGAACTTCAGCCAAATCCGAGCGCACCGAGCTTGATAGGCAGAGATGGCAGAAGAAGTCGGGACACAAGCCAGGAACCATCGGAAAGGCGGCGACAGACTGATCCTGAGAGAGGGACGGTAGAAACGCAAGAGACGGGCGCCAATACCACTGCCGCCGCAGGAGTTGATCGCAATACCAGCGTTCGAAGTGTTATGACACTGCCAGCGTACAATCCAACGGCCCGAGAGAACGAACGCATCATTGCGAGAGAAGGTGAAAGAGGCGGTATTGACACTGTTGTCGAATTTCCAGAGACTCAAGATGACGAGGAGCAGAGAAGAGAGCAGGAAATGGAAAGTCTTTACCAGATCAGGCGCCAACGACGAGAAGAGCAGGCGGAAAGAGAAGAAAGACGAAGACTGAGAAGAGAAGCACGAGAACGAAATGACCATGAAACACTGCGCAGACTGCAACAAGAAAGCAGAGCAAGAGCAGAGAGTGCAGCGCAATCAACATCGGCAGCACTTATTGCAGACCATCAGGCTGCGATGGCAAACAGAGATCGAAGAGTCAGCTCTGTGCAGTACGCCGAGTTGGGTGTCGCGCGGCATGATGGATCCAGAATCAGGGCGAACTCGACGGACAGCGACAACAGGCCATTGCTGGACTCTGCTGCGAGCATTTCAGGTCAATCGCTTGGTCTGATGCACAGTCGAGGTATGTCAGTCAGCTCTGCGGTGTCGGTCTCCACGGCGAACGGCTCCGACAACGGCGATAGCCCACCTGTAGACAGCGATGGCTTCGAGGTGGTCTCTCTTGCGCCGACAACATCCAATTCGAGATCGCGCGCGGAGTCAAGACATCGAGGATCGGAGGAGACGGATGTGGCTGATCTGGGCATACAAATACCAACAGAAATGCCCCCAGATTACGATGATCCGCCAGACTACACCAGCCCAATAAGGACGCGGCCCAGCGTTAGGAGTATCATCAGCAACGGACCGCCACGGCTCCCAAGCTTGAATAGTATTCCAAGCATAGAGGTCACAGGCGCGGTCAGTCCTCTGACACCGACTCCGAGCAGTACGGAGATGCCAAACATTGCCCGCTTTGAGACGGCAAACAGCCAGTATCAGCCGCCGAGCCGATAATTCACATTGAAGGAGTTGGATGAAAATTGAGGGTTTTGGATACGTGCATGAAATGACGATTTAGCGAACGCTCCTTGATACCACATGTTTGACGTGTAATTAAGCTTATGGACTGTGTAGAAATATTGGACACCTGTGGCATTCTCTTCGCTTTGAGACCAGTTCCTGATATACCCAACCGCACCAGACCCTCATCTATCCAAGACTATCTCCTCTCACGCCTGACAGAGAAAGACACTATCTTCGTGCGTACGATCTCTCGGCATCTCCCGTGAGCATTCGTATTCTCTTACTACGCCCATCAGTGTATCCTGTCCAGGCGATTCACGCCTCTTCGGCCGTACGAGTACCCTGATCGTGGAGGAGCAGCTCGTCCATTCTCCAGAGCAATGAAGACAAGGTGTGTGATCGGCTTCGAGTCTGGCTGTGGATGAACAACGTGGCATTGGAAGCGATTGTGCTATGTGGATGTGCTTCTTGCGACCTCGTGTCCACGAGTGCTGGCACGTTTTCGTCCCAAGATACAGGCTCCAGTTCCGGCATCTGCTCGTCATCGGAGAGGTCTTCTGACGTTGCGTCGAACAGCTGCGCTCGGCACTTTGGGCATCTTCGGCTGTAGTCATGAAGGCCTTGGACATGCTTCTCCAAGCATCTGCTGCCGAAGACATGATTGCAAGGCTGGATTCGGACCGGACCTTCGGTCATCTGGAGGCCTTCTTCGTCATTGTTGTGCTCGTTGATTGCATCGGAAATCTGACTCCTGGTCTCTTCGCAGGTGTCTTCACTTGGACTGCCAGGATCGTCCTCGACTTCGACTTGGCCATAACGAACGTAGCAGATCGTACACTCTTGTTCGTCTTTGTCGAGATCTGATATTGAAACGGGGTGGATGAAGTCCTTGAGAAAGTCCCAGGCTGTAGCAGGAAGATTATGATCCGTCGGCGAAGTCATGTCCGTATGCGACAAATGGATGAGCATGAAGTCTAGTAGCAGGTTGAGGAAGTTCATGGTTTAGCATGCCATTTTGAAGATGAATGGCTTTGCTGCGGCTACCTACGGCGTCGTAAGCGGATCTTGAAGGATGGAAGTGGTGGACGTTCGTCGTCAATGATCCGCTGTCCGGTTGCTGTGAGAAGAAGGACTCGTGAGAATATTCGTCTGTGTAGATTTGAAAGTTAGCGACTATTAGTGCTCGTAGTGAAGCTGAGCCTGTCGCGATACTTGCCATCACGGTACGCAAGCATCGGATCGGGACACATGTGGTTGTTGTAAGGTTTTCGTTGAATGGCATTTAAGCGTAGACAATATTATTCTTATACGCTGCCTGGCCCGCAGGGAACTTGATATGGTATCAGCCGCCATCGAAACAGATTAAAATAAAACATCCAGTTTGCCTTGAATATCATGCTTTCATAATCATGTCCCAGGAAAATGGACTCCAACATGTACTCGCTGCAATCATCATCGTCTGATCCACCCGCTCTTGACTGTGATACCATCTCTATAGCCGGAATCGCTGTGGCTTCGTGATTCTCGGCGCTTCTTGTCGTCTTTGCGATGCGAATACTCGTTTCCGCCAACGCCACCGAATGCTGCTCCTATCAGAGTGCCACTATACACATGTTAGTGTCTGTCGCGAGCATGTTGAGCAGCAATGCTACTCACAGTCCAGGCAAAATTGCATCACCCACTATGCCACCAGCCCCAGCGCCTAAGAAAGTGTCTCGTCCGCTGTGCGACCTCTTGCGGTGATGTGAGCCGCTGTGCGAGTGCTTGCGGTGATGCGAATGATGTCGCGATCTTGAGCGACTGCCGCTGCTCTCGCTATAATCATCATCGTAGTCTCTCCGCCTCGATCGCGACCTCGACCTCGAACCCGAATCGCGATGCCGCGAATGCCGCCTGCTATGCCGTGACGAGGACTCATAATCTTGCACGCTCGGTCTGCGATTCTCTGGTGGTTCCGAGTACGACCGCACAGGCTGTAGAGCGTAGTTGTTGTTCGGGTATGCGGGTGGAGGGCCGTTATACGGTGCTACTTGTCCTTGCTGGTAGCCACCCTGCCCGGGTATCTGCAAGAAGTGCTGCGAATTGCCAAAGTTGCTTGGTTGCGGGCTGTAATTATGCGGCGATTGCACCGGCGCAAGGGAAGGTCGTCGGCCGTAACCATGTTGCGGTGGCGGAGGTGTCGACGGATACGGTGGTCCGTGTTGCGCCTGGGGTTGGTGGAAGCTTTGGTAGTACTCGTTTGCTGCCATTGTTATGTTCTTTTAAGGAGGCTGGGTGTAGAGTATAATGGTCGTGGATGTGATGAGAAGTAGTGGGGTAGGCAAACAATCTATATAGTCAAGACACAGTTGGGATATCCACGGTCTGCGCGGTGTGAGAGTATAATAATCCTTGAACGTACAGCTCGGGCTTAACGGTCAACGAGCATATGACTCCAATCAAGTGAGCAAGAGGGAGGCAAACGACCGGAAGGACGGTCTAAAAGTGCTGCCAGATGCAGTTGAAGTGACAAACTCAGCCTCGAATCTACCATGCTTACACACCGACCTGAACTAGGACTTTTAGCTTCGTGATTCGCTCGTAACGTCATCCCTACGGAGAGGTCCTATGACCGGATGTCTACAGTGCTTGGTTCGAGGCTAGTGAGTCTTGGTGAGGCAGACTCGGAGATGTGATAGGGCTCGCACTGCACGAGGTCGCTCCCAGTTTTCTGTGAATCACGGAGATCAGTGAGCGGTCCGAGAGTGCCTTGCAGATTTTGGATGAACGAAATCTTTGCAGAGAGGAAGGGGATTCGGTGAAGACGATGACGCCAAGATCCTGGAGGTGGCGCAGTGGATCTCTCTTGTCCTCACGTGCTCGGTGCTCCGGAGGAAACTCCAGCGGCACGATCTCTCTGCTTCATCACTACGCAAACACGCTGATCTACACCATCAGAAGAGCCATTCAAATGATCGCTATGTATCTATGCCTTGAGGATCGCTGCGCGGTACTTCGGCATGCCACCTGCTAGGTGATATTCCAGAGCACCAGATGAGTGGGTCGTCAGCCGCTGATAACTCCTTCGTTCTAGAAGGCCACGCAAAGGAGATGCAGAATCACAAACATAACCTATGCTTAGTCGTTCACACGGTATCTTGTTGTAGCTCATCGAGATATAGATTAACGAAATATGAGCGCCACCTCAACCATCGACTTGTTTTGCACGCTTCCGAGCACGAATCACGACGGCAGCCTCAAGTTCTCGACTCAGCCACTGTATGCAGCTGCAAGTCCTCAGCCTGACATAGACTCTATTCGATTTCAGCTCACTCTGCTTTCTTATAGTCATAACCAGGCTGCGTCCCATGCAAATTACTCCACGTTGTTGTCGCGATTCTCGAGTCAGTACACATGGCTGTCTCTGAACGGTTTTTCGGTCAAGCGCCCTCGAATCGCACATCTGAATGGCATCCGCCACCGAGCACACGTGGTTCTATAACGATCTTGTGGACGTGCTTAGTGACACTGATCCTTACGACTTGGACAGCGGTCCATCTGAATGTGCCTGAATACCAAGACCGTCCGAAGCCGGCTTGGTGGGATCCTCGAGGCTGGATCACTCGCCAACAGACACGAAGATTAGGCTGGTTCTGTGTCGGGCTTCTAGCTCCAGATTTTGTAGGCGCTACTGAATGAGGATAACATGTGCTTCGTGCTGATTTGTCCAGGTCGCATTCACCGCTTGGACGCAAAGGCGTGAAGCTAGGAATCTCACATAGCAGATGCGAGAATCACTCTGCCAGAGTCATGCACATGGCAATGTACAAGCCGACGAAACCAACCCACTGCAATCTCCTGTTGACATGCCCCAAGCAATCGGTCTCGTACACGTGCATGACGACACAAGCAAACCATCGCGCAACACCAACAGCTATACCAGTACCCACGTTTAGATGGATACCCACAGCTTCTTTGCCATCTCCGGTGGGTATGCTGTGAAGCTGAGTAAAGATCTGCCGAGCGTCGATTTTTTCAGACAGATCGAGAGGAATATTCGGAGTAATACTCGGAGCGATGTTCAGTACACTGTTCAGAGGTATTTTCAGGACGGATTCGCGCGCATACTATGCACACAAAAGTATTCGCACCGCCCGGCTCTGACTCCCGAAGGGCTCTTGGTGGTAGCAAGATACGATCCAACACTGGTTCCTGAGATATCTGTTGCTGAAATCGAAGACAAATCGAAGGCAAATGCTCTCGCCAAAGCAATCGTATGCATACAAGCAGGGTGGTTCCTGATCGAAGCCATCGTCCGTCTTGCTTCAGCATTGCCTATGAGTCTCCTAGAGCTCAACACCTTTGCTCATGCTTTGTGCGCATTGATAATCTACGTTCTATGGTGGGAAAAGCCACTTGATGTGGAAGAGCCGGTCTTGATTGAAGGTAATCACCTGCTCTCTGCTCTACAGCGGATTCGAGTGGCGGCTGGATCAGGCGAGATGGCCAATACACCGTCAGCATCGGACAATTTCGATATACCTGAAGCGCTTACGACAGCTCGAGCCCGCAACTTCCCCGAATTTATGATCGTCCATCCTTCGCGGCTGTCAGACGCATTGGACTGGGACATATTGGCGATTCCCCTTCTCATAATCAAGCTCTTTACTCCAACATGGCGATTGAGCCGCAGAGGATACACAGTCTTGCTCGCATTTACTGCTGCGGGGATGGCATACAGGGCTTTCCACTTGGTCGCGTGGGACTACCCATTCAGCAGTCCAACACAGAAGATCTTGTGGAGACTTTCTGGACTCACCATTGCAGCTTCGGGCCCAGCATTCCTGTTCAAGGCCGCGCTATTCCAGATTACTCTTCACGGGTTGGAAATTGTGTCATGGAGGTGGCTTAGGATTGTTGTTCGGTCGCTGTCTTTTGCTGATGCATTTATCATTGTGCCCGCTTTCGTTTTGCTATACCTCTTTGCAAGAGTTTATCTCGTGGTTGCCTGCTTTCTCACATTTCCTTATCTGCCAGATGGAGTCATTCAGCAACCGCAATGGTCTTACGATGTACCACATATATCATAGATTTGGAGGCTTTGAGCGGACAACCAGGAATGGTACCACCTTCGGCATTGTGTAGCGTAATACCGTTTTCCAGAACAGTGTTTAATACCATATCTACTTTCCAGTTTCGTGTTCGTGGGACCTCCATCGAGGTTCCGAATCACAGCGATCACTTGTACCCAAAAATTGAACGCCTTTGGCTTTGCCTAGAAGATCTGAGAACTCAATGATCTGAACACGTCTTCACATGTCAATGTTCCAAAAGTGAACCAGAACCGAGATATACTGTCAAGCTTGAACAACTTCGTGGGCATCGAACATGACAGGAGCAAAGAGTGATAGGAGCGCCATTGTATTTCTGGCACAGGGCATCAATTCCTCATGATCCCAACATCAAGTAGTGGTAGTAATATACATCCCAACCCATCATCCAAACATGTCTTCAAGAAGTAAACAACAATAGCACAAAACACGCTCAAGTGCTTCTGGCAGAAAGGTCATCAAAATAATAGCCAAACCCCACCACCCATCTAGGTTGAGAGATCATGACTTCCCCACCACCGGCGGAGGTACCTCCACCTTCGGCGTCGCAGGCCCAGGACTCATACTCAACCCCTCATTCCCCTCCTCCAAAACCACCTCCCCAAACTTAACCGGACTAAACTCCTCCACCTCCTCCACCTCATCTTCCTCCTCCTCCTCAAGCATATCCTCATCCTCCTCCTCAATGATCTCGCCACTCCGCCGTCCCTGGACAGAATTACTCCGGCTCGCCCCGCTCTCCCTCCGTCCGGACGCGTTATGCAACGGGCCGAGTGTGAGCATAGGACCCTTGAAGACGGAGCGTTTCCTTTTCGCGAAGATGGGGAGACCCGGGCTTGGAGGTGGGAGGGCCGAGAACGCCGCGCCGCCTTCTGTGTTACCGCCGCCGCGGGCTAAGCGCAGGGAAGAGGGAAAACTTGTCCCCGTCGGCGTAGCGGGGAGGACTTTGACCGAGGAGTGAGGTGAGCGCATCTTGATGTTCGAGTGGCTCCCTGTGGGGGATGCCATACTCGCGTTCGTGGAGGAGGTGGAGGAGGCTTTGGAGTGCGAGTGCACGTGGTGGATACTCCTCACGCTGCTGAGAGATGAGGAAGTCGATTTGCGGCCGCGAAGCCCGGAGACGGAGCGCCGATAGGAGGAGTGCGGTGTTAGCGGGGAGGGAGAGAGGGAAGTGCGTTTGGTGTGCATGCCTGAGCCGTTTGTGAGGAGAGAGGGGCGCTGCTGGGAGCTAGCGCGGGGTGTGGTTGTGTCTCGAGGCATTGGGTGGGCGTGCGAGTTTGAGTATCTGTAGGATGCCGTGCTGGCCGTTGAGTACCGCCGTACATTGGGTCTAGGCCGCAGTTGAGGCGCGTTCTGTGGTAGAGGCGCGTTATTCCCTTTCGCATGCGGTGACTTTGCACGTTTGGCCGATTCTTTGAACCAGTGTTTGAGAGAGGCGAGTTGAGATAGTATAGGCGTGTTGAAGCGCAGCCTCCGTCGGTGATTCGGATCGCCATTCGTGGGTGCTGACACAACTTGCAATTGCGACAAGTTGCTAGGCCGACGCTCTTTCGGTGGAGGCGGTGGGCGAGATGCGCTGACAGATCTTATCGAGTCCTTGTCTATTGGTGTTGGCGGTTCCTTCTCGTTCAGGTTCGTAGTCGATGCCTCTGCCAGCCGGGGGAGATCTGGCGCAGGCGCTGTCGAGCTTGCACGTTTTGTGGTCCGGCCTCTGCTCTTGGGAGGCTCGCCTAATGTAGGCACACTAAGGTGCTCTTCATCGAGCTCTCGGATTGTGGGTGCGATGCGATCGAGGCGACTACTGGCTGCGCTGAGACGTCGCAGACTCTTGGCCTCTGCTTCCCTCTCCTTTCTCTTGCGTTCTCGTCTTCGCTCTTTTCGCTCCTCCTTCTCTATAAGCAGTGCCCACCAGCCAGCCAACGAGTCGCATCGTTGTGAGAGCACATTCTCAATAACTAGATCGATATTGACACCTGCACTTCTCATTCGCTGCAGCGTCTCCTTCTCCAGCTCTGTGGTGAATGGAGCCGGCTGCTGCAATTTCAGAATCTCCTGCTGCCTCGGCGCATGCTCCGCCAACCACGGGTTCTGCAGGATATCCGCCAGACTCGGTCTCAGCAGCGGTCGTTTCGACAGCAGTTGTCCAATCAGATCCCGCGCTGCCTGCGGGACATGCTCTGGATATTTGGGCTCTTCCTTCAAGATCCTTGTCTTGGTGACCTCCTCGTCGTCTTCGTCGAATGGTAGTTCTCCGCACAAAAGTGCGTAGAGAATGATGCCTAGACTCCACACATCCACCTTTTCACCGGCATATTTCTCGCCCTTGAGCATCTCCGGCGCACTGTAGCACACAGTCCCGCACCATGTCTGCAGATAGCTCGCCTTGCCTTCGTACTCCCTCGTGAAACCAAAATCAACCAACTTCACATTCTCATGCTTGTCCAGCAGTATGTTCTCCAGCTTCAGATCGCGATGTACGCATTGTTTCTGGTGGACGTACGACACCGCGCCAATGAGTTGTGTGAAGATCTTCTGGACTTTGGAAGGTTCGATGGGACCGGTCTTGAGGAGGTGGTTGTACAATTCGTCGCCGGGGCAGTACTCGAGGACAAGCCAGACCATGTGCTCGGTGACTATGACTTCGTACAGGCGGGCAATGTGCGGGTGGATGAATTGGCGGTGGTGGTGGATCTCGCGGGCAAGATTCGAGTCGTCCTTGTTGGCGCTCTTGAGGACGACCTTTGCTCATGCTGTTAGTCTCAGAACTTCTTACATCGAGGTAATGTATATGCACCTTTGAGCCATTGGTGAGCTTGTGGGTAGCAAGATAGACCTTGCCGAAGCTGCCTTTGCCTATCAACCGCCCCAATTGGTAGTTGCCGACATTCTTCAAGTCTTTGTGACCGAATTCACTACACGTCACACCACCGTCAGTACATGCGCATACTATCGCTTGAAACCTACAGAGTGTGGACATACTCTAGCAACTCCTGGTAGGAATTGGCAAGCTTCGTTCTCTGAGCATGCTGGGCTTGCGCCTTGGAGGTCTGCATGTGTACCACGCCCCCGTCATAAGGCACCTCCTACAATCCCGCGCTATTCACTTTGGTGTACGAGGGCGCGCAACGACCGTCGCAGCGGATTTGCGCGCGCGTGACTTTTTTTTCGAGTTCGTGGTCGTACAAGATTCAGAGACTCGGCGGAGGATTATCCGGAGAAAAAAGTTGCGCTGGGACGAGACTCGCGTGCGTGGTACTCGAAGGATGCCGTGGGTTGGTGCGCGTTACCGTACACTTGGATCAGGAGACGGAGCGGAGCTGGCTGACAATCTTCAACGAGCAACCTGATTACACGAAGGAGAACAAGGAGTGTCAAGGTAGATGTGTAGTATGAATGAATGAGTTATCCGAGGCGGCGCACAGGAATTGGCAGCTGAATTTCAGGGTGTGCTCTGTGGCTTTTCAAGAGCGTGTTTCATGAAAGGGATTGCCGTGTGCTTGCATGCTGCTGTTCCACCTCTCTTGCTGCGGTGAATTCGTGCCTGTCCGATGATCCTTGTCGTTGTGGCGTCACCCGTTGGAGCAAGCTTGGAGATGATCCCGATCGAGCATCATCATTTTTTTGGCATCAACTGTCGCAACTCGACTTGCATGCGATAAAGCTCTTTGGTGGTGCCTGGGTTCATTTGATTCTTGAATTTTGATTATTTCTCTATTGATATATCCCATGGCTGTATGAAATCGCCGCTGTTGCGCATCTCCATCCTCGTTGCCATCCTCGCCCTCGCTCTCGCCATCTACCCTCCCATCCTCGAAATGCTTCGACGGGCCACTCCGCGCGTGGCACGCCTATCGCCATCATGGAGCTCACTATCACGCCGCTCATACGCATCTGTCGTCGATCCGTCATCCTTCCCTAGCGCTGGCTCGAAGCTGCACGGCTTCACACTCAAGCGCACGCAGCATGTGCCGGAGCTGGAGTTGACTGCGTTGCATCTCACACATGACAAGACAGGCGCCGAGTACCTGCATGTAGCACGGAACGATGCAAACAATGTCTTCTCCATTGGTTTTAAGACGAATCCGCCTGATGCGACGGGTGTACCGCACATCCTTGAGCACACGACACTATGCGGCAGCGAGAAGTATGCTCTGCGACCATCGACAATATCTATGACAATCTACTGACTATACAACAGATACCCCGTTCGCGACCCCTTCTTCAAGATGCTGCCTCGCTCGCTGTCCAACTTCATGAATGCCTTCACCTCCACCGACCACACCACCTACCCCTTCGCCACCACCAACGCCCAAGACTTCCGCAATCTGATGTCCGTCTACCTCGATGCAACACTCAATCCTCTCCTCAAGTCCACAGACTTCACGCAAGAAGGCTGGCGCATCGGTCCAGAGAATCCTCTCGCCGCAGTGTCGAAAGATGGGAAGGCGTCAGAGGATGCGAGACTCGTCTTCAAGGGCGTGGTGTATAATGAGATGAAGGGCCAGATGAGCGATGCGAGTTACCTCTACTACATACGCTTCCACGAGCACTTGATTCCAGCGCTGAACAACTCCGGTGGCGACCCGCAGAAGATAACGGATCTCACCTACGAGCAATTGAAGAACTTCCATGCCGAGCACTATCACCCCTCGAATGCGAAGATCTTCACCTACGGCGATATGCCGCTCGGGGAGCACCTCAAAGAAGTCAGCGCGCAGTTGTCCAAATTCTCGAAGATCGATGTGGATGCCGATGTCAAGAAACCAATTGACTTGTCCACGGGCCCAGAGAGCGTGACAGTCAAAGGGCCGCTGGATCCGCTTGTTCCTGCTGATGCTCAGTACAAGACAAGCGTGACTTGGATTGTCAAGGAGACGGAAGATATGATCGAGCGATTTGGCCTAAGTGTGCTGTCTAGTCTGCTATTGGACGGCTATGGCTCACCCTTCTACACGAAGCTCGTTGAGAGCGGACTGGGCTCAGACTTCACGCCAAATACTGGCTTCAGTGCTACCGGAAAGGGCGCAACCTTCTCGGTGGGCTTGACTGGCGTGCAGGAAGATGCTGTTGGCAAGGTGCGAGAAGCCATCTACGAGACCTTGAAGGACGCAGAAGCAAATGGCTTCGAGAAGATCAAGGTGGAGGGTATCCTCCATCAGCTGGAATTGAGCCTTAAACACAAGACCGCGCACTTCGGTATGGGCTTGATGGGGAGGATTCATCCGGATTGGTTCAATGGCATTGATCCCTTCGATTCGCTGGCATGGCAGAAGACTGTCGATGGATTC
Source organism: Scolecobasidium constrictum UM 578 (assembly GCA_000611715.1). Lineage (NCBI taxonomy): Eukaryota > Fungi > Ascomycota > Dothideomycetes > Venturiales > Sympoventuriaceae > Scolecobasidium > Scolecobasidium constrictum. Next base: position 363,929 of record AZYM01000173.1, read on the forward strand.
AAGTCGAGATATGCTCAGCCAGGATATCTCGAGGGACTGCTGAAGAAGTACTACCTTACGGACCACACTTTGACATTTACCATGGCTCCGTCGGATATGTACTCGCAAGAAATGGCCGACGAGGAGACGCAGAGATTAGCATCGAAAATCCTCGAGGCAACGAAAGAGTTTCCGAGCGAAGAGGCGGCGCAAGAACACCTGGTTAAGCGCGAGCTAGAATTGTTGGAGGAGCAAGAGAATGGTCGCAATCAGGACCTGAGCTCTCTGCCTACCCTGCATGTGCAAGACATCCCCAGAGTCAAGCCAGAGAAGGAGCTTCGTCATTCAAACATCGGAGACGTGAAGGTCCAATGGCGTGAGGCACCCACGAACGGTCTTACGTACTTCCGCGCTGTGCACTCATTTGAGAACCTACCCGATGAGTTGCGCGAGCTAATCCCACTCTTCACAGAGTCTCTCCTGCGCCTAGGGACGAAGAACATGTCCATGGAGAAGCTGGAAGAGCTCATCAAGCTCAAGACTGGTGGCATCAATGTCGGATATCACTCGTCAACTTCACCTACCTCGCTTGATAAGTTCGAGGAGGGCTTAGTCTTCTCCGGATACGCATTCGATCGGAACATTCCTGCGATGTACGATCTGATGCGCACGCTTCTTCTCGAGACCGACTTTGACAGTCCCGAGGCGGAGAAGCGCATCAGGCAACTTCTACAGACCTCTGCCAATGGTGCAATGGACGCCGTCGCTGAGACTGGACACGGCTATGCAAGACGATATGCCATGGCGGGACTCACACCGGAAGGTCGACTACGCGAACAAATCTCTGGTCTCACACAGGTCAAGCTGACGACCTCGCTTGCATCGCGATCTGGCGAAGGAGCTCTCCAAGACGTGATCGCAAAATTGAAACTCCTCCAATCTATCGCCATCTCGAACGCCTCCTCGCTGCGCGTAGCCCTCAATTGCGGCTCCGAAAGCGCCCTCACCAACGAGCGACTCCTCAACCGGTTCCTCTCCTCCCTCCCCGCACGCATCAACGCCTCCGCTCTCTCCTCAAAACAACAACCTACCACCTTCACACGCAACGCAAAAACCTTCTTCCCGCTCCCGTACCAGGTATATTACTCCGGCATCGCCATGCGCACAGCGCCGTACACATCCGCGGACTCGGCACCCCTGCAAATTCTCTCCCAACTCCTCACACACAAGCACCTGCACCATGAGATTCGCGAGAAGGGGGGCGCATACGGCGGTGGCGCTTTCGCTACCCCGCTCGGCGGCGTCTTCGGCTTCTACTCCTACCGCGACCCGAACCCGGTCAATACGCTCAAGATCACGCGCGAAGTCGGCGAGTGGGTCGTTCAGCGCGAGTGGACCGAACGCGACATCGAGGAGGCGAAGTTGAGTGTGTTCCAGGGACTCGACGCGCCACAGAGCGTAAGCGAGGAGGGGATGACGCAGTTTCTGGCCGGTGTGGGGTATGGCATGCAGCAGGAGCGGAGGGAGAGGTTGCTTGATGTGACGGCGGGGGATGTGAGGGAGGTGGCGGACAAGTATCTTGTCCAGGGTGCGGGAGAGCGGGCGACGACGGTGCTGGGTGCGAGGAGAGATTGGGTTAAGGAAGGCGACGGGTGGAGTGTGAAGGATTTGGGTGCATTGAGTGAGGCTCCGGTTGAGGCCGTGGAGGAGGAGACGCCTGTCGCTGCGGCGGCTGCTTGATTAGTGTAAGAAAATGGAATGAGCAGATGTAAGGACTAATGTATAAACACCACTTCACCCTCTCAGCCACCATGGCATCTTCTGTTCTCGTAATCGGTGGCTCTCTCCTCAAGCATCACCCTGAGTCATCGCCATCAGCCTTGGCGGACCCTTATCTCGCAAAACCCAAAACCCCGATCATTCTCCCCGACGCTCTCCACCTTCGACATGCATTGATCAGAAGGTCGGCTCTTCCTAGCACAAACGCGCAAGAGAACAGATAAACACATCACAAGGCGACCTCCACGATCTAACGCATCTGCTTGCGTGGTTTGGGCTGTCTTTACCTTCGGGTAGTGGATGCGCAAGAATGAATGTGTCTTGTCGTTTTCTGGGGCCGCTCTTCTCTTCTTCTTCGAAGGGCGGAACCGTGGCGATGACATTATGACCCACTTTGTTCAGAGCTGCCCCGTCTGAGGTGTGGTGTGGGCGGACTAAGTTTGGGTGGACATTTGCATCATTGATTGCTATCTCTACGAGTCAATTATTTGAAAAGTTACTGATGAACACGACAAGGACTGCGCAATACGCAGCCGCTGCAGCGAAGAGCTCATGTCTTCTAGCTTTCGTCAACATGCTCATCGCAGCGGAGAAGAGCAGTGTGAAGACTACCAACACACCGATGGCCCGGAATGTCGAGTTGGGATCATTATGGCTCTGGCTCGTCAAGCAGTACATGATCACCACAGGACAGACAAGCAGGATGAAGATCACAGCCGTGATGATGAGACCGATCAGCTTCTCCACTCTGGATGGACTCCAATAGTTAAGATACCGGTCATTGGTCTTTGCGCGGAGCTCTGGAGTGCACAGAAGGCGCTGTGATATCGTCAATTGCCGAGGTGCGTGAAAAATTCGGATCACTTACTCGCAGAATGTCGCTCTTGAAGCATCGATTGAGTCTAATGAGCGCGTTCTCCACGAAGCCATCGAATGCAGACCATTCTCGACCATGGCGCAGCGAGATCACATCCTCCTTCTTCTTGATGAAGTCGGATTCTTTGGCATCCGCCAGCGGCTTATTGTTCCAGAACCAGGTACGGACACTTTTGTAGTCTCGGTCTGATGGCCTACCCATGGCCATCACATCTCGGGACTTCGTGAGCACCTCATCATACTCAAGAATCTTCTTATGAATATCATCGAGAATCTCCTTGCGAGATCGATAGCCAGAGTCCTCATCACGAGGATTCTTCTCATCATATCGCCTTGCTTTGAGATTCTTGGTCCGGCCTTCAACACGATCGGCATTGTCCACATCGTCAAGTTCTTTCTCTAGTGCAGCCAGCTCGTCCTGGAGCTGTAAGAGGACGCGGGAATGCAAATAGCTGAAACCTCGATACAGCGAGAAACTGCCGTCCGAAGATAGAAAGCAGGCCAGCTGCGGGTATCCTTTCGGAGAATCATCTAAGCTCCGAGTCTTGGTCGCCTTGACAGCTGCGTCGGCTTTCTCCTTCTGCTTCTGCAACTCAATGGCGGCAGCAGTCGGTGTGCGACGGAAGCTGAGCCATCTCGCAAGCCAAGGACCTAAGTTTGTTAGACATGATGGTAGTGGCGTGCCATGAGGATGCTCACGGTTCTCAGCAGGCTCTCCGCTTTCAATGTCAACCGGCGAATTGCTCGTAACTGGCGAAGTGACAGCTGACTCCACAGGCTGCTCGCAAAGCGTTGGGCTTGTGAGCACTTTCTCGTCCAGAAAAGAAGTGGGCTCAGCCATTGCGTCTATGGCTCAACTCCAGGTCATGAGAACACAACAAAGGTCTGCAATTCTGGATCGGCGAAATGCGAAATCATCTATATACTGGAGGAATTTTGCCCAGTTTTGCAGTGTGCAGCTCACATCGGACAGGCTGGAGGCAGTGCTATCGTCTTGCAGCCACACCGGAATTCTGTGCTCAGCTCAGAGCTGCAGCTGCACCTCCCGTCGAATGAACCACCCAGGCTGTGCTTGTACGCCTGTAACGCCTGTTCGCCCCCACCAAACATTTTCACTCAATCAATTTCAGTCTCGAGGTATACTCGATTCTCAGCTGGTGTATCCAGCCGATATCCCCACTCGCCATTGCTCGGTACAATGGCGTTGATTTTGGCCTTCACGCTGCGCATCCTGCTATCCTGGCCTTTTGCGCTCACCTGCACGATCTGACCGACCACGTATTGAGGATCATCCTGTATTGCCATGAGCTCTGTCATGGCCCCTCTATATTCTGTACTCACGAATGGTTCGGCTCCGTAGTTCATTGTCGCATTTGATTTCGTCGTCGGCCGTCCAGCCTCGTCGCGACCACCACATTCTGACTCAGCCTGTCCACGTATCAGAGCTGTCTACCCTCAAGGCATCGACTCACGCACCTCCATGATTGTGATGCAAGATAATTCGTCCTTAAGATGAGGCAGAATCGTCCTTTTGAAAGACAGCACAGATGTGGTCGATGCTGCGGTAAGTGCTGTATTTATGTCCAAGGCGACGGGGCACGACCAGTCATCCACATCTCTGGCGGCAGCGATGCGAGCAAGCACCGATCTTTCCCGCTCACCCAATCTTGAAGCAAGCCAAGAGCATTGGGTGTGGCAGGGAATCGTTCTTCATGCAAACAGGAGCACAAGGCTGTGATTGAGGAGGGGCTGCGAATCTCAAGCGAGCGAATCAGAACGATTGGCGTCCACACCATTCGTACGACCGGTCTGCAAAGCACTGTTTGCAGGGAATCTTCAATGCGGCCTCCCGTCCGTCATGCTAAGCGATTTATGGGCTAACTAGAGGGCATCATAGAGAAGGCCTGCAATAAAAGTTCATGCTAGTCGGACAGCCTCATGCCGCCGGGCAGAAAGGTACCGCATCTGCCACTGTACAAGCGACAGCATGCCTGTTATTGAGATAGGACGTTCTACAGCAACGCAAATTGGTGAAGATGAGGTCCACACCCTCAGAATTCAGCCCGTAGCGCGATGCGAGACGTGTCTCCAGCACGCTTGGGACACAGAACCAGGAGCACCCACTACGAAGCGTTCACTTCCTCAAAGTGAACCGGAAGTCTTCAAGAGGCTCTCTGAGGAGTCACGACAACAGCTGCGATGGGACACTGTTATGTGCGAGACCTTAGGTCTCAATCAAGGGTATTCCCAAGTCTATGTGCTCCTCATCATGTGGGAAGAGAATGACTGGATCGAGGACACAGACGAAGAGGTGCAGCAGAATGCCAAGCACTAATAGCTTTGCACTAACCTTTGTGCAGATCAAAGACCTGCGAATGATGCTTGAGGCCAAATACGGCTACCTAGTCAGGATCTTGAGACTAAAAACAGCATGCACGTGTAAAGGACGGATCAAATGCGTGTGTACGCCGCAAGAACGCCTAGACCGGGATGTGGTTGGGTTCCTAGATGAATTCACAAGTGACAAAAGTGAGGACAAGCTCGCAATCTTGTATCACACTGGCCACGGCACATTCGATACTCGGTCCGGACACCTTGAGCTCCATGGGTAAGTGCTCCAGCCCATCGTCAAGTTTCTGCCTAACCCCTTGCCCTAGCCTGCAGGACGAAGAAGGCCAGCCAGCTCCATCGAAAGTGATCTGGAACCATACGGAGCGCAAAGTGCTCCAAGCAGCGAAGTGTGATGTCTTGACGATCATGGACTCGTGTTTCGCCGGCGGTGTGACAGCTCTAGTAGATGGAGAGTATGGTCGTACGTATGAGTACCTAGGAGCCAGCGACGAAAAGTTGACGACACCGAGGCCCGGTCGGACGTCCTTCACAAGGGCCTTGATTAATGCACTCGGAAGGCTGCTCAAAGAACGCCGTGGGCAATCTTTTACGACATTAGACCTCCAAAGAGTGGTCGTTGAAGAGCAGAACAAGCTTTTACCAAGCAAGAAAGTCAAGAAGGGGGTCTTGTTGTCTAGGTCCAACGAGAATAAACGTCGACTGGAGTTGCGGCCGTCCAAGGAGCAAGACAAATACTTCACAGGTGACACTGTCCGCGCTTACCTAAACTTGCGGATAGAACTCCAGCAAGACACGCTCAGTAATGAAGAGCTTGACGATCTGGCTAAGCTCATCTCAGGCGCCGTGCTCCGTTCAAAGGCCAAGACTCGTCGCATAGATCATATTGGCCTACAATCACGGGAGAAACGCTCACTCCAAAAGACCGCCGGTCACTTCAAGACCTGGAAGAATTTCCTGCAGCCCACGGGCATTCTCCCGCAAGCCACGGAAATGGCCACCTTAGAAGCTCGAGATAACCGTCCTGGAGTCTATGCTGTCTTCGGCTGGATCAGTCCTCACTTGCGTCCTCACAATCTGATTATCCGGATATACCGGCCGTGGCCTCTTTGGATCTTCGCAGGCCTTCTCATGATGAGATTGCTAGATTTGGTATTTAGATCGAACAGTCGGACTTCTCTGCAAGCAGAAACGCCCTAGATTCACCAAACTTCGGAGCGCAATCTCGCGTCTAGTGCTCAATGGATTCAGGGGGAGAGCCAAGAGGTGCTTACACAGACTTCACATTACCTAGAGCGGCTTGACGCCTGTATATATGCTCGGCATTTTGGTGATAGCAATGAAAAGTCCTAAGTGGTTGATGCGTACAGATGACACTGTGAAGGAGGAGCTACCCGTGTGGGGCAGACAGCCGCGCGCTGATTGGCGGTCGCAATCGGTGGGTCATGCACGTGCCACATCTTGTTGCTCAACGCGAGATTGACGCGCCTCTGGACGTGATACACGATCAATGAATCATTTTTTGCGCATCCACGAATTTTACTGTGCCTAGTGGTGTCCTGGGCCTCGCTTGTTTGCATCGCGTTCGCTACGAACGGCTTGAGCGAGGGAAACACGTCCCAGTCCACCAACCTGACATTGAAACCGATCACTTGATTCTCACTCTGGACAGCCTCGTACGCAAGACGTAGCCTTGATCTTCACGGTAGAGCTGCATCGCAAGCTCAGTCATTCCATTGCCAGATCGCTACTCATGCCACGACACTATGCCAGCCGACACAGAGCCCTGGCTCGCACTAGACACAATCTTTGATGCTGATATCCTGAATCAGCTGCGGGAACAATCTGGCCGCAATGAAATATCCCTGAAGAAATTCGCCAAACGACTACGCAAGCAAGATGCTAAGGAGCTTCGAAAGACATGGCAACTTTTCTTCAAACAATTTCCCCCCTTTCCAGGCACCGATGGCGAGACCGCGGAAAGGTCGAAGCACAAAGCAGCCGCTCTCCTGCTCCGAACCGGAGACTTGAAGTCTCTCCATAAGCGCTTCGGTAAAGACTTCGATTCCAGAGACGATTTCAAGCATTTCATCGAGCGCGGTAAGCCGGAAGAAGTGGCTCGTGCAATTGCATCTACTGTAGTCTCGAAGAAGTTCAAGAGGCTTCCAGACAGACTGCAGCAGATTCTGCGCAATCGAGCCACCTTATGCAACAGCCGATCGTCGAGCTCTGCTATTGTTGAGCCTAGCCAGCACATTGCCGACGCCACTACAGCCGAAGTAGAGACGACTGATTTGGCACCGATCCAACGACACCTCAAGCGCGTCCATCCCAACAAGCACGAGGAAGTCGTTCTCTGCTACAAGTCTGCGTTGGGCTCAGGTAGCTCGAAGAAACTCGCAATTCGTGATGTCGGACGACTGGTCTCCGAGATCTTGCATTTTGGTGCCAAAGAGCCTGAGTGTCTTGCGTCTCCGCAGGCCTTAGATGGCCAACCTTTGGGCCAGAGCGTCGACAACAGCGCAGCGAACAACGAACTTGAATCGGGATTTGACACAAACACAAAGAAGCGGAAGCGGCCGCATGACCTGGAGGACGCAATCGTATCGACGCAACGAAATCATCCTGCAAGTCAACCAATGGGCAGACAATTAGCACGCCCCAGTAGCGATATCTACGAACTCGATGTCCCTGCGCCGTTTTCCGCCTCCAAGGGGTCAGAATTCGACTCCCAACTGCGATCATCATCTCCAAGCAGGGCTGCGTCTGATACAAGGCGTGTCAAGCTGAAGAAAAAAGTCATACCTCTGCCAGAGATGACCGCGGAAGAGAGTCAACTCCTTGCTGAGAGCTTAGGCTTGTCGGCTCCCCGTCAAGCCAAAAGTGCTACCCAGATGAAGAGCACGCATGCGGTGGCCGGTACCGAACAAAATGCCGTTACAAGCGATGCAGGGATTCCATCAGGTCAATCTACACCAACGACCACATCTGATATCAGCACAATGACAGACGACCTTCTGCGAGAATGTTTGAAGTCTACTTCTCGCAAGCCCTCACAAAGCTCACAAGAAAAAATCCAAGCCGGGCTCCGTGACCGTGTGGACCCAGGAACTGGTGGACTTTTAGTCGCAGGTGAGGCGGTTCGGAAGAGTTCAAAGAAGCAAAAGCATAAGCTCGTCTCACCTTCGGTGACTCAAAGAACATCTCTGGCGGCGAGAACCCCATCGGCATCCTCCACCGCCAGTCTGCAAAAGATCACTGGTCCCGCTCAAAGCAAGACAGCGCAGTGGCAACTCGAAGAGTCCTTGCTACTAGAGTGTCTCGGCAAGCCAGTCCAGGCACCAAGCATTACAAGTGATGTACGATCCACGGTGAGCGACAGCGATAGGCTGCCAGAGCCGCAGGCTCCACGAGTTGCTTCTCCGGACCTGGCGTTCAGTCCTGCGTCCAAAGACAAGAAGAAACGCAAGCGTCTCAGTACGATCGACTTCCTGAGTTCCGACATGCTCGAGGTCGATGAGAGCGACTACGATGCTCAAGGCATGCGAATCGACAAGTCACCAACGATCAAGTCGAGCAAAAAGAAGAAGCATAAACCTCAGCACGAAGACAGTCCAAGTCGACATAGCTTCACAAGCGAGGATATACAGCATTTGTTGGATGCGCAGCTCCAGCCACGGCCACCCACCAGCTCCAAATCTTCACGCGCTTCCTCAAACAAATCGAACAAATGTCCTTTTCACAACCCGATGAATTGCGAAGCCACGTGACAGGCAAGGAGGGAATCACTATCGAGGACAAACACAATCCGACCGCCTTAATGGCAAGTCCAGCGGACGGCCCCTCATCTTTTGATCCAAGAAGCGCGCTCCATCGAGCGACACTGCAGAGAGCCAACACATCTCCGGCGAATATCATGACCTTGCATCAACTAGCAGTTCCGGAGCTCAAGCTCGAGCCAGCTAATGAGACCAGTGGTCCTCCAACAGAAACATTGAAGCGTCAACGATCCGCCCCAAGTACACCAAGGAAGCAGACAGGCACGATCTCACCATTCTTTACACCGTCTCCGTCAAAGCGATCGAGACCTTCCCCGGGCATAGTCTCGTGCATCGTCGCTCCTCCACTGTCCAGGACTATTTTCGGTCTCATTCAAGAAGAACTTGCACATGAACCCTTCAAGTTCTTGGTCGCCATTGTTTTTCTCAATAGAACGCGCGGTTCAGTAGCCATTCCTTACTTCCGACGTCTGGTGGCGGCACACCCCACAGCAGAGAGCATTGCAAATGCAGGAGTTTCAGAGATCGCAAGCTTCATCCAGCCGCTGGGCCTACACAATCAACGAGCTTCAACTATATGCGGGATGGCCAAAGAATGGATGCAAAGCCCACCTGTGAAGGGCTGGCGCTTCCGCACGCCGGCGTACCCCGATGCCGATGCGAGTAAGCATATTCAGGCGGACGAAGTACTTTCAGATCATGATGCGAGACCAGGAGCTTTCGAGATTGGGCACATCCCAGGATTGGGTGCCTATGCATACGATAGCTGGCGCATCTTCTGTCGCGATGAGCTCCGTGGGCTGGCACAATCTTGGAACGGCGAAGGAGCAGCTGCAGATTTTGAGCCGGAATGGAAGCGGGTTCTGCCAAAGGATAAAGAGCTCAGGGCATTTCTCAGATGGATGTGGCTGAAGGAAGGCTGGAAATGGGACCCGCTGACAGGCGAGAAGGAAGTTGCTTCTGAAGCGCTCATGAAGCGTGGTCAGGAAGGCGGTCTGAAGTGGGAAGATGATGACCTGTAGGCTCTTTTCCAGCCTGAAAGAAGAGTAAATTCCTGCAAGACACTCATGTTCAATGCGAGACAATGAATTGCCGATGTTCGGTGCAAGATACTCCGTACGCGTTGTGGTGATGTCACTGACACTAGCTATCCCCACTCACCCGAATAGGAATTCCACAGACGGGTAACCCTTGTGCCCAGAACTTTTTGCGTGCAGATGAATTGAGCTTCTTACAACTTTCAAAGCTTCAATCATCAATCACGATGTCTAAGCGAGTAGTGTTCACAGGTGGCTCAGGCAAAGCCGGACGCCATGCCATTCCAGAGCTTCTGAAGCGAGGCTATCAGGTCCTCAATCTGGACCTGCAAGAGTTCCCGGACAAAGAGGCTGGCGTCTTCACGTTGAAGACAGACCTCACGAATCAAGGTCAAGTCTTCAATGCCTTGACCAGCCACTATAAAATGGGAGAATATGCGAACAAAGACATCCCATCTCCACCGGGTCTGTTGAACTATATGTGTGCAGGCGAGCATATATGCTGACTCAGTTTCTGCAGATGCTGTTATACACTTTGCAGCGTACGCGCGAAATATGCTTGTCCCAGACAATGAGTGCTTCACAGCCAATGTAGTGTCCACCTACAACGTCATCGAAGCTGCTTGCAAGCTCGGTGTAAAGAAGATCATCATCGCGAGCTCCGAAACAACATACGGCGTATGCTTCGCCCAAGGCGACACGGATTACCACTCTTTTCCACTTGAAGAGGACTACGATAACGATCCGATGGACTCGTATGCGTTGTCCAAGCTGTGCGGAGAAAGAACCGCTCGTACATTCGCTCGCAGGTTCGGAGCAGACATTTATGCGCTCAGGATTGGTAACGTGATAGAGCCTCATGAGTACGAGCGAGACTTCCCTCGTCATGTCGGCCAGCCAGAGACCAGGAAGAGGAACGCTTGGAGCTACATTGATGCACGGGATTTAGGTCAGATATGCGCTTTGTGCATTGAGAAGAGTGGTCTGGGTTTTCAAGTATTCAATGCGACGAACGACACGATCACGACAACGATACCGACCAAAGAGTTCTTGAAGAAGGCAGCGCCGAATACACCGATCACGCGCGAGATGGGAGAATGGGAGGCGCCACTCAGCAATCGAAAGATCCGAGAGGTTTTGGGCTTCAAGGAAGAGCACGATTGGCGGAAGTACTATAAGCCCTAAAATCATCATCTCGAGCTGTAAGTATCAGAGTCAGCTAGAGAATCAAGGTATTTCCACAAAGCAGTCTCCTTGGATTGGTGCCCATATTCCTATGATGGTGAGCACTGCTTCGCCAAATCCTGCCCAATTTCTTCCATCTGAGCCTCGCCGAACCCCCGTTCCTGAGCCATGTCCATGCAAGCCTCACAGAACTTGAAGAGATTGTCCTGCATGATAGGAAAGCTGTCCTGAAAATCTGTCTGGTACCTTCTCAGAAACTCGTCCACGAGCACTTCGACTTCGCTTTTATCTCGCTATCCTTCAGCATCGAGCCACTTCTGCCATTGCACCTTGGCAACCTCGTCATCGTCTTCGATAACTTGCTGTTTGATATGTAGTTTCGTCACCTGATCGACGCCTCCCGCCCAGATGCCGAGCAACGTAGTCTCTTTGAGATCGAAGAGCTTCTTTCCCCCGAAGACGTACGGCACCCAGAACTCGCGAAACTTCTGACCGAAGTGCCCGGGCACTGGCGCAACGCCGTCGTAAAGCTCGTTGAAGAAGCGGTGAGAGGCCCGCCCCAGGACGTCGTTCCTCTCGACTTGAATTGCTTGACCTGCACGCCTGCTGGTGCTGTACAAATGCAACATGCAAGTTTTCCATGCATGTGTCTACTGCATCGGCTCGTTTGACTCTGAGCTCTGAACATGCGTAGCGATGCACATGGTGGGCGAAGTTTTGGAAATCGATGTGCAGGTCCCCCAGTTGGTCGTAAACATATTGCACGGCGATGACAAGCGCCCAGGATATCTGTTGCATGGTGTAGTCCTTCGACTCGGCCTTTTTGGTGACGTGGTCAAGGGCTTGCAACATTGTCCTGAGCACCTGCGAAAGTCAGCGTCGGATCAACGTGGGGGAGCGAGTAACTCACTTCCAGCACTTTGATAAAGGTGCCTTGAGACGCGGTATCTTGCTCAGGGAGGGCATTTCCTGAAGTCTTAGCATGCTGATCCGTTGGCAGCTGCGTATTGTCGGCACTTGCTACCTCCATTGCAAGAGAGTTGAGTCAATCAATCAGAGCTTGATCCATTGTGAGGGTGCTGGCTGGTTGTGGCAGCGTTGCGATCGTGATCCCTAGCAATGCTGTGTGTTGGGACGCCATGGACTCATGGAAAGTGTCGGCCTTTTAAGCAGTGGTGATTGCTTTGACCACGAGTTTTAGAAGCATAAGACACTAGCACATGATCAGCATGACAAGCAGACAAGCTTCTTTCTCATTGATGAAATAATGGAAATCTAGCGCGTGCCGCTTGTGAAGATAATGAGCGCTTGCTGCCATCTTAATTTCGTCGCGTCCGGCTCGTCCAAATTTGACCACATCTTTGATTGTCCAGTGTCCCATTGGGTTACTGAGTGGGCTTTATCAATCCTTTCTGCCCAAACTCCATGCAATCCCTGAACACCATAAACAAATCCGCCTCCATAATCGCATGCGGCCCTGTAAACTCCTTCCTCGAGGTGACCTCGAACATATCAACCAGGAGCTGAATCCTTGACTTGCCCCTCCGTTGTTGATTCTCTGCCAGCCACTCCCACTGCTTGAAAGCCTTTCCCTCATCATCCTGCTTCAGCACGTAGCAGAGCAGCCTCGCGTAGAAGTGACAGTAGCCGTTCGCATCGGGGGTGTAGAGTTTGACCAAAGTGTCTTGTGAGTCGTAGACGCGTTTTTCTGGGTTGGATTGCTCTTCCCGAAGCCACTTCTCGAACGCGGCGGCGCATTTGCCTTGTGGTCGTGGACCGCCGTAGAGCTGCTTGCTCAGGACATGCGTTGCGCTCTCCAGTTGCTCGATCTGGTCTGTCCGTCCACGCTCGCGCGCGGCATTGTACTTCAGTAGAGTGGAAGGGATGCGCGTGCCCACGTTGAAGAACGGCTGGACTTGCAAGAGGCCTTGGACATCGAGCGCAACCTCGATGAAAGCGTTCGTGAGCATCGAGTTCTCGTAAATGTCTGGTGAGCTCATCTGGTGGAAAGCATGGAGGGTGCTCCATCCCGCCAGAAACCTTGGATCGAGGGTCGGCGGGCATCTGCCAGTATTGGCGACAAGATAGAGGAGTGTCGCTTTGATCGAGCCGACCAGGTCTTGAGCACGTGCTTGGGAATGGACCAAGGGCGTCGTTGGAGTATCGGCTTTTGACTTAGAGAACTCCTTAAAAGACGTATCCCATCCCTGCGTGGTCATGGTCATGAACACCATGAAGGCAAGAATGACAGGATCCATGGTCGTTCTGCCATCGAGACAGTTCTTCATGTATGCCGCAATGCAGCAGCCGAACAACTGCGGGGAATTGTAATCGTTGTCTTGAGCAACACGAAAAGCGCAATGCAGAATAGCGTCGGCGAAACCATGTGTACTTGAAAACTGAGCGCGCTTGTTGTTCGTCCGTTCGTTGATCGCCCGCTCCGCATCGTACTCAGCATAATTAGGCAGCTTTGGAGTTGGCCTCGGCGTCTCGAAATCCTTGTAAGTAACGTTGATATTCCAGAAGTGCCTGCACTCGTACAAAAGGAGGCACAATGTCTTGGTTCTAGCATATCGCTTGGCTTTGAGCGGTCTCCCAGGATGCTGGCCACAGAGATTTGCGAGTTCTTTGTCGAGCCGAGTAACATGGAGTTGCACTTGGCTGAAAAATGCTACTGGAGTCCGCCTCGCCTGGCCCATCTCAACGAATGCATTCAAGGTGTATTGGCTAATAATGGCCAACATCCAGCACACTTGCTTGTACGTGACTGCGTTCGCCTTGACCTTTGCGTGGATATCGTCCAGGACATTGCAAATCTCGTCGAAGAACTGGATGTCATCAGTCCGCTGTCCATTTGTGTTCACAGGAGGTAGACTTACGATGAGCTCGGGTCCCGCCTCAAGCCGCTTGACTCGACCACGCTCTTTCCGCGCAGCCGGTGACAACCGTCTGGCGTTAACAGGTGGTTGTAGGTTGCAATCTGGGACTCGAGGTAGCGTTCTCGGGCTCAGTAGGGGTGGATCCCAGTCAATATCTGGTCCGTCATAGCCTCCAAATGCTGATGCGCCCAGATCGAAGCAGTTAATCTTGAAGTCTTCATCGGATATGCCTAGGTCATCCACGGTCACACCGAACGACTTCGCAAGACCAACAAAGTCTGACATCGCGGGAATTCGATACTGATAATGCTGGTTATGAGACAGAGCGACTGAGTAAGTATTGATGGGGGATGGAAGCCCTTTGCGTTACTGGAATCCTTCGAAGTTGACGGACGTGGTGGACAAATGGTTGCACCTTCCGAGGATCTCATATCAAATATTTTCGGGGTCTCAAGACCTGTTAAACTTTCCACGAATTATCGGTTCAAGGAACAGACTTCCCAGAACCCTACTTCTGCGTGAATAGATCCACATCTTTGTCTATTCCATACGACATTGCGAAGGCAAGACGTCTTGGAGCGAAGGCTCTCTGGTGCTTCTGATGGCAGTAACCACAAATCGATGCTGCAACCAGAATCCATCTGACATCGACTGCTTGACGGCTCGGACTTGACTTGGAAGGCACCATGACGAGATTGTCGTATAGATCACGTCGTCAATGCACGTAACACTATCGAGATCAAAGAACACGCTCAGTACTTCTGGTAGGTCGCATGAGGAAGGGGCACCTAGCAGGACTTCGGGGTAATGTCTGTTGACGTGCGATGTCTGCGCATGAAGGCGGGAGACCGGTCGTTATCGCCTTATTGCCTTGGGCGTTCCCGATGGCCGGTTTCGGTCGACATTGCGCTGGCTCTCGTCGTCTTCATCTCCTGCCCAGTCAATTGTATTCTTGTCTAATCTTTTAGAAGGGTGTTTGTCGCTGCCGAGCGCATGTAAGATAATAGATGGTGCATATGAAGTCGCTCATTAATGGTGCTGCGCGGGTGGTACCTAGATCTGATGCATCCCGCAGCTTGAGACGTGTATCCCACCTTCACACCGTAGCACCACCACGATCCTTACAATCAACTTCACTTCGCCCTGTCACCGGTCATTCGTGCCTCAGATCCTATTCCTCCGCTCCTGCGAAGCTCTACTCCCACCAAGTAGCTTCTCCTCGATCCTCACCTCGAAATCACATTTTACGAAGCTCGAACAAACTATCACGCAACCAAACCCGAAGCTGTAGCTACCAACGACACAGCATGTGCAGACATTCTCTCGGAGCTGATGTCGTGGAATCGGGTGTGGACGTCACCAAGGGTCGTGTGGTCCTGCCTACCAATGTCAAGCCGTTGCATTATCGATTGACGTTGGAGCCAAATCTGGAGTCATTCGAGTACTATGGCACTGTGGAGATTGAGTAAGACAAGAAAGTCATATTCGATTCAGTATGCTGATATAGCGGCAGCCTCGACGTCAAAGAAGACAGCACCTCGATATCTCTCAACACCATCGACATCGACATCAAGTCCACCAAAGTGCTCAGTGGCTCCTCTGTCGTGGAGTCCAGCCCCGCCCTCACCTACGATGCCGACACACAAACCACAAAGATCGAGTTCAAGTCGACGCTGCCAGCTGGTAGCAAGGCAACTCTCGTCCAAGAATTCACTGGCACGCTCAATGACAACATGGCGGGGTTCTATCGATCATCGTATAACGACAAGAATGGCAAGTCAAAGTATCTGGCAACAACGCAGATGGAGCCTACGGATGCGAGACGAGCCTTCCCGTGCTTCGACGAGCCAGCTTTGAAGGCGCAGTTCACCATCACTCTGATCGCAGACAAGGAGCTCACTTGCTTGAGCAATATGGATGAGGTTTCGCAGAAGGAGGTGGATGCGCATTATGGTGGTGGCAAGAAGAAGGCAGTCACATTCAGAGAGACTCCTCTCATGTCGACGTACCTGCTTGCATTCATCGTCGGCGAGCTGAATGTGATCGAGACGAACGACTTCAGAATACCTGTCCGCGTGTTCGCAACACCGGACAAGGACATCGAGCACGGTCGCTTCTCACTCGACCTCGCAGCGAAGACGCTCAAATTCTACGAAGAGAAGTTCGACAGCCAGTTCCCTCTGCCAAAGATGGACATGGTTGCTATTCCAGACTTCAGCGCAGGTGCTATGGAGAATTGGGGTCTGGTCACGTACCGAGTCGTAGACTTGCTCTTCGACGAGAAGACCAGCGGTGCATCCACCAAGCAGCGTGTTGCCGAAGTCGTCCAGCACGAGCTTGCGCATCAGTGGTTCGGTAACCTCGTCACGATGGATTTCTGGGAAGGTCTCTGGCTCAACGAAGGCTTTGCAACATGGATGTCGTGGTACTCATGCAATGCCTTCTATCCCGAGTGGAAAGTGTGGGAAAGCTATGTCACCGACAACCTTCAGTCCGCCCTGTCGCTCGACTCGCTGCGGAGCTCGCATCCAATCGAAGTCCCAGTCAAGCGCGCAGACGAGATCAACCAGATCTTCGATGCGATCTCGTATTCCAAGGGCTCATGTGTCCTGCGTATGGTGTCCAAGTACCTTGGCGAGCAAACATTCATGGAGGGCATCCGCCGATATCTCAAGAAGCACGCCTATGGCAACACCCAGACTGGCGATCTGTGGGCAGCTCTAGCAGATGCGAGTGGCAAGGATGTGGAGAAGATCATGGAGATCTGGACAAAGAATGTCGGATACCCAGTCGTCTCGGTCACCGAAGATGCTGCCAAGTCTGTCATTCACGTCAAGCAGAATCGCTTCCTCCGTACTGCAGATGTCAAGCCTGAAGAGGACAAGACACTGTACCCAGTCTTTCTTGGACTGAGGACGAAGGACGGCATTGACGAAGAGTTGACGCTCTCAGGCAGAGAGTCAGATGTGAAGGTCAAGGATCTAGACTTCTTCAAGCTGAACGCAGACCACTCAGGCATCTACCGTACCTCCTACACTCCAGAGCGTCTTACGAAGCTCGGCGAGGCGGCCAAGGCTGGCCTCCTCAGTGTCGAAGACCGTGCAGGTATGATCGCCGATGCTGGAGCACTCGCTGCGTCTGGCTACCAGAAGACCTCCGGCCTCCTATCGTTGCTGGGCGGCTTCAAAAACGAGAAAGAGATGGTCGTCTGGGATGAGCTGCTCACCCGCATCGGTACATTGAGAGCAGCCTGGATCTTCGAAGACGAGGAGGTCAAGAAGGCGCTCAAGAAGATGCAGCTCGATCTTGTGGCAGACAAGGCGCACGAGCTCGGCTGGGAGTTCAAGGACAGCGATGGACATATTGAGCAGCAGTTCAAGAGCCTGCTCTTCGGCTCGGCTGGTCTGGCTGGCGATGAGAAGATCAAGACGGCCGCGTTTGAGATGTTCAACAAGTTCAAGGAGGGCGATAAGACGGCTATTCACCCGAACATTCGCAGCAGCGTGTATGCGATCGCGCTGGCGTATGGCGGTGAAGCTGAGGTAAGGTCGCACATTCCTACAACTAGCACGAGTCCACTAACACGTATCCGTAGTACGAAGTCATCCTCAACGCCTACCTGAAGGGCACCACCGCCGACGAGCGCAACACCGCCCTCCGCGCTCTCGGCCGCGCCAAAACCCCCGCCCTCATCAAACGCACCCTCGAACTCCCCCTCTCCTCCCACGTCAAAGGCCAAGACATCTACCTGCCCCTCGGCGGCCTGCGCACGCACGCCGAAGGCATCTCCGCCCTCTGGGACTGGCTCAAGCAAAACTGGGAAGAGCTGGAGAAGAAACTGCCGCCTGGACTGAGCATGCTGGGCAGTGTGGTCAGTATCTGCACGAGCGGGTTTACGAGTGATGCGAGGGCTGAGGAGGTGAAGAAGTGGTTTGGCGAGAGGAAGACGAAGGGGTTTGATCAGAGTTTGGCGCAGAGTTTGGATGGGGTGAGGGCGAAGGGGAAGTGGATTGAGCGGGATGCGAAGGATGTCGAGGGTTGGTTGAAGAAAGAGAAGTATTTGTAGATGCTCAATTGCATGGTTTGGTGGGGTAAGATAAAAGTATGGGAGGGATGCTGCATTATTCATTGAGGGAATGTACATGGTGCATGTATCTTGCCGGCGTGTGCATACAGATTAAGGAGCATCTTGCCAGAAATGCCAAACCACCCTTCTCAAAACATCTTGGTCCTCTTTCTCTTGCTTCTTCATATTACAATGCGCCATAGAGC
This sequence comes from Scolecobasidium constrictum UM 578, assembly GCA_000611715.1. NCBI lineage: Eukaryota > Fungi > Ascomycota > Dothideomycetes > Venturiales > Sympoventuriaceae > Scolecobasidium > Scolecobasidium constrictum. The sequence goes on from AZYM01000173.1 coordinate 382,064, forward strand.
TGGTTCGTCTAGTACCGTACTCAATCGTGGTGTGCAAACGCGTTGCATTGGGCCGTCGACCATACCTTGAGCAGAGGGCAATATGAGCTCGCTTAATGTGACCAGCTCGCTCAATGTGACTAGCTCGCTCGATGTGATCAGCTCGCTCATTCGTCGAGAGCCTGTCTGCGAAGGAGTTCTGATCGGGCGGCGTGGACAGAGAAACGATACCTCTTCGGACGTGTCTTCGGCAGGCTGTTCAGGTATGCTGTCTTCGAGATCTTCGAGAAATAGCCTGTGATCTTCTCCTGGCCAGGCTGCAGTGAAGCGAGGTATAGCTCCCACCATTCTTGGAGAGCGATCAGATCATCATAGTCTTGCTCGGTAAGGTCGATGTCCTGCCACGTTTCGACTTCCGTCACCCAATGATGCTGACCACCTCTAGAGATCCCTTTGTACTTGGCCACGAGGAGTGTTACTTCGTGCGATCCCTCAGGATAGTCGCTATCTCGATCTGGATCGTCTAGCACATCGAGGTCGATCTCTCTAATGGACAGAGAGCGCCCATACCACCGGGTACGATTGACCCGAGCACCTTGTACCGCCATCAACCATGTTTCTTGGAGTGCGAAAACGTCCTCCTCTTTCGACGGCACAAGATTTAGACACGTCGACCCGGCATTGTAGTGCTGGTGGGCATCGAACACGTTGAGCCCGGGCTTAGTGTTCTCTTGGGCAGCATAGCTGTCCAGCACCCTAGTGATTGTCTGCTCTGTGAGCCGGAACTGATTTGCGGCCTTGGTGTAGTCATCGGTATCGTCTTCAGCAACATGCTTCCCAGTGTATCTTTCGTAGCTTCCAACCAGCAGCTGCTTCACAAGACCTTTCTCGATGAGCCGCAATGCTAGAGGTACATAGAGCTCCGCATTACGTAGATCATAGCCCGTTTGCTTCAGCGGTTCAGGCTCTGGTCGGTCTGAGCATATGCACAGCTTGTCCAGTCGTGTTCCTCTCCGCAGAAACTGGTTCAAGAAAAGCATTGCACCCATCTGGACGCTGAGGTCAAGATCCAGCTCCTTGTGATTCATGTCAACGATCGTCAGGTCTTTGACGAATTGCAGGTAGTAGATGTCCAAGCCCAGCTTGTTGCCCTTCGTGCCTACATCAAACTTTCGCTCTGGTGCAAGGTACACGAATCGGTTGACTGCCACGAAGATTGGGAGAGCTTCCAGTCTGTACTGCCGGCAGGTGAGCAAGATTGCCAGAAAGCCGTTCCGATCGAGCCAGCTTGAGTAAGAACAAGGACGAATGGCATCCTTGATAGCAATCGAGTCTTTCACTGGCTGGTTGAGCTATGCTTCGATGAGGAATGGCTAAGGTGCAGCAAGCAGATACTTGTAGACCATAGTGCGTAGCTCAAGTGGTAGGCGTGCGAACATGTCTGGTGCAGCTTGTCGTGCCTCAAGCTTGCCTGTCGTTGTCGGGAGGTCGAGGTTGATTGCTGCGCTTTGCAGCTTTGAAGCAAAAGCTCCCATCCTGGTTGAGAGGCCGGAATCGTCCAAGAATGTATTGCGTAGCTTTTGAAGGTGGAGCGATGAGAAGTGTTCGGAGTGAAATGTTAGAAGTCACGGAAAATACGCGTCGTATACGCGAACGCGCCTGCCTTGTCACTGAAGTCGCTCTGCGTGACCTCATCATCGCGCCTGCCTCATGACCAACACTTCTCATCTCTTCGAACATTAACAGACATATACGACAAGTTCTTTCAAGGCTTCAAGCCAGTAATGCTGTATTTGCTCGGAAACTGTAACCACAGTCGCTGTTACTATGCCCTCACCATCATTGCGATGTACGAAGGCAAGGTTTCTTGCAACGACACCCAGTATGCCATACAGTCTTCTTCACGGATCGGCCTTCTCCTAGTCTAGATCATCCGCATACCAGCCAACTCTGACGAGACATCCATCCGGTCCGTTGACACTGAACTCCACTAGACCCCACTCCTTCACTTCAGGCTTCTTGCTCGCTTCGATGATCTCGTCCGCAAACTCTTCCCCCAAGGCCTTCACGTTCTTGGAATACACGTAGATGCCAAAGGAGTTCTTATTCGGGACAATCCACCCGTCCTCGTCGGGGCCAAGTTCACGGAGGTGGATCTCAGAACCGTCAGGATTCAACATGATGAGGTATTGGTCCCATTCATTGAGTTGAGCGTCTGTCGGAGGCGTGAAGCCTAAGCGCACGAAGAACTTGACAGCAGAGGCCATGCTGCTGCATGGGAGAATCGCGCTGATTCGTGGGTGAGTTGCCATGGTGTTGCGTCCGAGATGATGTCGCGAAACGTGTCTATGTTCGAGGCTTCAGTCAGAACTACAGCCAGTCGCTGAGGTTTGCTCTTGTTTGTTTGCTAAGAGATGACTCCATCTCGAAGTCGTCTCTTTGTGTTGATCAGTCAAGGCACCAATGGCCCTCAAATACGGGCGACTCCTCTCAGGGCGGCCTTGGCCATCCTCGGATGCAAACATCCTGTTCTCCAAAAGAGGAAACGTGGACCAACATCATCTCACAGGGCTCGTCTCCCTCTTGACTTCAAACATGAAGGACGCGACCGCATAGTTCTTTCCGGACATAGCCTGAATGAGCTCACGTGCGGGAGCGATTCGCGTTCATGGATGTGAGACGTCTTCATGCATGCAGCTCATCACGAGCATCCGGCCTTCCATCCGAGTCTTCCACACCCCAAGATCATCCCTTTGCGTGGTCACAGCTGCAGCATCATCACGCTAATGCCCGGCCCAGGCACACAAAGCCCCTTGGGGAAGCCATCAGACCCACTGCGGGATACGCATTGGGGAAGAACGATCATTTTGACTTTTTCTGAAGCAGCTGCACGCTCCTTTCCTGCTCCGATCTGTGCCGTCTTTGGCAATTCTTCGACTGATAGTGAGTCGTGCGTGCTGGACTTTCTTCAGTGAGGCCTCGGCCGGTCTCGCGTTGATGGAGCCGTGATGAACACCATACGAGCCCTACACCAATGGAAATGGTGACGGAGAGTATACCGGTCTTCAGCACGCAGGATTCTGTCTCAGGGACATCTGCCAAGCCTTACCGCAATTCCATGCATATGCATCTAACGGTCAGCCACACATGTTGGCAGGTGTCGAGAGCGGGATTCGGATATGAGAACTCTTTTGTTGCCCCATGAGGATGGCAAATTCCATCAGTCTACTCAATGTGTCCTAAAGCAAGGCCGCTCATGAGAAAGGCCCGAATGCTCACTTGTCGGCGGCCTCGAATGCATAGTCCCTCATGATCACGCCCTGGTCACCATGATCTGATGCACATCCTTGTGTGTTGATCGTCGGATCGCCGGCAGCTGGATGTTGCCATGACAGAAAGCCGTGCGCAACGAAGCGAAGTTGACAATGTCCCGAATATAGTCGACTAGTAGGAAGCGTGGACTTTCCTAGCACTCCTTCAAGGCACGACATATGTCCATGCCTGTCCATTGAACATCTCGGAACTTGCCGTGCATAGTCTGCTCCACTTGGGTAGTCGCAATCAGGTCCGCTGTTGTCTCTGGGTGCGGATCTTGTGTTCCCTGACTGCACGGGGCTTAATTGATCGATGCCGCCGATAAATATCTGCATGGATGCCCTCTGCCTAGAGACATGTTCCTTGCGCGACCTCTTACTCATGTCACTAAACATGGTGTGTCTCCCGTCCCGACACCAACTGAAGATGCGAAGCTACCATTTCGAGTCATGTTTTTCAGCATTGGGCTGAGTTGAGCGTAGCCTCACTTGTCAATGAACTGATGGCTTCGAGATGTACTCCCCTATCTGGACTATGATATAAGGCCATCCACCTCCATGCTGCACTCGATTGCTCTACTTCCACTCCCTTGAGTCCTTCTTCATCGGTTCCACTAAAGTTTCTTTTTGTGCTCGACCATTGATTACTCTGTTCACCATGTCGGAAGGACGAGATACGCTCTTGGACATTCCGACAATATGCTTCGGCTTCACGTTGGGATTCATGACCCTCACAGCGTCGACCGTGGGCAAACAGACCATTTCCATCTACAAGAGAAGGCGCGGGATCTTTTCGCTTTACCTCTTCATGATATGGCTGGAACTGATCGTGTGCTTGGTGAGCTATTCCGACTCCTGTACTACTCGATCTCGACTCATCTATCGATAGGCATGGGCAGTATCAGCTTGGCTCTTCCTGCGAGGTGATATCAAAGGAAGGTACGTGACTCCTCTTGGAAGTCGGTCATTCCGTGAAAGTGCTCACACAAGGCAGCTTCGGTTTCTACTTCTACATCGCTACCCTATGGACTATACAAACGCAATGTCTCCTCCAAATCATTGCCAATCGAGTTGCCTTGATCATGCCTAACCAGCGTCACGCCAGAATGCTGAAGCTCTCGCTTCTCATCGCCGTCGGCCTCATTAATATCAGTGTCTACATCATCTGGATACCTGCCCGTATGGAGATCAGTCCACTTTGGGTCCGTCTCAACGAGATCTGGGACCGGATCGAAAAAGTGATCTACCTGTTTATGGACTTGGGATTGAACGTGTACTTCCTGTACCTCGTGCGGAGCAAGCTGATCCAGCGTGGCCTGCAAAAGTATCAACCACTGTTCAAGTTCAATGCTGCCATTGTGGTCATCAGCATTTCCATGGACGCTTTGATCATTGGCATGATGTCTTTGCCGAACGATCTTGTGTATGTCACATGGACCACATTATTCTACCACGTGCTGACGAATATACAGCTACACGCAGTTCCACTCCCTAGCATATATCGTCAAGCTCAACATCGAGCTCTGCATGGCCGACCTGATCTCCAAAGTGGTTCGCCGACAAGACCGCACCGACAAGCCAAACTCTTCGTCCGACCCATCAAAGCCTGGCACAGACCTCGCATCAAAGAGGCAGACTCGCGATGGCACTGCCTTCCAGCTTTCGACACAAGCAAAGAGCAATGGTGTGCAGACTACTGTGACGGGCAAATCGGGGACATGGAACGACAAAGGCGCGACTCTCGATGATGCGAGCAGTGACTCGTCTTCGGTGTCGGGAATTAACTTCGCTGTGCCTGATGATGGCATCATGAAGACTGTCGCGGTGCAGGTGCATGGTGACAGAGGTCGTGATACGCAGGAGCTTGAGAGAGGGAGCACGACAAGCAGCACGGCTAGGCTGCACGATGATTACGAGCCGCACCATCCTGGAGACAAAGTGTAGTGCAATCAGTGTCCCTTGAAATTATGGTCCTATGGGAAGGACCTTAAAGTGTACCATAACTATACCCCTTCATTGTCGGTATGCAACGAATTATAGAATACATTTGGCTACGAAGCATTCTACTCAGGGTTTCATTCACCCTAGATTTGGCGCGATCCAATACATTATGCCCAAACGACACGTCGATCTGGGTACAGCTTGTTCCGATTGACCATGACACCTCTTCATTCGGAGTCCTGCTCCGCGGCACTCTCGTCCGCTGGCTCCCTCCCATCGCGCCACTCCGTCAACCACCACCAACGCATACCTGAAAGGACTTGGATTTCATTGTCAGAGAGCTCGATTTCTTCATCATCGTCAAGATATGGATCCGCCAGCGCGCTGCATGCAATCGATACCTTCTCGTCCCAGCGCAGCCGATTGTATGGTCGACCTTTTGGTATCTTTTGCAGAGCACGCGGCCAATACTGAGGATGATCGCCGCCGGTCGGGTATCGATTGATGCCATAAATGCCATCAAATCCGTTGTCCTCCAAGACCTCCCACATGTTGGGGACGTCCACGGTCTCGACGAGGAAGAAGTCGAGCTCGTCGTAGTGATGACTGTACTGTGAGGAGCGAGCCGTTTAGAAGTATAGGCCGTCGTTCTTGAGGCTCATGAATTGCTCGGATTCCTGCCAGTCGTGAAGCGTGTTGGATCCGACAATGATTCGCAAGTCGTCTTTGTCCCAAGAGTGATCCCAGTCGTACTCCCAGTTATCATCATCGACGTCCATAACATTGCGGTGCTCGCCCACATACAGTCTCTTGATCTTCTTGGCTTGCAAGATGCGCAAGGCAATGGGCACAAGTCTGCGCACGAGCCTCAATGTGAAAGAGTCGTTCTCATTTTACGGGGCGTAGACCTCATCAATGCAGAGGTGAAGCATATTCAATGAAATTGCGTGCTTGCCGACCAAATCCAACAACATGATGGCGTCAAGATAAGGGCGAGGGCCGAAATCGCTGTTTTGGTAGACGACAGATAAGCGCTTGATGTAGCGAAGAAGCTCTGCGGGAATCTCGAAAACGAAGCCCTTCTCCCAGGTTTCTGGCACCATGCAGCAGAAGTGGCTCTTCGCCATCATCACAGGCAAGGCTTCGATGCGGTATTGCTGGCAGGTGTCCAAAATCGACAGTCTCGCGTTGAAGTGTCGCAGCTCTCGAACCATGACGCGACCGTCGACCAGGAATAGCCCAAGCAATTCTTTGCCGTTATATTCATGCATATGGTCGCCGTCGAAAACGTACTCGAAGATCATTAATCGCAGCTCTGTCGGCAACCGGCCGAGAAGATCGTAAACCATTTCGTTGAAAAGCAGTAGCCAGGCGTTATTGTTGTTGACAAGGTTGAGCGCAGGGCTGATCGTTGTCGCCAAATCTTGTTGTTGTGGGATTGGTGTGTAGGGATGGAGTAAAGTTCAGAAAAGATGATGCAAGGCTGTTGTGAGAAATCGCGGGTCGGCGCTAATGAACCTACATCGCCACACGAGGCTCGAAACAGCGATCTTTCAACCTCAATCATGACGCGAGTCACAAGGCCGCACCTTCGCCTCGCCACTTTCCACCTCAAACCTGACATTCCTTGTGCAAAGCTGTAGAGGCCTTGCCGGACGCTGTAACAATTCGAGAACTTGTATATATGTAGACTTCATAAGCATATTTAGGATCCTCTCAACGGGCAACCGTAGCGAAGTAGTCGGTCAAACGCGTCTGTCCAGGACTATTGGCAGCCAGCTCCAAGTTCCATATCAACGTCTGCCTTAGGCACTCATAATCGGTCCAGGACAACCGAACGTCTTCTGGCTTGGATGTTCGCTCGCCCAGTCTCTGTTGATATCCCGATTTCATGGGAAATGAAAAGTCCATCTGTTCGTACAATGCATGCTGCGTGCCCGGGTCGCACAAGCAGTGACTTGCCGTCGAGCCATCTTGCAGCAGGAGCTGATTATGGCAGATGAAGCATCGAGCGGCCGAGAAGACTAATGCTGGCCACTTATCATCGTGGACCAATGCACCCAGTTGCCGATCTGTGCGAAACACCTCCTGCAATTTTGCTGTTCGGACCAGATTATTCGAACGGTTGGCATCCGCATAATCTTCACCGTGTCTGTCAGACGGGTTGTCAGCCTGGACAGATAGCACTCTCACCATGGACAGGTCGAATGATCTCCGTAACATGTGGAGATACGCCACTCCATCAAGGCGATTCTTGCGTATGTTCTCGTGTCCTGTGACCTCCACAAGCAAGAATTCGGTGAGGTAGAATGTAGCGAGCAGATCCGCCATACGGTTCGGTCGAAGGCGGTTCGCAAACGTGTTCTGCGATGTAAAGCTGGCGCACTTGAGGCGCAGTCGCATGGCAAAAGGTACAATCTCATCAATTCGGCTGTGGTGGAACTCCGCACCATCAAGATCCGGGTCGCCCGATCGTTGATTGTAAAGTATGAGATCAGAGCATACGCAGAGGAACTCGAGCTTCGACTTATACTGGAACACGCGATGAAGGAGCAGCATGATCGAAATGCGATCCTTGGTCGTGAAGTGAATTGATTGCCAGGGAATGGTGATAAACACTCGCTTGAAAAGCGGTATGTATGATGAGGCAGAGATTCTCATCGTCTTCTTAGCTACGGTAAATGGTCTGCGCGGCCAGCCACTCCCGATATGCAACAGCATGTTCCGACCAAGCAGCATCTGAAGTCCTTCTAGTTGGAACTGTCGACAAGTCCCAAGGATCTCCATCCAACGAACACGGAAGATAGAATGCTTGAGATTGTATTCAGGCGCCATGCCTTGCTCATGGTATTCGCCGCTAACAATCAGCTCATCATCTTTGTCGCCCAAACCAATGGCAATAGGCCGGTCCTCGCACACAAGCAAATATGAGAAAATCAGGTCGCGAAGTTCTTGTGGAAGGGATGCAAGCAGATTTTGAGAGGCTTCGGGTTTTCGACCAGGCCCTGGGATGCTCCATTGCCAGGTTGGAACGACATTGAGTCTCGGCTGCCTCATGGTGGTGATGCATGGGATGGACTGTGGATTTCACAGCTGAGATGAAGGCCAGAGAGAAGACCCACTTTAACACGTAGACTCTGTGGATGAAGATCGCCGCCGTTCCAAATTTGGATTAAGCAATCTCTTGGACTCCGCCTGCCAAGCAGGGACGCTGGCGAGCAGCTGAAACGCTGTCGTCACAAGCTTGCGATGATGCCAGGCACAACAACTCGCCTTGCAGTCACAGGCACGAAGCATTTCAGAAACCAAACGTGAGACAGGTTGGACCCTGATGATGCTGCAAGCTGGCGCAGTGGAGACTGCACGATTTAGGATAAGCTCTAAGATCTGGCGCATCGTAAACTGGGGCGTCGTGCGTTCGTACTCGTGATTGCGGCGACTGCTGTGCCCGTGTGTGGCTCCGAATAGCCTCAAGGCTGCAGTACAACGTGTTGTGGCCGACAGCCAGCCTTGTCTTCATTTCGCATGCATAAACTGAACCAGTAATTCTTGAGCATCGCACTGTACGTGTCTGCGCGGTGCTACTTTGTACCTGCTTCGGTGATCTGCAACCTATCGACACACGGGACGCCGTTGACACCTTAACTCGACTTCCCCACATAATCCTCCATTTCGCTCCTGCACAAACGTTGGACAGAGCTTGCCCTCGAGCTGCATACATTGCTGAGCATTCTATCGCATTGATCGCGTTTGCGTGGCCTTTCGATCTCGCACTCTTGGGACACCTGTGAGCTGCGTGGGGCGGGTCGCGCTCGACGCCTTCGCTGCCGCGGCCATGGGGAATGCGACCTCTCGGGTGGGGGACGGGGCTGATACCGTCTATTTGCGCGACCAGACAAGATGTATGACTCCCCATCTTGTAGATTGTATGGCATGCCCGTGGACGCCTTGCTGACAGCATATCGTAGTCTCCATCGCAGCGCTCACCATCACTAATTCGCGAAATCGGACATTGCTCTCGATATCTCCTAACGAGTATCCCGCGACGAGATATGTAGCCAAGCGCGACATAGGCGACGATGCGCCTGTAGAATATGTGCAGGTGCGTCAGTACCATAGAATACACGCGCTGGCATGTATTGACATGTGACAAAGGACCCAGAGAATAATCCCTCACAACCTCCGTCGTTCCTGTTACGGCTTGCGAACGACGATGAGCTCATATTCAGTTTCACGATTATACTACGACAGACAGCTACTACCGCGAGTACAGACAGCGGTCCTGGCTCGCCCTCAGACACAGCTATTAACGGGCTGACCTTCCTCTACGCGCCTACCTCTAAAGACCTCGACAACCTCATCACGAAAGAACTACACGCCGACCCAAATCTCCACAAGAATAATCCAAACGTCCATTTGATAGGTGACTATTCGACGACTGGCAACCCATCAGTACAATTCCAGTGGACATGGAAGTGGCGGCCGCCGAAGATAGCAGAGGACAGAGGAGGAGGATGGCGGAACTGCTGCAGCTTCGTGGACTATGATCAAAGAAATCACCGACTGAATCCACTTGCGATCTTCACATTCTGGGTACAGAATACGCAGAAGGCATTGTCTAGCCCCAAGATACCTTCACCGCGGCTGGATGTGGCAGGACCAGTCAAGCTGCGTGTACCCTCTGCTCAGTCGATCGATTCACGCGTCAGCGACTCGGATGGAGGCACAGAGCCAAAAGATGGGCCTCCTTTATCGCCCACAATCGAAGCGATACCTGAGGATGGATTGGGCTTGATGCCAACGATGACTGGCACGACGATCGCGACATCGACGGCAGCCAATCCTGTCAAAGTTGACGTCTCGTGTCAGAAGCCTGGTGAAGATGTTAGCATGTCTGATGATGGACCTTTGTTCAGAGCTACCATGAAAGCAATGGAGCAACGCACAGGCAGCATGCGAGCACGATGGAAACGCGTACTTCGGAAGGCAGAAGAAACCTCAATGGCTCAGCAGACGGCCAACAACTCGATCGCAGGTCTGATCGACGCGTTACGCGATGCGTCAAGCTCAAGCTCGAATGCGGTTCGGCCTGCGATGGAACACTATTTCGATAAGATCGCCAAAGAAATCCTCGCGTACGAACAGCAGAATGCGCGAAACATCCAGAAAATGATCATCGAGCCGATCGCCAAACTCTACAACGTGGATATCAAACAAGCCGAGAGCAAGAAACGCGACTTTGAGGAGGAGTCAAAAGAATACTACGCGTACGTGTCGCGCTACCTAGGTCAACGACAAGATTCTCTCAAGGAGAAGAAACGCGCAGAGACGGACTCGAAGTATCAGAAGAAGAAACGCGATTTCGAGCTGAAGCGCTTTGATTACAGCAGCTTCATGCAGGATTTGCACGGTGGACGGAAGGATCAAGAGGTGCTCAGCAATCTGACCAAATTCGCCGAGACACAAGCGCAAGGCTATTTGAAGACAGCGAAGAAGATCGAGGAGATGTTGCCACAGCTCGAAGCGCTGATTCTGGGCGTGAGGGAAGCGGACAAGGACTTCCAGCTCCAAAGAACAGAACGAGAAGAGAAGAGACGCGCGTTGGAGAAGGGTGCAGGTGCTGAAGGTCCATTGCCGTCCGGAGGAGCCTTGTCACAAGCACTTCAAAATGGCAGCGGATTGGGAAGATCGGGCAGTGTCTCCATGCACACTGCGTTGGGATCAAGTACGTCCACCGTCACCGCAGTGACCCCTGCGCAAGCCATTTCTGCACCTTCCTCAGCACTCACCGAACCTTCCACCACGATATTATCGAGCAGTCCGGGCCAGTCGAGCAAGTTCAAAGGCATCCGAGATCTGGAAGAGCGAGATTATTCAACCACGAACCTGGACTCCAAGGACGGACAGAAGGGCAAAGAGGGCCTTGTGTGGGCTATGAGCAGACCTGGAAGCCATGCTGATCCGAAAGGCCTAAACAAGCAGGCGTGGCATAAGTACGCAGTCGCGCATGATATGACGACAAGTGTTTGCTAACGAGGACGCAGATTCTGGATTGTTCTCGATCAAGGCAAGCTTAGCGAGTACACTGGATGGAAAGAGAAGCTTGACTTGCACATGGACCCGATCAACCTCAGAATAGCTTCAGTGCGCGAAGCACGCAATGCCGATCGCCGTTTCTGCTTCGAGATCATCACGCCGTCCTTCACGCGAGTATACCAAGCGCAGGGCGAAGACGATATGCGCACATGGATCAATGCTATCAACAATGCTATGCAAGATGCCGTCGAAGGCCGTGGACTTTCGGAGAGCGCACCACGGGGAAGCAGCGGTAGCTTCAATAAGGACCTCGCCTCTGTTCTCACAGGCAAAAGTGCATCGACGAGCCATCGCAGTGGTGCCGGCTACAGCAGTAGCAATAAGACTGGAGTATCTCGACATGCGACAGTGGGCGAGGCGAGACCGGCAACTAGAGCTGCGCCTTCATCGGAAGTGTCTGAGTCTTCCCAGCGACTGATCGCACAACTACGTGAGAACGATCCTGCGAATGCCCATTGTGCAGATTGCAGCACCGATTCACGCGTCGACTGGGTCAGCATAAACCTGGGCATCATTATCTGCATCGAATGTAGTGGCATCCACCGCTCACTCGGTACGCACGTCTCCAAGGTTCGCTCTCTCACGCTGGACCCGAACAGCTTCAACCCGGATGTTGTGGAGATCCTAATGAAAGTCGGCAATCGCGTATCCAACGCTATCTACGAAGCCAAGATGGAGCGAGGCACAAAGCTGAGTCCTCAGGCGAATCGCGAGCAGCGACTTCGCTTCATCAGCATGAAGTATGTGGAAAGAGCCTTCGTGCTACCGATTAGCAGCACGTTGTCACACTACGCCAACGCAGATGAGACTCTACTTGCGAGTGTGAAGAAGCACGATATCCCTGGTGTCGTCTACGCACTGGCTCTCCGAGCAGATGTCAATGCACTGGACAGAAGTCGAGGCACACACGTTGTTTTCCTCGCCTTGATCGCGGCAGATCCGCTCAGTCCGGCAAGTGTGAGCCCCGCTGCAAGTCCAAGGAATAGCATTCAAGCGCCGTCAGCTTCTGCAGCCGGTTCTGATGGTAAGAGAAAACCGTTCGCTATGGCAGAGTTTCTGATACAGAACGGCGCTGAGGTGCCTAACACACTGCCGGCTATCCCACTCAGCCCGGTTGCGAAAATGTACCTGCAGATGAAGGAGGATCAGCGACTTGGTCGCAAAGCTGGATCGAATGCTTCAACCGCCACAGCTGTGCCTTCGCAACCATCGATCGCAATAATTCCTGGGCAAGGTCAGGCAGCCAATGGGTTCGATGACGGAATTGGAAGTGGTGGCGATACAGTCACCGCGCTTCCAACATTCAGTGCAGAAGAGGCGTTGAGGAGGAAGAGGGCTAGTGCTGGAGGACGCTTAGTGAAGAGCCCGCCTGGTAGCAGTGCAGGCTCCTCGTAACGCGTTCCTTCATCATCCATACTGTCAACAAGATTAGACTGACCTGTCGTGTTCCTACAGAATTCAGGGCAATCGACGACGCTCTTTGTCGGCTGATGAGGTGCGTTTGCGGGGGTTTCAATCGCCTAACTTGCATGAGTGGGAGAAGATCGTTCTTGGTTGGATATGATGTTTTCACGGTTCAGCGATGGTGAAGGAGGATCAGTTGTAATGGTTGGCCTGGTATTTGGAGGAAATCCTTCTGGATCAGAGCCTCAAGAGAGGTGTATTATTGGAAACAGCTTGCTTGGGCTGGGGATTGGTTGGTAATGAGGATGATGTTCATGACTGGGCTGGAAGCGTGAGCTAGGATGGTAGAACAGTAATGAGAAGATGCAAATGCATCAAGATGAAATCATTGATCGCGTCAAATGTTTTCGTTCATTCTTTATGTACGTGTATCGTGCAATGATCGTCCTGCTCCAAGGCTAGTAATATGTTCTTCGTAATCTCGCCAGCACTGCTTCAGCTCAACCATTCAAGCCCCACTGTCCCTCCGAGCATTCCTCTTCGACAAAACCACTTCCAACTTGCCCAATGTCAAAGTAAAGGTATCCATCGTCTTATTCTCAATCGCATCAAAATCCTCATTCGGCGCAGCCCGAACATCAAACTTGTGCACAATATTCGCAGCCACAGTGCGCATCTCCATCATAGCGAGGTTATTGCCAATGCACTTGTACGAGCCGTAGCTGAAGGGGATGAAGGCGCGCTTGTCCTTGATCCACTCAGCCTGGTTTTCATCGTACCAGCGCTCCGGCATGAACGACTTGGCGTCCTTGAAGTAGCGCTCGTCGCGTTGGATGGTGTGGATGGGCTGCCAGAGGATGATATTGCCGGGAATGTACTTGTCGCCGATTGTGATGCCTTCTGGCGGGGTTTCGCGCTGGACACCAGATGGCACGGCAGGGTGCAATCGCAGAGTCTCGTTGATGACGCCGTCGAGGAGCGGGATCTCCTTCACGTCGTCACAGTCAAGTAGGTCTTTGTCGCCGACTGCTTCGTCGATGGCGCGTTGGAGACGCTTGAGCAGGTTTTGATCTTTGCAGAGCTCATAGAAGATCCAGGTCAGTGTTGAGGCTGTGGTGTCTGAGCCAGCGACAATGACGAGGCGAGCGTCAGCGGCACGGCTGAGTGGAACTTCTTTGTCGTTTGGATCAAGCAGGTGAGTGAAGATGTCCATTTCCTTGGGCGTTTTCTGCTAGCGCGTTAGCTACAGCATTTATGATTTTAGAACGTGTGTTTACCTTCTTGCGCTCGTACAGAACATCGGTGCTCCAGTTGATGAAGTTCTGAATATCTTTCTGCAAAACCGGTAGGCGAAGCATCAAACTGGTAAGCCAAGTAATGTTGCGGAAGAGACCGAGAGCGATCATAGAAGCATGAAGCGTCTTGATGATGTGGTCCTCCTCGCCCTTCTCCAGCATGCCAAAACTTTTGCTGAAGCCAATGTCGCCCATGACATCGAAGCTGTAGAAGTTAACCCACTCGTTGATCTTTAGCGTTTTGCCGGTACGTCCTTCGAGCTGCGAGATGAGCTTCGCGGTGTGTCGGTTGATGCGTGGTTCGTACTCGCGAAGAGTCTTGCCGTTGAAGGCCTTCTCCCACATCTTGCGTCGTTCCTTGTGGTCTTTCTTATCGCGGGTCGTGTGAAGAGAGAAGCCCTCGATATGTTCACCAGCACCGTACCAGATACCCTTAGTACACTTTGTCGTCACACCATGGATGGCTTGAACAGCATTCACATCTGCGATAGACATGTCTCGTGGGCCAAGTCGAACATAGTCTCCGTACTTCTGATGGATCTTCTCCACCTCGATGAAGTATCGGACCTTTGGCGTCGTGATTGCGACATTGTAGAAGTTCGTGATACGTGCCATGAAAGGTCCTGGATAGTGTCTCAAGCGGTGAAAGAAAGCTCGGTAGATGACAATGCTGGTCAACAGCGTGCCGAAGTAGAGCTTGAATGGCTGCCACGCCAGAGAGAGTGCTTGACTGAGAGTATCGACATTTCCAGCAGCCAGCAGCAGAGAGCCGATCGAAATGTAGACGAAGAACCAGCCCGTCACATAGAGGTATGCCTGGTAGTCTGGTTCTCCCTGAGCCAGCACAGCATGCGTGCTAAGAGCAAGAATGATGGGCAAGCTCTTCGAGTCGACAACCTTGTCCCATTGCTGTGACTTGAGGGCGGTGGTCAACCCGCGGAGCTCTGCTTTGATTGTGTCCATGGTCGATTTCTCTCCAGAACTTCGAAGTCAAGACTTGCAAGAAGCAAACCAAGCATTGCATACCAGGCTCTGGCGACAATATATGGGATATGGACTGCCTACAGGGAGGCATACACTTCTCGGTTATGGCCGAATAGTATCATCGCATTATTCGCTTCAAGGTTGCCTGTCTCGAGCCCTAAAGGCATCCAGCAGATCGTTCAATGGCATTCTATCATGTGTCTGTACTTTCTTCGGCGGTCGTGTTTCGAGATACATGTTCGTGGTGTGCATTTTGCCTGACGCGATGAGTCAACTGTCGTTGTTGACTCGAGTCGCATGACGGGGCAAGGGGATGCAAGGATGGTGAGTGTGTGCCCATTGGAGACGAGACAGATGAATACAAAGAAAGACTTCGTGGGGTCCCCGGATCTCCAAGGGAGATGGCGCCATAGAGGCTTGGCCGCTCAATCTGGTATGGTTACCGGCTGTGTCAGCTGCCTGTGCTGAATCCTACGCCTTCGATACCCATGTGGTTCTCAATATACTCGCTGGTAAATCTGGCTGGTGAACTCTGTTGTCGCCCCGCACGTCGATCATCAGAGCCACTTATCACTGCTTTGTACCTCTTATTGAGGCCAGACCGAGGCTCGTGCTATGACAGATAGGATATGATCTACAGTGAAGGACAGATTTGCGACAGGTATTACACTTCTTCATCTCGAGGGGAGGCTGCATCTCTCCCTTTTAAGTATAGACTCATTTGTATTGGGATGGGTATCAGTCTGGTTGACATGTTTGAGCATAGGTGTGATCCGGATGTTATCCGAGAGTTTTGTCGCTGGATTGAGCCTACTTGTGTGCTTCTGGTTGAAGCTCTCGTTCTCACTATGTCGACGTCGCCTCCCCACGCCGTAGGGAAAGATCTCTGACCAGCATGCTGTATCAGGCCCTGCCAGATCACCTCCGGGACTTATTCGTCCTGCTCATACTTTGCAAGGCTCTTCCGATGGCTTTTGATGTATTTGACGCCACCGGTGAGTCGCTATTTGACCTGTCTAGACGGTCTCGCTTTCATGCCTAATCTCCTGGTAGCGTCACAGGCCAGAGATTTCCTGGAACATACTGTATCAGGGCTCTGCAGCCAATTAAGGCCACATGCTTGCGAGTCGAGCTTTTCGCGTCATTCGTTTTGTGGCTAGCGGCCTGAGGCTGGGGTCACATCGTATGCTTGCCAATGCGGAAAGATATTCCTCGCTGAACAAATGCGGTGGTGGTACGTTCTCGGGCGTGGAGAAAGTCAGTGCCTCTTCTTCATGTTCAGTCTCTGATGATAAAACTGGATGCTGACGGCCCGAAGGAATCTCAGCGATATGCTGCAGCGGCGCATCGTGGCCGTGGTTACCGAGATATGCGGATGCGCCCCAACTAAGTTCATCGTCACAGAGGTACGCGATTCGGCGGACAGAAACCTAAGAAGTAGCTATTATCCTTCCTTGCCCATCTAGGCCATGGGATTGCATTCCACGATACTATAGGGAATCGCGGCCAGGCTGTCTCGCCCTTCAAGTCACCATGAAGTCTCGAGAGCACGACCGCTGTTGCCTCTGAGTCTGTGGTGCACGATCTTTGGACCCTGAGGTTTTCAGAGCTCGCTGTTGCCGCCACAGGCTGACGTAACACGCTGTAATGTAACGTTTGGCTGCGGTCCAGGTTCGATTCTCGACCATGCACATAGTACACCACACTTTAGAGTTCCAGATAGACCAGATAAGCATGCGAGGTTGTTCAATGTGATTTCAGAAAGCGGCGCCCAAATGTGAGCAAAACCGAAGCAGTATTGGTGGCGCTGTGGATGGTGCAAACCGCAAACGTTCCCGCCGCAGCGAAGCACAACGACCACATCCCCGGCCAACACAGCAACATCAAAGAGACCAAGAGAACAAACATTGCTCTTTATCCAGTAGATCATTGCCAAAAAGTAGGGAACCATCTGGGGAAGAATCCGCAGAAGTTCCGATTGAAGAGTATAGCCCAGAATCCGGCAAAAAAAGAGAATTGATTGCTTGCGATTACTGGGAGTTATGCGGGTTAGCCAGTTTTCTTGAATGAGTGTAGCGTAGCGATTGACGAATGGTGGACGGAGCGATTAGAGCGTAGCAAGCAGCAGCGACCGAGACCATTCGAGCTTTTGAGAAAAAGTTGCATGTTTGACCATGATATATGAGATGGGAGGGGGCTTACATAGGTATTTAGTCTCAGGAAGAACGAATTGTCTCTCCATGTTGCTGCTCTCGTGCGTGTTCGTGGTTGTCTCGTCCCAGACATGCATGTATACTCCAAACGGCGGCATCTTAAAGCATTCCAGGGAACAGAGTACGACTGCAGCGATTTGGATCGTTGCGGCAGGCCTGTTGGAATCTCTGCGCTTTGTGCAGGCTTTGTTTCCAGCCCTGGTGGTGTGGGCTCCATGTTTGCCGTGCCAAAGAGCCCGACCACAACTCGGAGTAGCACGTTTCAGCGACAACAACATGTCTAAAAGGCCTCTACAGATAGCTCGGATGGGCCACAGAGCTCTTCGACGCGTTCAAGAAGCCCGGAAATCCAGTCCTAATCATCGTAGTGTCGCTACACACGCGGTGTTGAGCCCCGCTTCCATCATTTGAGCAAGACAACAGGGCTGCGATGCCTTACAACTGCAAAGAGGAGGCTATACAGAGCATTCAGAGGGCTAAGAAGCATCGCTGCAAGCTCCCTGAGGCCGTAGACCACCGCTATCGCCACACGAACTCAGCAAGGGCGTGGTGTTGAGCCCCCACCTTGGCCGCCTGGGCAGGACAACAAGACTTTGTGGCTTCAGCACTCCAAAGAGGAGGACCTACGGGGCATTCAGAATACCAGAAAGCACGGTGGAACGTTCTCCAAGGCTACAGACCATCGAGATCGCCGCCACACCTGGTGGATAGGTGGTCATAGCCCCTCCTTGGCAGCTCCGACCAGACAACACGGCTTTGCGGTCGCAATACTGCAAAGAGGTGGCTGTACGGGACATTCAGAGGGCCAGGAAACACCACAAGAACCTCTTCAAGACCGTAGACCACCGCTGTAGCGAACATCACGCCTTATTGGGGCTCTACGACACCATACTTGGCGCCCCCAAGGTAGACCAGCGGCTCCGAGAGGGCCTTGCACGGGCGGACCACGAAAGAGATGGGCATACAGAGCATCAGAGCATCGCAGACCATCCACATATGCCTCCGGGCGACCATATTCGCAGCATTCGCCGGTACGGCATCAATACAATCGCCTTCTCTGAGCTCCACGCACCGCAGCACCGTCCTCGCCGCCTCAGATCGCCGACAGCCTCTGGAGACATTGCTCTGGCTCTGCAAGATAATTCCTTCTAGCAATGGCTATACGGAACATCTACAAAGATCACACAGCAGCTCTGGCACACCCTAGTCCCAACTAGTATGGTTCGCGCCGCGCTGTCTGCTACAGCCGGTTGCTGGAAGAGTTGAGACTCAAGACCATACATGAGCATCTGGTGGGCATTCAGAAGGCATGGCAGGCATCATGTGGCAGCTGGTTGGGACGTGGCTATACACGAGGGAGCGGCGTATAGGACGAGGCATCAAGGAGGGCTGTCCAAGTATACGGCTATACACGGCCTGGTAGGAGCTCGACGAGAGCACCTGGGGACACAAAGGGGCATACAGCAGTAGGGAACTCCGACACAAAGAGGCTACACACAGATCCCCAGAGATCAATGCCCGTGCGGAACACCAAATGCAAGCCTGCCCAGCAAAGGAGGCAGATGGCAATCTCCTAGTAGCGGTAGTCGGAGGACACCAGGCATGCTCCGTGACACCTGTGTTGATATTCCACCAAGCTTGAAAGAGCTTGGCATTGGAAAGGTAGCTTGGGGAAGGATCACATGGTGCGGGAGCATGCTGGTCGAGTGTTGGACCACCCATGGGCGCCGATGGCGATCCGAAGAGCTACTGATGCTCAGATGACTTCCCAATGACTCTGTTCCGAGATGCCACGGCCGATGAAGGAGTTTTGAGGATCTACTGAACCCAATTTGACTTCCTAATGACTTTGTCCCGGAATGCCACGATCGATGAAAGAGTTTCGAAGATCTACTGAGCCCGAAACGATTTCGCGATGACTCTGTCTCGAGTTGCCACGACCGATGAAGGTATTTTGAAAGGCCACTGAGGTCCAAATGATTTTCTAATGACTTCGTCTCGACTTGCCACGGCCGACGAAGGCGTTTCGAAAAGCAACTGAGCCCGAAAAGATCTCCCAATGACTCTGTCTCGAGTTGCCACAACCAATGAAGGCATTTCGAAGAGCTATTGAATCTGAGAGGATTTTGGAGGCACATCAAAGCTGTCTGAAGCTATCCAGCCTGCTGTCATGTGTTGTGAGATCCTGGCCGAATATACTCTAATATCCGCAATCCTCTGAGCGTAGCATTCATCTCAACTCAGATGAAGAGGCCCTGTCATGTTCTGTGAGAGGAGGTGTAGAGCATATCTCACAATCTCAACAGGGATGGAGATGTCATGTCATCGGTGTGAAGATGAATTTCGATGGAAGCGACATCATTGGGGTGATGAATGTCGTTCTCGAAAGGGAGATCTGGCTTGTGCAGTGGCTTTTTCCGGCCCGTCGGGATGGCGGGCTGGGCTGGATCGGGGTGGGGAACGGCCGGATCTCCTCCCAGCCTCCCCGAACAACGACATTCCATGCTCCTGTTCATCGCAGAGACATCTTCATAACTGTCGCAAGCATCGTCGAGCGCCCTTTGACATCATGATCGTCTCAATGAGTCGATGCGCGTTGCGACGCGCCGCCGTATACACGCCTCTGGCGTATTTTGCTGTGCCGCCGACATGATGCAGTATACTTCGAGTATACTTCCATCGAACCATGTTGCTTTGCCCGTTGTTCTTCTGGAGCCATCTTCGTGCCATTCTCGCGCCTTGAACATGTGCTCCAAGCTCTTGCATGACTTCCGGCAATGACCCGATTCTCTCTTCTCCAAGCTCTTTCTGCCACAGATATGCCTGAACCTCGCTAGCGCCGGATCTATTTATGCTATAGCTGTCAACCAGCGATACGCTTCTGGTTACCCGGCCTGCGAGCGCGCCGAACGTGGAGTGCTTGGAGTCAGGGCTCTTCTGCCATGCATGTGCTTGTTGCAGCTGTGCGCTTTGCCGCCTCTTGCAGTGTGGTATTGTGGTGCCGTTGCGCTGCGTAACCTCATCTACCTGCCATGGTGGCTCGAACTGGGGACTCAAAGCGGGGACTCGAAACGTATATGGTGTTTCCTCCTCTTGCGTATAGCAAACCCCCCTGCGCCGGTGTTGCTATGCTGAGATGCCTAATGCTTGTGGTGACGGCACCCAGCACGGCCGAGACACTCTCCGCTACTTGAATTGTGCCTTGGTACCGACCTCGAGAGCCTGAACGACCTATCCACGTCCTGAATGCCTAGTTTTGCTATGCGAGTGCCTCCTCCTTTCCGTACCCCAAACACCATGAAGCCGGTGCTGCTCTGCCGTTTGAGCCGGCCTGATTTGCATCGCTACTACGGGCAGTGAGCACTTGGACATCGTGTGTACGCGTCTCAAGCCGCTACAGCAGCAGTGCCAGGCTTGGTGTTGTAGTACTGATGCCCTTGGATTACAGCAACGCCGGTGCAGGGGCGTTGGTGGGTGTTGTGGTTGACATGCATTGCTGGCGCGCTCTTGAGGAGGAGATGCGGCGCATCTGCGAGGGCGCTGTGCAGACTGCAAACGCTCCCATTAGCCACGAAATGCTTGGTGTTGCAGAGTGTGGGCGTCGGGCGGGGCGGCGGCATATGGGGCGTAGGCAGCGATAGCGATCGATCTGGCGTAGCTGAAGCGTCTTGCAGCGAAGGCGGCGTGCCCATGAGTCTCTGAGCGAGCCGCAAAGGGCCCGGAAAGCCTTGAGTTGTTTGGTGTTGCTGTATTGTGGCCTGGCGGGGCAAGCTGTGACGGTGGCGCAGGAGGCGTACGTGGCGATAGCGGGCGATCTGGTGTAGCTGGAGCATCTTGGAGTAGATGTGGCGTGTCTCTAGGGTCTCTGGATGAGCCGGAAGTGATCCTACAAGCCTTGGAAGGCTTGGTGTTGCAGCGCCGATGCCTAGCCTGCGGAAGTGAAGCCCCGATGCGGGGTGTAGGCAGTCACCGCGGCTCTTCTGGCGGTGTAGGACCGTCTTGGAGTGTTGGCAGGGCTTCTCAGAGGTCAGTAGACGCGGCCGCAGCTGTTCTATAACCTCACAGAAGCCTTGGTGTTGCTGTACAAGTGGTTATGCGTTGGTGTTGCGGCTGAGGGGTGGGGTGGAGGCGTCGATGTGGGCTGCTACAAAACTTCTAGCACATTGTAGAGCTTGTAGAGGGCTTCAAGAGGGCTCTGAGAGGCGACGCACACTGCCGAAAGACCCATAACACGCGTGGTGTTGCTGCAGCGGCCGTTGTTGGAAGAAATGTGCGGGGACCGAGGGAGGCGAAGGCGGCGTTGGAGGGCGTTGCGGCGGCGGAAGGCTTGGGAGAGCGCTATGAGTGCTTGCTGGGCGTCATTATATGCAGTGAGTACGCTCTAAAGACATCCTACAAGCCGTAAAAGGCAGTGCTGATGTGCGTTGAGAGATCAGACAATGTTGTTGCTGCAACACCAAAGGCGGGGGTGGAGATGGAACGCATACCGCCACGACAGTGCAGTACCTGGATTCGTGGATGACCCTGCGGAAGTCACAGAAGCTCGCACAACACGCGAACATCTTGATAATGCCCGCAAAGGACGAATGCAAGCGGTCATACTGCAGAAAGGCTTCATGTTTCTGGAACGGCGAAGACTTCGTGCAGCCTCATGACCACGGGTACGTCGCGATACCATTATCGTTTACATGGTGCGGCGCACATTCACAAAGCAGATCAAGCGACTTCACACAGAGCATGTCTCGGGGTTGCTCATTCCTGATGGGGATGTCGTCTATATCTACGAGTACTGCCGTGAGAGGCCTCCACCACGAGATAAGCTACGATAATGCTGTATCATGATGCAAAGGTCGACTTCAATTGCGGGCATCCATTGTGTGCGTGAGGCATTTGCAAATGCTCTTGGTCAGTCACCGCAGTTGTGCGCGTGAATGCAGATGGAGGCAGTGACTAGGGAAGTAGGGAAAATGATGCATCCTACCATCCTAAGGTACGTACGTGGCAACATTGTTGATGTGATACTATTCTAATACGTTTAAGAGTGCTATATGCTTGCAGAACGGAGATCTCGTCTCAACAATCATCCTCGCATAGTCGAGTGAATAAGTCTCATGGCTTCGATCAAATGGAACTACCAGTAGATGGAGAGGGGAATCACGTAAGGTAGGTTGATCCTACTTAGCCCCGGCACCTCCCCTACACAATTTCCTCCCCAGCAAAGCAAGCAGCCCTTCCTAGGGGGTATCTAGGATAAAGTAAGGAGATTCCAGCAAGAAGACTGGAATCGCCTTGCTTTATGCACTTTTGTTCATGGATATCAAGACGATTTCTGTCCAGTCGACTGGCAATGGCTTTCCCTTTTTGCACCAGAAATGTCTTGGATAAGGAAATGCTGATGTCTCCCAATGCTTACTCCCTCATGACTTGTAGGTGGACTCTCACAATGTCAACAGCAGTACACCACGACAGCCACAAAAACAGCACAATCTTGCATCACAAAGTCTTCCCTGGCTCCCGCCTATTCGTCGTTCATGCTGGTGATTCCCATACTTCAATTTTTGGCTTCGCGGAGAGCAGGTGAATGATGCACATTGACTGCTGGAGCAGGCTGAGTCCAGATTGTTGGGTCGTGGAGGCGAAGGGCAGCGTTGCAATTGGCTGCATGGCCAGGGAGGCGGTTCTGCCATGGTCGTTGGATCGAGCCTCATCGATGAAGCTACAGGCGCAGCAGCACGGCCCAGTTGCTGCATCGGAAAGAGCCACTATCGCTCTTGCCCGCACAGCCACTGCTCTGACACACGCTCACGGCATTTGATGAAGGCTTGCTTTACTCCAATGCACACAGGGTAAGACAGCTTCATACGAATAGCAGCTTGTTGTTCATGGATTGCACTGCTTCCGCCTTGTTTGCAGTTCGGTGCCGTGCAACTTCGTTCTTGGAACATCTCTGCAGCAGGCCTCGAGGAGACAACCACTGTTACGATCGCCCGCTCAGAGTCTTAGCATCAGTACGCAATCGTGTGCTTCAAGTACGCCCTTTGCCTCAGAGCACCCTAAATCCACGCAGCCAGGCTGTAGTACTCTTCTCGCAAACAGACATCTCCCACATATCCTATCACCTCGAGACCAAATTTGCACCAGAGATCCTGCAACTGCTATCCACCGTCAGCAAGGAAGGCGCTGGAGAAAAAGACATCCGTCGAGCAGCTACGTGTTGAGGTATGTTTCACGGCAGCTGCGACCGAACAAACACTGATCATGTAGCATAGCCCGAAGCTATCCTCCCTTGGCCTCGAGCTTCCTTCAAGACCTCCGCAACTTGAGCTACTGCCTCCGGACACAGGAATAGAGCAATTTCGATCAAGATGCTCAAAGCCATCGTCTACGTTCTCCTCCCGCTGATAGGAGCGGCGTACTTCGCAGACTGTTTCTTCGCGCGCGGAGACAGCCCTCGAGCCCCACCACGACTGAAACCACGAATACCTCTCATCGGGCACGGCATATGCATACTGATCTTTGGCACATCCTATCTTAGGACCTTGTGGACGAAGCATACTGACGAAATATTCACGCTGGGCCTCTTCAACATTCGCGTGTTCCTTGTCAACTCACGACGCCTGATCCCTCTCATACAACGGCAATCGAGCATATTCTCCTTCCAACCGTTCTTCAGATACACGGCCAAGATGTTTGTGAATTGCTCAGACTACACAGTCCAATTGCACGACGATCCGGACTTCATCAGGGAGATCTCGAAGGTCAATAAGGAATCGATGTGGCCTGGCCCTCATCTCGACCATCAAAACTTGCGAACGGTGAACAGTCTGAAAGAGCTATTTGAGAATTCTTTCAAGTTGGAAGATCCAGTGCTCATGTCGCCTTATGCCGTTTCATCAGGCAAGTTATCACAGTTGCTGCAACTGACGGAGTGTTCGGCACGCACAATCCGTTCAGATGCCATCTGGTTAAGGAAGACTTCTGGTGAGTTCACAGCATGTGCTGCATGTCAATCTGGACTGCGAATATCTGCTGACATCTTCAAAGGGTCTGGCAGAAAGGCATGCGCTTCATAGCCGTAGAGTTGTCCTTCTTCGCCAAGAAGAGCATTGCGGCGCGCGAACGATTGGTCAAAGAGCTTCCATGATTACCATCAGACGCGATTTCATGACGCGGGACAACTTGTCAAGGAGCGTAATCGGACATTCGAGGAGGTGAATGCTCCAATGGATGACCTCGCTCGAATGCACCTTTTTGTTGCCGTACAAGTGTTGCCAAACACCGTTCCTACGGCGTTCTGGGCAGTGTTTGAGATATTCTCTCGACCGGAAGTCGTTGAGAGGTTGCGGACCGAGGTGCATCAGAAGGCCATATCCATCGACCCCAATACTGGCAAGAAAGAGCTCGACATCTCAGCTCTCGGAACCGACTGCTGCCTTCTCCTCGCTTGTCTGCAAGAAGCGCAACGACTCCACAGCAACACCTCAACCATACGCAAAGTGCTCGAAGACACCCAGCTCGATGGCTATGTGCTGAAGAAAGGCGATTGATTGTGGGTGCCCACTGAGCTGACACACCGCAGCAAAGAAGTGTGGGGAGCGGACACGGACAAGTATATTCCCGACCGCTTCTTGGGCAAGGACGGCATTGCTGTATCAGCGAACTCGTACTTTGCCTGGGGTTTTGCTCCGCATCTGTGTTCGGCGCGGTAGTTTGCGTCTACTGAGATACTGACTCTCATTGCGATGATGGTGTTGTGGGTAAATATCGTCCCTGCAAAAGGCTGGAAGAAGCCGAAGCAGGAGAATAATAGCATAACCACCGTACAGCCTGCGATTGGGGATCTCAATGTCATCCTGAAGCGTCGAGATGACTGGTGTGGGGATTGGGCTATGGAAATTGGCGACTCCACGAAGTCTAGGGCGCCAATTGCTTCAGGAGGATTGCACAGGGCTGCTGGATAGCAATGAGTATGTCGTTGATAGTATGATCATTCACAATCCCACAGATCTTGGGTATCCTTGTCTGTTACACACGCAAGGCGCACAGCATATGCAAGCTAATCCAAATTCTGCACGCCCCAACTTGGCACTCGCTCCAGCTGCAGTCACCTCAACAACAGCTATCAAGATGAACTTCTCACCATGGACGCAGCGATCATGACTTCTACATTACGAAAGCTGCTCACAAGAGAGAATCATGAGCAAGCCGCTCTGGCGTCGTGCTCCTACGACGCTCTAGACCCAAATGTGGAAAACATTCGCCTATTGACATTGCAGCCTGGGTTAAAGAACGATGGGATAAAGTGCGACTTGAAAACGCTATCTCTGCGACACGGATATCGAGACGAGAAAGGTCAATGGCTGCACAAGTTTACCGCCGTGTCGTGGAGCTGGGGCGAGCCCGGCGAGCCAAAGCGTACGATCACAGTCAATGGTGAACAGCACTCAGTCCCGATCAACATGTTCGATTGTCTTACTGCGCTACGGCAGCCACATGAGTCACGATTGCTTTGGGTCGATTGCATCTGTATCAATCAGCAAGATGCGAGCGAGAAGAATACACAAATTCCGCTAATGATCGATATCTTCGAGAAAGCCTCTTAGGTGTTGATATGGCTGGGTCGAGAGGGGCAGGATAGTGAGAGTGTTATGGACGCTATTCGAAGCGCAGATATGAACAGATTGCAGGATGCGAAGTTCTACAAGGCCCTGACGCGATTGCTACGCCGCCGATGGTTCAGCAGGCTTTGGGTGCTACAAGAATTTGCGATTCCCAGAAATGAGCCTGTCGTCGTCTGCGGTAGCGGCAAACCAGTTCTGTGGAGTGAGCTCGTTCAAGCTTATGAAATTGGCGATAGCGCAAGAATGCGACAGGTCCATTCAATCGAGGACTCGAGGCAGCGTATCAGCAAGATGATTACGAACGAGACTCTCGAGGGCACAGTCGTTCGCTTTCTGTGGGGTAGTCTCGTGTTTGCTCAAAAAGGCCGTTTCTTCCTGGACTACATCATCTATATGACAGCAGAGAGACCGCATTGCCACAATCCAACGATCACTTCGAACGTTTACCTTGATTGCCTTCAAACATTGAGAGAGAACTTCCGACCTTTCGGTATCAGCACATTGTCCAACGCACTCAGGCTATCGCGACGCTCTGCATGCTCAGATGAGTGTGATCGCGTCTATGGCCTCCTCGGTGTCCTTGATAAGGATGTCAAGACTCGTTTTCTTGAGCGCTATCCGATCTCTTACGGTGAGCCTCCGGCCAAGGTCTACAAGGATGCAACCGTCTGGATGCTTGAGAACGAAGGAGCTTCCGCGCTGCAGATCTATGATGTGTTCCCGAGGAACAGCGTCGACCAAAGAAAAACGCCATCTTGGATGCCAGACTTTGCAGATGGTAGAAGAACCTCCAGACGTCTGTTCAATCTTAAACAAAGTGTCCCATTCGATTCGAACCCACGTATCTCACAGGACAAGCGCACGCTTTGGACCAAGTGCATCGAAGTCGACGTAGTGGAGGAGATGCTGGATTTTGATGAAGCGGCCAATCATGCCCAGCGAGTCAAGACCTCGATGTTCGCGTTCTGGGTCGTCAGACACATACTAATCATATCGTTCTGGATCCTGGGTCACTTTGAGCCCCAGAACTTCATCAATGAATTGATGATACGGGCACTGTATGTTGCTGCAACATGCAAGGCGTTCAGAAACATCTCGAGCATGGTGCGGGCCAAATGTGGCGAGGAAGTACTGGACCAGCTCAGCAGGACGCTCACTGGCCGCCAAATCATAGACACAAAGGGAAGGTTCGTGACCTGGAGCCTCATTGAAGAAGAGCTTGAACGCTATTCTCGCGAAAGAATGAACCTCGGAGCTATAGCCAACATGATCATGGTACTGCTGGGCAAGGATGTTACACTGTTCACAGATGCTGTACGCGGAACCACTTTTTTTATCTGCAAGAATGGCCATTTCGGAATCGCCAATGCGAGCGTCAAGAAGGGCGATCGCTTAGTCTTGCTCTTCCCAGGCCCCTTCGTGCCATTCATCGTCAGAGACAGGCAAGAAAAGGTCGAGATGGTGGCAATGGCCGAGATACCTGAGGACGTGCGCCTGAAGAAATTGAGTGCACTAGAATCTCAGCAGGTGGACATTGGGATCGTCTAGTTCTTTCAGCTGGTGTAGCCGGTCTATCAAAGTCAGTCTATTGGATCATGCGCGTTTCGCCTCTTTCGCGGCAGTGCCATCAAAATACTGGCGACTCTCAAATCCGCCCATTCGCCCCCTGACTCTTGTTAAAGCACTCCGGCGGCGTCGGCGGCGGCGTCTCCTCCCTCGGCTCATCCTCCACCTCAATCGGAAAATCACTCTCCTCCACCGTCGCCCACCCCCTCCAACTCCACCCCATC
>AZYM01000174.1:0-41918 GCA_000611715.1 Scolecobasidium constrictum UM 578
ATATGTGCTCCCTGAACGTGAAGATGCGATAATCTGCGTTGGCGTAGTGGGAGGCTGAGACGGCTGTGCGGAGGAATCCGGAGTGCGAGACGACGGCTATGACCTTTTCGGGCCGGGAGTGGAGGGAGGAGAGCACGGATTGGCCCCGAGCGAGGGTGGCGGTGCGGGTGAATGCGTAGGGACCTGTTGTGGAGGGGTAGATGGGGTCGACTTCTGATAGGGCTTCTGAGTAGCCTGGGAACTCTTTTTGCAAGGTTGAGATGGGTGTGCCTGTGTCGCAGGGGGCATCTGAGTTTTCTGTTGGACTGTATTAGCTCCATGCTGTTTAACAGTGTCAAGAGTAAACTGGAACATTCCTTGCCACCCAGCATCCATCTCTACCCTCACGCCTTCTCTCTCCAGTACGCCCTTCAGTCCTCCAATCATCGTCTGAATCGTCCGTCTCATCGGGGAGCAGATCACGACCTCGATCTCCTTGGCCAGTGGTTCATTCTTCATCAAATGCTCGTTCAGCTTCGCACATTGCTCATGGCCTGTTGCTGTCAAGAGTGGATCGTGGAGATGGTAGTCTTTGGTCGCATTGTGTTCGCCTTCTGCATGCCGGACAAGGATGAGTTTTGGTGGCATGTTGTCCTTTCAGCAGTCTGAAAGTAGAGGTCAGATCTTGTAAATCGAATTCCAAGCTCTTTTGCTTCCAACGACTCCAGTCCGAAGTTGACAACCAATGCTTTCTTTGATTCTGATCAGGTCACCGCCTTCGATGACGTTCAGCCGGCTCTAGCAGCAATTATCCGCGTACTTAGGCTGCGGTGTCAAATGACCAAGCAAGAAAAGAGAAACGACACGCAATCTAAGTCTAAAGGGTATCTCACGCAAAATCGAGTCGGAAAAGCAGAGATCGAAAGAAAAGAAGTTGTGAGTCGTTGAGAAAAGGCCCGACAAAGCGGATCGCAGCACTTATTTATCTAGGGTGGATCTCTTGCTGACCCGAGGGTTCGGAACAAGTGGAATCCCCGTCTCGTGATAAGGATGTGGATGCTTGAAGCAGATACTGCAAGAGGACTGATGCATATGCGCTGTGGCTCAGAATGATGATCTGTAGATGAACTCTGTATTCTGCTACGTGTTGATTTCTGCCCTCGAGTTTGCGCCGAACGCTCATTCTCTATGCTAGTATATCCCAGTCCTGTGACTTGCAACCGATTCAACTCCTCGCAGCATTGATGGCAAGGCTTCTTGTCCAGCCAGTATGATACAATAAGCTCGGTACGATCGTCTTTCTTCTCGCCTAGACGCATGCTATGCCTTTGTCTGATGCCTCCAGTTGCAGATTTACTCCTTCATCTTGTCATCCTCATCGTCATCATCGCTATCATCATCGTCATCCATACTCTTCTTCGCCAGCCTCTCAGCCTCTTTTCTCAACTCCTCAGGCACCTCCTCATGTCGTCCTTTTGTTGGTCCACTGAGACTGCTGATCCACGTCATCTCAAGCTCAAACTCCTTGTCCTTGCTGTCCTCGTGCGCGACGTAGATGATGCGTGCGGCCTCCTTGACGCCCTGCTCGAGTGTGAGATTGCCTTCGGCGAGGTTGAGCTTTTCGAGCTCGGCTTTGGCGGCTTGACGACCTTTGCCTGTTGCGGCGCCGTAGTAGCCCTGTGCACGTAATATGAGTATTTACCCCAACAGCCGATTTGATGGAAAAACGTACCCAGTACAGCCCACTCGGCTCGATCATGTACAAGAACGGTCCGCCATGCTTGCCACCCTCCTTCTTGCCGCCTGCGACCTTTGGTCCTGAGCCGACCTCACCATCAACCTTGAAATCTACCTCCGAATCCCAGCCACCGAGAATGGCGGTCATGCCGAATGGTCGCACGCTCGAGTAAAGAGTGTGTGCTTGCACGTAGCTGCCCATGCGATCTGCCAGTGATGCTGTGGGGATGGGTGCCTTGTACGTCTGTCGCCATGATGCCGCCTCATCGCGCGCTCGTGATACGAAGTGTCGGCCGTCTGGAAGGAGACCTGCTGAGACCTGGATGGCACACAATTAACTGATCTGTGCTATCTCAAATGATGCTGCAGTAAGAGAGGTTATTCGTACCACACCGATATTTCTATCCACAGTCGCTATTCTCTTATTCGCGCTCGGCTTCAGCAATTTGCTCGTGACCAGCTTCTCCAGAGCGAGAACCACGCCGTCCTTGCATCTTATGCCGATTGCTGTGCCGCCGTTCTCTACTGCCTTGACTGCGTATTCGACCTATATGTTTTGTGAGCGATGGCGCGGAATATCTTTGACTAATTGGAGTCGTACTTGGAAATTTCGGCCATCAGGAGAGAACACCGAGTTGTTGAGGTCGTAGCCCGTGCCTATCGAAGTCTATATCATCAACACATCAGCATGATTCCAGTCCAGAAGCTCGAGAATTGGTGATGCGGTGACAGTGGAGGCGCACCATGGCTACTGTGTGGGGAGAGCAACGGTCTAATTGTCTTGCAGTGTATCAGCGAGAGCAAGCGGCAGCGGATGAGATTGAGTGAGGGAGCGATTCGTGTTGCGCGTGTTTATGATGGGATCCGCAGCTTCAGGCTGCATTGGCTTCGTAGACGGTTGGAGCTGCGGGAGAGCTGCATGCTTGCCTGAGGCATCAGGCTCCATGATCGCTGACCAGACAAACAAGTACTGGACTTCAAAACTCAGGATTCACATTATCAGCGGCAAATTTTCATTAGTTTTCTCAGCTGCAATGAATGTGCATTGCTTCTCAAGCTCATCTCGTCTTCGCATTGGACAAGACAGTTGGCGATGAAAAAGCAACACAGATGCTCGTTGTTGAGAGTCATCGTACAACGAGACCAACAACATCCGCCTTGAATCACTCTTCGCACAGAACATATTCTCCATCAACATTCCGTCACTTCATCAATCATCATACATCATAACATGCATCAACCGCTCTTCAGAACATATTCGCGTTGCCTCGGAAGCAATTCTCGCCATCAGGCTCGAAGACCGGGATCTTGACCACTTTTGGCTTCAGTTTCGAGACATCAACGTCTGGTCCAACTGCCTCAAAGTGCGCAACAGCAGAGTTCTTCTTGCCATTTTTGCTCTGGTGGAACCTGGTGCCGGTACGGACAGCAAAAGCGAGCTGCTCTTCGGTCTCCACGACTCTCGGGGTCTGCTGGTCCCAGAAGACGAGCTTGAACTTAGGCGCCAAGTCGCTATCTTTGTGAAGGACGTTCAGGAGTATGAACCCAATCGTGAAGGGCTGGCCGTCTACGCGAGCACTCGTGGTTGCTCATACCGCGAAGGTGTGATGCTTCTTGGACTCCGGGCGGATTAGAGCGGAACGGATATCGACGTCGACACGTGCGATGCTCTGTGCACAAAAATCATGATTAGCATAACATGTGTGACAGGATCGACCCAGCTTACGTACCTCGTCTTTCGGCTTCAGAAGGAGGCGACTAGTGTCATCAACCACATGCATGAAGCAAATATTGGGCACTCCGGCAGCCTTGTCGTCTTCGATGAACTGCTCAAAGATCTTGCGATTGAGCTCTCGGATAACCTGACAGAAAAAATCAGCAAACACCAAGCAATAGTCAGTTCATAGACGGTGGGTCAGGACTCACACGATCTACAACCTGACTATCAGTGCAATATTCGATGGTCCTGTGTCGAACTGAGGTAATAGGCTTTACCTGTGCGAAGGACTGGCTTGTCGTCTACGGAGTACTGCTGCTGCTGGACTGGGCGAGTACTGGTGAATCGAGTCTTGTTTGCCAGGGGACTGGCTCCGTTGATGTCCTGTCGGAAGGCGGCGTTGAGGTCGATGAAGTGTTCGCTATGCGCAAGTCAGCATTGTGCTGCTACCTCATAGTCGAACACTCACGCTCTCTGGCGAGCACTCTCTTGATCTGCAGCAGCTTTGTCAGCATGGTCGATGATCGCAGCAGATGTGCCGTCTTACCTGGAGTTCTCAGTACCAGTTTCTCTACCAAACTGGGAGGCCAAGCGGTCGACACAGTCTGCTGCTCGATCTGCTGCCGGCTTACCTGTATACTTGTCAGTAACGGATGGGCATGCTTTGGACCCAACTTGCCTGCATTGGCAGCCATCACGGCTGTGTATTCGATGAAGATGACGAGATGAAAGGGAAGAGAGTTCGGGAAACTCGAAGCTGAGGTTTTGTAGGGTCAACATCTCCCCCAAAGTGTACTGCTTCGCCATGGCAACCGCTCAAACAGAACAGCGAAGAAGAACATCGACACTGTACAAGGGTCCGACAGCATCTTAGTCAAGCACAAGTTCGATTCACAGGCGGAATAAGAAGACTTAAGTTCTGCCAACGTGCTTGTTGTCGCAATAGATTTTGCTAAGTTTGGGATGCGTAGCCTACGCAGCTTCAGACGAGCACTGTGACATGAATCCCGATGCTCACACGTCGTGAACAATGAGCAGCGGCTCCAGTCTACATGGGGTCATGCAACACTTGCAAGATCTGGTGTCCCAGCCCAAGGTACAAGAGTCCTCAACGTTGGTCGATCTCGGATCCGCGCATAATTTCATAAGGATCTAGCAAGACCTCTGGACAAGAATGCATGTTCTTCACGGCATTAGAAAAGTGATCAGTCTACGGTATTGGGATATTTTTATACAACAAAGCAATGCACTACTTGTACCTTGAAGTGCAGGACACATCCAAGGCCTGAGTCTATGGGCATTTAGAAAATGTCGGATATCGGAGCATATTCAACATGGATCTCACCTCCCGTTGTAATATTCTTTGCAGCTTAAGATAATTGAAACATAATCAAAAGGCCTATGGAGATTCGTGCTCTAGCGTGCTGAGCTTTCCATCCATCTGTGGATGCGCGTGGTGACTCCGATGGTCCTCCACGTGGAGCATATGCGTCCCTTCAGGAGAATGTCCACTGTTGAAAAATGAAAATAGAGTGGCTCATTCTGCAATTTGAATTATTGTCATTAAGCAGGACAGTAATACACTAATGTCACAAGGGATATCAAACCGTTCTTCTCATCATCATGTAAGTCCATAGCGCCTTTGCATGACCAACCTCTCCTTCGTAGTCGTGTATCATAGATCTCTTGCTTCCTGCGTAGCCTTCTCTTTAAACGCGGGCCGAGTGAGTTAGGTTATTTCGATGCACGCGCGCGTCTCCTTGGTGCTTGCTCTGCTTGAAGCGGTCGCCGATGCCACGGAAGCCGGCGCGAAGACGAGCGTCAGCTGGTGCATTGGGATCTTTGGCAATCCTGCATGAGAGTGTTAGTGTCGACTATAGTCTGCCGTGTGGAGAACGCGGATGTACTAACTGCTTGTTCGTCTCCTTGGACATAGCGGCCGAGCCTTGCTTGCCCTTGGAGCTCAACCATCTTGGACCGGAGCTGAGGAAACCCATTGTGATTTATTGGTGGATCGATAGCGTCGCAAATTTTTGTTTTTGTGGTTGTGATAGTTTGTGAATTGTTCGTGACAATATAGAAATTATAGCTGGCGCTGATCATAAATATATACTTCTACAGCAACCTTACGAAGCCAACCTTGACAACGACATCATCAGTCGCCTGATGCACCCATGTAAGACACACACGTCTCCGAGCGCGTTATCATTGGCAGATCCAACCACACAATCTTGTTTCTGGGTCGTGGGATCGTCGGACTCGTTGCCAGAATATTCCGGCTACGTCATCGGGCTCGTTGTGCCAGGGTTGTTAAGGCTGACAGCCTTGCGTTCGTCCTCTAGAACACCGTCACTCGACGTAAAAGCCTGGCAATGTTCTAGATACGCTGTGGCTGTGCCTGAAATACTGATGATCTCCATCAAGCTCTTTCAAGTCGCTGGTGGCCCGAATGTCTCGCGAGGTGCACACGCAGTCTTAGTGCCTCAGGCGTCAGGCATCAACCAGATCTCTTCCTTGCCAGCATTTTCGCAAGACCCGACCGCATGTGCAGAACATTATCTTTCTTTGATACAGACTGCTTCAGCAATGTGTTCTCAATTCCTTCATCTGCTGAGCTGCCTATTTATTGAGGGATGCCTCTGATCATCCAGCTGACAATGAATTCATACTAACCTTGCCCACGTCAAATTCACCCAAAGCTCATCGTTGAATCTTCCCACCAAGTTCTTGCTCTGCATGCAGCGGCTCCTCGTTCAATTCGTCTGCCAGACCAGCTCATACCTTACCCATCTACTCTGCAGCCCACTTTCGGATCAACGGCTCGCCATCCTCTCCTGTTCGATTCCACATACCGTGGTTTGGACCGAGCGCATCGAACTTCGCAATATTGTAGCTCATATAGCCATCCTTCGCTTGATGGAAGGTCGTGGCCAACTTGACTGCTTCTTTCAGCTCTTCGTCACTCTCAATGACTCGTTTGTCGTTGCCCTGCCAAGAGCGCCAGAAGACCAGCTTGAGGCCCGGGGTGTAGCCTTGCTCGACCGTGAGGTACTCTTTGAAGATCGCGTCCAACGTCAGTGGTTGACCGTCGAGGCGAGAACCGCTGATCCAGCAGGATAGTGTATGTTCAGCCCAGTCTGGCTTTCGAGTGATGTGGCTCAGAATGGAGATCTGTACACGAGTGATGCTCTGGTTTACTGTCAGCTCCCATCTGGCCACTATATAAAGTTTCGGTCTACTCACTCTCTCTGCCGGCATTGTGAGCAGCATCTCAGTCTCGTCGGTCTTGTCGTGCACTTGGGCAATGGAACGACCAGCATCTTGATCATCGAACAAGTATTGCTCATGGAGGTCTACCATAAGGCTGCGGACATACTGCTAATAGGTCAGAAATCAGGTGATGCACGGACGGATGTCACCTACACTGTCGACAGACTCAGCATCTCGGAGAGCATCGGTTTCGTCCATCTGCTGGTCTTATAGCTCTCGCGGTCCTTCGCTACCACGACTACCAGTTGAGGCTGCACTCACCGTCGCGACGCTACTTGATCGCATGCTGCTCGACTTCTTGCTGATGTAGTCATCGTCGCTGTCCTCATTATCTCCAAAGAAACCGTTGATGGTGTATGTCTTTGGCTTCTGGGCCGGTGGCAGATTGTCTGTCGAACATGTCAAATTTGGTCTAAACAGTAAGTCGCGCTTCACTGACCTGGATCATCAGATGCAGCTCTCTTCTTCGACGTCTGAGCGAGTGCCCAAAAGTCCTTCGAAAAGATCGAGTCCCATTTCTGATGACTGGCTCCTGCGAAGTCGTCAGATGCTGGACGCGACTTTGGTGCAAATGTTGTACCCGAAATAGCTGCCATTGCTTGTCTTGCTGCGCACTCGTGGTATCAAAGACCAAGGTGAAGCGAAGAAGAAGCCGACCGGATCGTTTCTCTTATACACTCCTCGCTTCAATCCAGATCTGAGAACCAGATCTGCATCTGACTCATTCTGGCGACAAAACTTGTTTGCCATAGAAGTGAGCCTACCTCGAAGCTCTAGCTGTGCTTCTCATGCGAGCTTAGTGCGATGGAACTTGCATTGCGCCGCAGATTCAGCTTCATGCAACTTCACTTTCGACTGAAAAGGACACCAGCGACACACATCATGTTCTTCCGACACTTCTGCCTTCAAGATGAGCAGATCTCAAAGCTGCGTTTCAAATTTGCTTTTATGCCTTCCATCCTTCACTTTCATCATCAACTGGAGTGTTGGCAGCGACGATGGCGATCAATCAGGTCACGCACTACGAATTCTTCCGCATCGAGTCAGCGGCCTCTCGATCGGAGCCCAAGGAAGATCAGAGGATCGCGATACCCTTCTTCGGCGGCCCGAAACTCGAGCAGTTGCAATTTCGCGATGCTGAAGGCGCTACGCACACCATGGATGAGCGCGACAAGCTTGCCGAGCTGCTAGACAGAGCCCATGGATCGCGCAATCAAGTTACGATGTCTCCCGCTATCGCCTTGCAGATGCTCAATATCTCTGCCCGGCAGTGGGAGGATGCGCAAGGTCTGCTTCGAGTGGGCATCTGGAAAGCCAATCATGAGACAATGCCGGACGTTCTCAAGCGTGGAGAGCGCTTGTTCGACAAATCGCTGCGACACAAATGGAACGAAATGGCGTACAGGCAGTTGCTCAGGCGTCCCGAGCATATGGTAGACTGGACAGTGCCAGATCAGCATTTCCAGCCGGAGAACGGTTATCGCTTCGTCCTAGCAAGACAGTGGTATGATGATTTCTGGATGTCTGTCATGGCGAAAGAGGCGAAAACTTTGTCAGAGCGATTCGAAGACATTCAGTCGAATGCTTTTGCGCGAGCAGATCAGATCATTGAGCAGGCTTGGTCAATGGCCGGCAAAGTCCGTTCTCCATCTCAGAATTCGCTTGACACCAGCTGACTGGGATCACAGTATACACTCACACGATAGATGGGAGAGACGAAGATGCGCTTCAGGATCGAAAACATCAAGGACAACCTCGACATCCCAACCTCTTCTGGCGTACGACCTCCAATGGACAATATGATCATTCACATCAACATTCTCGTCACGCCTGCGCAGCTTCCCACGACTACAACCACCGACAGCAATGGCGAAGCCGTCGATACTCTCCGTGAGCGCTTCCCACCAGCAATATCCCTCTTCGGCTCGGAGCTCATGGAGATCGATGTCCCCGGCACGGATACGCACGACTATCTCGCCAAATTGCGCCACGCCATCGAACACGACCTCAGCATTGATTTCGCAGAGCACGATGTCGCGCTTGCCTGGCGCAATCCACGTTCTTTCTGTGGTGAACGCAACCGACTAGTGCGACTCCGATCCAACGAAGATGAGTTCAAGCTCGTGCTCAAGCAACTCAGGAAGAAGCACCTCGTCGAGCCAGGCGACCGGACGATTTATCTCTATTTGGCTTCCGCGCATGGTGAGGAACTGGTTCGTGAGAACGAACATCCTGATTGGCCCGAGGAGTACGAGATGAGTGTCGCGATATCTACCGCGCCTGGCAAAGAACCGAAGAGGAAGCCAGGCCATGGGTCCTCGAGCGCTCCGAGCACTCCGCAGAAGAAGAAGCGAGCAAGCAAATCCCGTCTGTAAAAGAGAAGATTGGCGGACATACGATAGGGCGGCTTACTTGACTTACTGGACAGTGAGATCTGAAATGGATCCATCATTCGTTCTGAATTGACTGCACTGGTTTGGTGCAAAATGCCATTGCATTGTGTCGCTCATAAAAGTAGTGTACATCTTTGCTTGTGAAGGAGAGACATCAAATGAAAACCAAGTGCGATCTATCGAGCATGAGTGTCAAGTTTCCTAACTTGTCGTGATTAGTCCATCTTTTATTGAGCGCCATTACATTTCCTTGTTCACCAAGGTAGTTGAAGTCCACGAAAGCCCATCCAACGCCAGCGCAGTCCGACCAGATTCCATCTGAATGACGCCACCTGCAATACCAAAGGGCGAACCCAATACCAAGCATTAAATATACTAGTAGCTGAAGACCATGATCGAAGGGTTGAGAATGAAAGGTAGCAGAGCATGACTCGCAACACTGACCGCAAGCGGCACGACCGCAGTCGCACCGCTGATGTCGTACCCTCGTGGTGCGAAGCAGCCCAGATAGATCATGCCACCTACAATGATCACAATGACCACATATAGGTACTTGAACTGTTTGAAGATCTTGGGCAACTCCACGAAGAAGTTTGACTTCTGCGCTTCCTTAGAAGTGGCACCCCACTGCTTGTCGATGCTGCAGAGATGCGAGAGGATCGCCAGGGTGAGGTGGAAGGAGAGACCGCCAAAGAAGATGCTGAACATGGGCATCCATTTGAAGTTCTCGAAAAGAGCACCAATGAGTGACTTCTGACCAAGACGATAGCGAAGGATGGCGAGTGACACGGGCCCGAGGATGTTGAAGACAACGAGAAGAGAGACAAAGACTGCAACGCGTCAGTATTGTAAGGAAGAATCAGCGTGATCAACTCACTCTTCCATGACTCCATGTAGAACTTGTCAAGCTCGCCGTTGAACCAGCCGACAAGGATGTAATTCATCAGTGTGAGAGTGGCACCCGCAGCCAACGCAAAGTCTGCAAATCGTCAGTTTCGTCCACAAGTCTTCATTATTGCAACATACACGAAGCAATGTAGCCCAAAATCGTGATCTTCGAAGACAGAATCATGTTGCTCCAAAGGAAGCGGCGGAACAAAGGCGTGAATGGACTCCTCGTGAACCAGTATCGGAAAGGGTGGAAGACGAGCTCGCTGCAGCCATAAGCGTACCTGAGGTATGCAAATTAGCATCTGAATTCGTGCCACATCGTGTTCATTCTACTCACTTTTCCCAACGTGCAAGCTCATCATAGATGGTGAGCGATACACCTTCCTTGAACTCGTTGTTGTGGTAATGAGCGCAGCGCACGATGTTTCCGGCAATTTGCAACCGAAGAGCGATGTCGAAATCCTCAGACACGTGGCTCTCGCTCCAGTAGGCGAC
The DNA here is from genome assembly GCA_000611715.1 of Scolecobasidium constrictum UM 578. Taxonomy (NCBI): domain Eukaryota; kingdom Fungi; phylum Ascomycota; class Dothideomycetes; order Venturiales; family Sympoventuriaceae; genus Scolecobasidium; species Scolecobasidium constrictum. The sequence goes on from AZYM01000174.1 coordinate 10,483, forward strand.
ATAGTTGTTCTCCTCCTGCACGCCAACAGACTGCACCGCGCGCCAGCGGAGGAAAGCGTTGTGACCGACAAATGGCGCGACTTCACCGTTACCAACACTAAAGTTGATAGCAGAGTAGACCATATTCGTGAAATATGTGATACCGTTCTCGAAGTAATCGTGCTGGACTTGCATGACACCAGTTGAATGCTGGACGATGGCGACCTCAGGCGACAAGAACATCTCGGCGGCGCCGTATAGGAGGCAGTCGATCGGGACTCGTGTATCGGAGTCGATAATGAGAATCAGCTCGCCCATTCGCACATTGCCAGCAGCCATGACTCGATCATCTTCCTTGAGCACGCGATCGAGACATTGTCGGTACATGTCATCAAGTTGCTCGTCGTCCACATACTCGGAGCCACCATTCTTGATCTCCTCGTCCATCATCTGCTGCAAATATTCCTCGACTTTCACTGCCACGTTGAGGGCGAAGTTCATGTTGCTCTGAGTACAAGTTAGTCCCGAAATGATGGTGCTGTGTTGTTTCACTTACGGCCTTCTTGAATTTACCCTTGCGCTGGAAGCCATCTTTCTCATGCTTTGGACGTGCAACCCAGCCGATGTTGTTGTCATGGTAATAGTCGCGTCGCATCTGTGCTTCCTCCTCACTGATGGCACGCATACCATCGTCGTTGATAAAGATGGAAGCCGTACCGCCACGAGACTCGTAATGAGATATGGCAGCTTTCAAACTGTTGATCGTGGGTTTAATAACAGCATCGAGACCTTCCTTGTACACGGGCATCTGAATGGTGACATGCGGTGGTGCGAAGCCGTCTCGGTATGCTCGACGGAGACTTGGTTTCTTTGCTGAAAATGACCTGCTGTTGCTTTGGACCGACCCGATGGGACCAAAGATCTCGAAGAGGTCGGTGAAGATAGTGATGAGGCTGGGTTGATTCTATTAGCATCTGAAGCACCGGCAAATACCGCAGACTTACAAGAACAAGCCCACGAGGCCCAGTAGTGGCAGTGTGACAAGCAGGATTAGACGCATAGCCTGACCATCATACAAGAACTCAACCAACAGATTGGCTGTCGCAAAACCGAAGAGCAGAACAATGAGGAGACACATGGCCAAGCCAACGAAGACAGAGCTGACAAAGCTCACCGGCCTGTCAAGGGACTCTGGCTCATCATCTGCGGACTCTTCCTCAATGTCATCGCTGATAAAGTCTCCCTTCTCCAGGCATACACTCTTAACATTGCGTTTGGGGTCGGTGGCACCGGTGTCTGCGACTAGGTTGTAGAACGAAGTATTTGCAGATGAAGGCGTCGGTGTATCGAATGGATTCTTGAAGGGTGACACGGCGGACCCCCATACCTGGAAAGGTTTATCAGCTGTGCACATTCAGGACTCTGCTCGTACACATACCAATGATAGTAGCTTCTCCTCCAGTCTCATAGAGTGAGGCAAGATCTGCTGAAGGTCGTCGTGCCACACCAACAAAGTCTCCTCCTTTCGTAGCAAAGCTGCATATTGGAGTTTCTTGAGCTTCGTGGTCAGCACATCCTGCAGGGAATCAAGGACCTGGATCTGCGATCCATCCGTGAGCTGGACATCAGTCTGAGAGCGGTCGAGAGTGGCCAAGATGGCGTTGATGGTGTCGGTGCGCATTGTGAATGCCACTTCGACGTTCATCTTCTCGACTGCAGACATGAGCAGCGGGTTGACAGTTTCAGGGACGGACAGGTAATGCCCACGTCCCTGACGGACCAGGACACCGGTACATTGCTCGAGATTTTGTGCATCCTGGCTGGTGATCCAGCCTTGAGAGCATATTCTGTTGTTCAGGAATTGAATGATCTAGCACTGTCAGTACAAGATCTCAGAGAGTGAGCACATTCGGCGCAGATAGACGTGTATATCTTGCGCGCCGCGAATGGGGCGCCATATTCAGAACAAAACAATCAGGTGTACTGATGTTGAGGATGCAACGAGGTTTCTGAGGCCCAAAGGAGGGTATAGCAACATGCTAGCAACGGAGTAAATCATCAGAGACCACATACCGTCTTATATCTTGTATCCTCGCCGAAGTCATGGGCGGTCAATCGCTTTCGGTTGGAAGGGCGGATAGATCTCGCGCCTGAACCATCTGGTGTACCTGTTCCGGATGATCTCGCTGGAGCAGTTGAGATCTCAGGATCGGACACAGAACTCGACCTTGTGTCTTGTCCGAAGCTGATGGTCGGAGGACTGTCTTGACTGAAGGACGTTGTGTCCGCCATGTGATGAACCTTGACCAGGCACCTGGGACGATCCCTCTGCAATTCCGGTGATACCAAGGCAAATAGTTGCTCGACGATCAAGATTCGGAGATCCGGAGTATGTTTCCGCAAGCTTGAAGAATCAATCTGCAATTATAACGAGCGTCGAAATGAGGGACTGAACAGAAATCTGAATGAATGACTATTAACGAGTGACTGAAACGAGAGAATGTAAAGCAAGAGAGTGTTTGAAGCAGAGTATCAGAGTGTTCAACGGCCTGGCGAGATTGCCATTGTGGATATCTATGCAGGAGCCCAAGGCGGTGCAGGCATGACATCGTCTTCATCAGCGACAGCTGGTGAGGTAAGCCACATCGGTACGCTACCATGAGAGGTCCCGACTATCAGAAGAATGTGCCCTTGGCGATGTGTTCGAGCTCGTGCTGGCCATCGTCTAGAAGAGGGGCCATTCCAAATTGCTCAGGAAATTCCTGTATAGACCAGAAGCTAGCACTATTGCCATGAGGGACCAAGATACCGGCGTACAAACATCCACGTGCAAGAGACCAGGAATAGAATATGTTAAACTTTGATAAGGAGTAGTGCTGTTGTTAGTGTAGGTACGGCAGGCGGTGGTGTGGGATCGACAATGTTACGATAGACTTTGGGCTAGGGATCTTGGCGTAGCGCCACATCTCAACGCAGGAGTCTGCGCGCGTCTATCTGGCGGCTAAGCAGTCGGAGAAAGGCTTAGTCCGATGGTCCTCGGACCGTCAGGCGCTACTCAACTGTAACGCCGCTTGAGTCGGGGAATTTTGCGCCGTCTGGCTTGGTTTCTGACGATTCACCGCGGACTCCACTCCTCATGCCTCCAAGTACGGTGGACGACACACCATTATTCGGATTTGAGTATTACCTGCAACACTGGCTGCTTCGACTGAGGTGTCAAATGTGGTCTTTCTCGATCTGATAGATGCTTGATGATGGCTGTATGAACAGCCACATTGCTTGTGATGCTCGATCGACCTGGAAAACGCCGTACACTACATTCTCAAAAATCAGGTGCGCCAAAGACAAGCCAACGTAGTGAACCAAAAGCATGTGAACGGAGTATGAAAGGATAATTTCAGATTAGGCTAGCGACATTGAGCATCCCTGTAGATTCATCGACGGCGCCTCTCGGCGGCACGTCGCCGCTCGATCTCGTCAACCGCTAGTGCCCGCTAGAGCATGCGCGTTGACCACCAATCCGCAACAACTGCTACAGAGATCCACAGGCCTGTGGCAGACTTGCTACGCAGCATCCCGTCTAATTGCCAGGTATCTCGACATCTCGTCTGATACTGTGCAGAGGATTTCAACAAGCTCAATGGGGTGCGGGCCCGCGTGATCAATGTAGCATTGAGCGAGAGAAGTGCGACATCATCGGCGATCGATCGAAGAATGATTATGAGAAAATAGACTCTCAGTTCAGCTATGGAGAAAAAACAAAGCTCGCAGATGACAACTGCTTCCCAAAAGGTTCTGTAGCGCCTCAGCACAAATTGTTCGAACGCCGTACCTCCCAGTATTAGAGCCAAGTCCCCAGCAAAAGTCTACCAAACGCCAGCCACACTCTAGTTCGTACCTGCGTATCAAGTTCCACGCTAGCGGACTAACACTTGCCCTGCTGCCACATCTTCACACTCTTGACAGTCATGCCCCTGTCGTTGCCCTCGCCCCATGTGGGTAGCCAATCATCGGCGTTGCGGTAGAAGTCCCACTGAGCACTCGCACCAGCATCAAGCCATGGCTTGTTGTCTTTCTTATCTGGGAACCAGCCGTTCCTCGCGCCGACCGCCACATTGAGGATCAGATAGAAGTTCTGATCGAACGGAGCATTCCGTGGCGAAGTTGAGTTAGCCCAAGGGTTCTGCAGAAGAGTCTGGTTTGTTGACTATCACCAAAAGTCAGCTCATCTCAGCCCAATATAGCCACAAGTGCAGGAGGTGACTTACTTGGCCCTGGAACTTGCCGAGATCCCAAAGGCTGGAATCTTTCGGGAAGCCCGTGAATAGCACTTGCACGATCCTGGAATCGAGATAGGTGACGATGTGATCTTCGACCCATTCGATCGCGAACGTGTGGAAGCTTTCTGAGTAATCGGTCCTTCGGAGAACCCTCCCAGCAGTCGTACGCCAGAATGCATCTGTAGCGAAGTCCATGCCTAGCAAAATTGTGAGCAGGTGTGAGTGAGCAGGCTGACTGCAGATTCTTACCCCAGTGCAACGTTGATGTGATCACATCTCGGCCACCAGCTGAGTAGCCGGGGGTGTTTCCGCGGGACTCCATGATGTCGATTTCACCAGACTTTGGCCACTCTCCATAGGTGGAGTTTTCTGGCATCATCCAGATTGCAGGCCACAGCCAGTCGCCTTTGGGCAGCTTTGCAACAACTTCGATCTTTCCGTATCGGATCGACTTCTTGCCTCGTGTGACAAGTCTGGCGGATCGGACTGGTGGGATCATGGTACCCAGGGTCGAATTCGAAGCAATAGCGCAGGAACTGAGAGAAGTGCCAGTACATGTTCCATCACCGCCATTCTTCGTCAAATTGAGGGAGTGGCCATTATAGATCAGATCATTGTTGATGTCTGTCGTCTCGTTTGTCAGGGTTGGCACGATGTGCAATCCTTCCGCATCCACGAATGAGTTCTTGGGATCCGAGGTCGTCCAGTCGAAAGCACCGTTACCAAAGCCATCGATCTGCACTTCGTGGGTCCATACATTCGTGTCGAGGGTCTGGAAGTTGTCCTCATACATGAGGCAGTAATCGTACTTCTTCACTGACCTCACATTCATGAAGCAGATCAGTGCAGCAAGAGCAGCACCCAGGATCGTGAAACCATAGACGATGCGATTGTTGATCTTGGTTCTTTGCAGGCGAGGGTGGTCCCGCCATGGCTGTTCATATTCGCCTTTGAGCTTGTATGAGATGAACTTGTGGTTTCCAGCGGGTCGGTCTGATCCTACGGAACGGATGGAGTATTCTCGTTGCAGCTTTGGGAAAACTTCTTGCATGGGCTTTTGTTTCTCGGACACCACGGTTGCATTCTTCTCTCCCTCTGGTCCTTTCGACTTCCCAAGCAGCTTTCCGAAGACCATGATGATGGTCTAAAGTGACTGAAGTGGTGGAGTCTCGGCAGTCCGGCAGTCCGGCAGTCTTTCGTGGTCAGCGCAGCAGACTGAGCAGAGTTGCGATTCCGGTTGCCCAGTACTTGGAAACTGAGAGAAGCGAGCGTGTGTTATGAACGGCCTCAATTTGTGAGTTGAGTATCTCTTGATGTTTTTCTTGAAGTCTGCGCTCGACGCTGACAATTGGCAACCTGAGACGGAATATACCGCAGGTCTACTCAGTGGCGCATCTCCCTATCAATGCTAAAGCCTCCCGCCAGAAGCTAGACAGATTGTCGATAGTCCACATACTGGGCTATCGTTACCGGCTTCTGGGACAGAGTGGATCGCGTCTTGGGGTGATTTGCTCTTAGCTTGCCATGGGCTTGCAGCTCAAGAGCATCGAGGCTTTGATGATCGACAAGCACCGGTCTCCCACATGGCAACCCCTTGAAGGTTTCGACTGACAGTTCTATGATCTGCAAATTCGTCTAGAATAATTGAGTATCCGGATAATAGTTGTGCATATAATTTTAGTTTCCTGAGCGGGTCCGTGCTTCTAGCTCAGAAGTAGTCCAAGCGCCTAATGCAGGAACAGACGGTGGACTGCATCGCGCTAGTTTCGAGATCCAGATTTCGCTCGATCAAATTTCTCGATGCGCGACGTGACGTCAAATCCTTCTGGCCAAGGTAGACTTTTGTGGCGCTCGTGGTTTTGCATGCTTTGACACACGGACTGCAGCCACCGTCACCGCCGGCCAAGCTCACAACAACACTACCAAACACCATCGAGCATAAATTTAGCGATGGTGAAATTACATGTCGTTGCGCTATGCCTTCCCAAGCGATGCGGGCTCTGGTACGGCTGAACAATTCTGCTGCGTGTCTGTGGAGGCGAAGCGGCAGCGTGCTTGCGTATCAGGAGATCTAGAATTGGCATGAGTAGGTGGTCGCAGTGGATAGGAGTGTCTCGTGTGCGAGTGCAATTCTTCTTGACTTTCACACTTTCTCAACTCAACTTCTTTCCTTGCCATCATTCGGTCATTCTAACCATAGTCACTCGTTCTGAGTTCCATGCGGCGATAGAGCGTACCATTCCTTTGGCCTCGCCGTATAGTCATTCGTTATAGTCCCTCCTTTCATGAGTTTTCCATGCATCATTTGATCTTTCCTAGCCTAGTGATCGGCTTCGCTTCGGCGGTGAGTGTTTTTCATGACGAGATTTCTGCACCTCGGTCTCAAAAATTGGAGCACCGTACTGATCTGTCGAACGTGATAGTCGCCATTTCTTGGCAGTCACAGGAATTATGCCCGAGACGTAGCTGTTGCACAGGACATCCCTTCGAGTTGGTCGTATGCCGGATGTCGCAGGTAAGGGACCATACCGCAGTCGTATACATCGACACCGCCTAACAGCACAGTGATGGCGTCGGGTCGCGAACCTTGAGCGGAGCGCAATGGTTCGATTCGAAAGTAAAGCCATCCACGTGCATCAGCTTCTGCACTGGTAAAGGCTTCATCTATGCAGGGACAGAGTACTCGGGTATGTTGTCGCCAATGTCGGTTCTGAGCACTTGCTAACAGAGGGATAGTCTGTCATCTATCGGCACTGGTATTGCATGAGCTGACTGTATAAAGAATCAATGTTACTGCGGCAACTCATTCGGTGCCAGCACTGCTGAGCCGGAGCAGGATTGTCAGATGCCATGCGATGGTGATTCCACCCAAGCATGTGGTGGACCGAATCGCATCTCGGTCTACTGGAGTGGTCAGGAGCCTCCTCCCGCAGCGGTCACGAATCCTGGTCCTGGAAATTGGACATCAGTCGGATGCTACGAAGACTCCGCTGAACGGACCTTGCCCCAACAGGTAGCCACGCTGGGCGGTGGTCCAGAGATGTCTGTTCAGACTTGCACGGACGCTTGCTTCCAGGAAGGCTTCATGTACGCCGGTATTGAATACTCCTCGGAGTGTTGGTGCGGCAACTGGATCAACGGCAAGCCTGCGTCTGATGGTCGATGCAACATGCTTTGCAACGGAAATTCCGGCGAGTACTGCGGTGGATCTTATGGCCTGAACATCTATGGATATGGTCTGCCAAAGCTGCCTGTGGAATGTCCTCGATGGGATCAGTACAACGAGACGCTTGCTGATGGTTCCATCGTCTTTTACGAATGTGGCATCGACCATGCTGGCTTCGACCTGACCATGACGTACGAACAAAGCTATGAGAGCTGTGCGACCACCTGCACGAAGACGTTCGGATGCCAGGCCTTCAGCTGGCGCCCGCCACAGGGTGGCCCATGTTACATGAAGTCCAGTGTTGGAGCATCAAACATGGATAGCGGCGTGTGGGGCGGCCGTGTCATCAACTCTAACGCAAAGGCACCAAGCACATCCAGTGCAGCCCCGAGTGCGACAGTCTCGGCAGGGCCACGGCCAGTGCCTACGGGACCTCTCGCATGTCCAGAATGGGATCAGGCAAACTTCACAACCTCCGATGGCGCTGTGTTTCTGTCTGAGTGCTTCAAGGATCACATCGGCGCAGACCTTAGCATGTCGTATGTGGACACCTATGGCGAGTGCGCTGAGTCATGCTCGTCTGCGACTGGCTGCCGTGCTTTCAGCTGGGTCCCTCCAGCACCCGGTGGAAAGGGTGGTCCGTGCTACCTGAAGAGCTCTGTTGGTGCAGCATACGATCATGCAGGTGTTTGGGGTGGGAAGCTTTTGGCACTTGCACCACCGAAGCCGAGTTCATCTGTGGTTTCTGTCAGCATTGCCTCGAGCTCCTCTGCGTTCCATGAGTCTTCTGCTTCTTCGGAAGTTATCTCAGCGGCTCCCTCGAGCAGCCACGCCGTCGAGAGCAGTTCAAGCTCAGAAGAAGCTTCAGCTTCATGGGAAGCGAGCTCTAGCATTTCCACATCGCCATCCGCAAGCATCTCGTCAGAAATGCCGAGCTCCAGCGCAGAAGCGTTGTCATCCAGCGTCTTCTCGTCCATCGAAGCATCAAGCTCGAGCTCCATTCTGGAGCCAAGCTCATCTGCTCCCGCTCCATCTTCATCTGCGGTTGAAAGCTCATCGTCCATGGCTGAGATGTCATCATCCACAATTGAGAGCTCATCGTCCGTAGCTGATATCTCATCATCTTCAGCGGCACCAAGCGCCAGCAGCAGCGAGGTCAGCTCTTCTATGGCAGAGAGCTCATCAAGCAGCGCCGAGTCGGCATCAGCCACTAGCTCCGCCGAAATCTCAAGCTCCAGCTCTGTCGAGCCATCTTCCTCGGCTGCCTTCGAGTCCAGCAGCAGCGCTCTCAGCACCTCAATGCCAGAGAGCTCCAGCAGCAGCGTTGAATCTGCATCTGCATCTGTTTCAAGCTCCGCCGAGATCTCCAGCTCTAGCGAAGTCCCATCTTCAATCTCCTCATTCGTGCCCACTAGCAGCAGCGCCACCTCCAGCGCTCCAGCGTCCTCATCCTCGGTGCCACCACATTGGTACTATGTGGGCTGCTACACCGATTCGACAGCCAAGCGTGCCTTGACATATCCTGCACCTCTCCCAAACGGCAATTCCAACGACAACTGCCAGGTCGCTTGCAAAGCCGCGGGATACCTCCTCGCTGGTCAAGAATACGGTGCAGAGTGTTACTGCGGCAATAACATCATGAACGGTAATGGCCCAGCACCTGACGGAGAGGTCGGCTGCAACATGCCTTGTGCAGCAAACAACACCCAGACTTGCGGTGGATCCAATCGTCTCAGTCTCTGGGCATGGAGCACATGGAGCCCACCAAGCACGACAACCTCCTCCGTCTCCATGAGCTCAGTCTCCGTCTCTGCTCTGCCCAAGCCCACAATCCCAGCCAATTGGACCTACGCTGGCTGTTACCACGATAACTATGCTGGCTATGGCCGTGTCATGAAGAATGAGCAGCCGGATGACAACACCCTGACGCAAGCCTCTTGCATTTCCACATGTAACGACATGGGTTACAGCGTCGCTGGTATGGAGTACGGTGTCCAGTGCTTCTGCGACGATTTCCTTCGCAATGGCGCTCCGCAGGCTACCGACACGGATTGCAACATGGCTTGCGCGGGTGACGACACTGCCATGTGTGGCGCTGGCGATCGTCTGACAGTCTGGTCCAAAGGCAACCTGACTGTTCTTCCCGTGCCAACAATCCCGAAGAACAACATCCCGCAGAACTGGACGTATGTGGGGTGCGTCTTCGATTCTGTCACTGCCGCTCGTCCCCTGCCATACAAAGACACAAGTACCAACAACACCGTCGAGAACTGCATCAACCAATGCAAGAAGTTCGGCTACCCAGCTGCTGGCGTTGAATATGGCGAAGAGTGCTACTGTGGTGACTACAGCGACGTTTGGGCCACAGGTCCAGAGCTCCGTCCAGATGGCGAGTGCAACATGCCCTGCTCCGGTAATGCTTCCGAGCTCTGCGGCACCGGTGGTCGCCTGCAGACGTACTTCTGGAATAGCACTGAGCCTCTGAACGATTGGCATTATGCCGAGGGCGCAGAGGCGGGCGAGTACAAGTACATGATGGGCAGTCTCGTCATCCCTCTCATGGCTACGCTGGGTATCAATGACAAGGTCAGCTTCCTAGAGAAGTGGGGAACAGGTCAGTACAACATGATTTATAGTGACAATCAGAATTACTAACCAGAAACCTCTAGGGCCACCCAACTCGACTGGTGCTTACGAGTATGATTACCGTGACCCAGACTACAGGACTGCCTGGCGCACGCAGCACGTCAAGACCGATGTCTTCTGCGCAGCCAGCTTGATCATGCCCGACAGAGCAGGTCGACAGCTGAACGTTGGTGGATGGTCGACCGATGCGCTGAGCGGTATTCGTCTTCACACTCCCGATGGAAACCCCGGCAATGAGTCTTTCACAGACTGGCAGGAGAACCACGAGGTGCTCAAGCTCCAGAATGGTCGATGGTACCCAACTGCAATGGTAATGGCTGATGGTCAGATCATCGTCGTCGGCGGTCAAGATGGCTCCAATGGTCCTCCAGTGCCAACACTTGAGACTCTGCCACCTCGCGGCCCACCTCTTTTCTGCGAGTGGCTGCGTGCCAGTGACCCATGGAACTTGTACCCATTCATGGCCGTGCAGCGAGACGGTATCTTCATCCAATACTGGAATGAAGCTCGTATTCTTGACGAGAACACCTTCGAGACCGTCCGTATGTTGAAGCCTGTCCCTGGTGCAGTCAATGCTCCGAAGGGTGGCCGCACATACCCACTTGAGGGCACCATGGTCTTGCTGCCACAGTACGCACCATACACCGACTCTCTCGAGACTCTCATCTGCGGTGGCTCCACGGTCGACAACGTCGCTCTTGACAACTGCGTTACCACAAAGACGGAAGATCCCGATGCGCACTGGATCATCGAGCGTATGCCCTCGAAGCGTGTCATGACCAACATGGCTGCTTTGCCTGATGGTACGTACTTAATGGTCGGTGGTGCTCAAAGGGGTGTCGCCGGCTTCGCGCTCGCCGATCTGCCAAACTTGAACGCTCTGCTATATGATCCACGCAAGCCAATCGGCTCGCGCATGACAGTCATGGCCAACACAACCATCGAGCGCATGTACCACTCCGAAGCCATTCTCCTGAACGACGGGCGCGTCATGATTTCTGGCTCCGATCCACAAGATACCCGCTTCCCACAACAGTACATCATCGAGCAGTTCCTCCCACCGTATCTGCTCAACGGCAAGCCCTTCCCCTCCTTCGAGCTTCAGAACCGTGATTGGAACTACGGCGAGTCCATCACCGTCGAGGGTATCGTTGCGCCAAACGCTGGTATCGGCGGCGTCACTTTCTCTATGCTCGGTGCCGTCTCCAGCACTCACAGCAGCAGCATGGGCCAGCGCACCATCTTCCCCGCCGTCTCATGCTCCGGCACGACCTGCACAATTACCGCCCCACCAGATGCACACATCGCGCCTCCGGGCTGGTTCCAGCTCTTCGCGCTCGATGATGGACAGCCCAGTCAAGGTATGTGGATTCGATTGGGCAAGGATCCTGGTGAGATGGGTAATTGGCCTGCTGGCTTGGAGGATTTCGCACCACTGCCTGGGTTGGGTGATTATGTACCATGGTACTAGATATCCCCTTTTTCGTTTCGTTGATGTGTTGATGTCTGCTCGTTGTTACAGTGAAGAATAATAATAGACTATTGGTAATCCTCAAGAAGCGTCCCGTCAGTGACCTGTATTCGCGCCGCGCCAACTTTCCATGGTGATGTCCGCCGCGTCAACGGTGTCACTTAGATCACCCGCGCCTTTTGTCAATGAATTGTTCGTCCGCTTCGAAAGTTTTGCATGACTATGAAAGAATTTTTGGGCAGAAACCAGATCTTCGTGTCAGAAGTTGAGGATCTTTCAGCTGAGGCTGATGGACACTAGCCTCTTCCGGTGTTTAGCGGAAGATAATCCGAGCTTCATCAACCACGATCTTAGAAGCATCCTCAGTTATCGAACTCAATTGAACGACTCTTGTGGACCGAGACCGTGTACAGATGTGCTTGATGATCTTTCAGATGGTTTAGGTAGTTTTATCTAGGAAGGACCTCTATCAGCCGCAAGAATAGATCGTTTCTCGAAACTGATTAAAAATGCTCGAGTTTAATCGGATCAGCATCGAACCATGGTCATAGTCAGCTCCGATAAAATCAGTTGCCGGCGGCGTATCCCGTAAGACCTGTCCAACGCACTCCAAGTCATTCCATATGCTTGAAACCGCTGGTCGCAAGACGTTGAATCACCCACCTGCTTCATGATGAGCCAAAGACCATGATTTGCACAGAACAAGCAAGACCAAAGCAAAATCCTGACTTCTCATCTGGACGAATCTTCTCAATAGTTGATCAATTTCTGCCGAGGTATCCTAGCTCGGCTACTCACTTGCGCGATCGCATCTGCCTGCCTGGTGCTCTCCACGCCGATGAGGACACAATGCAAAATGATCCCAACCCAAAAGCGCCATCCCATTCTCGCAATGCAAATGCCCCAAGCCCACAGAAACCCAATGAATGATAGAAGCCAGACAGTGCGCCGTATCTATCCAGCAAAAGAGCAAAGAGCAAAGGCTAATCATGGTATCATAAACAAGCGCGCATTCCAGACAGAGGACACACATGACAGATGCAATACCAACTCGATGAAGAGCAAAAGGAAAGAAAAAGTGACGATACAACAATCACATGTGCGCGGGGCTCCTACTCAGCATGGGCGTGGCGGCAGGAGAGGCCCGCGTCCGCCCACCACTAGTATTCGTAGGCGTCGCGCTCGAGCTCGCGCGTTTCGCAGCCGCTTTCTGCGCTTCGATCTTCTTCTTGATGGTTTTGAGGCGGATCTTTAGACTGTCGAGTACTATCACATCAGTTAGCACGTTGTTCATCACATCTCGGGACTAGGAAGGGGGAAAACTCACACTTCCGCACAGTCGCCCTATCCTCCGCCTCCAACCCATTAATCACCGCGCCCTCTTCCTCCTCTTCCTGCTTCTGCTTCCCCGACGACGAACTCGCAGCGCGCCCCTTCCACTCATCACCATCCAGGATAGCTTCGAGCATATACACCGCCGTCCGATAACTGAGCACACCGCTCTCCAGATCCTCATTCGTGAGTTCGCACACCGCCGCGCCGCGGGACATCTCCAGTGCGCGCTCGTACATCAATTTCTCGGCCGTGACGCCCGAGGTGAGCATCACCGCGTCTGCGCTTGCGCCGCCTCCTACACCGACTGAAGAAGCAGTGGAGGAGGTGGTGGAGTGGTAGTTGTGCGGGTGGTAGGGGTGGTCTAGTGGAAGACGACGCTGGGCATCTGTGAGTTTGCGGGCTACGAAGTCGGACTTTTCGAGCGCGTCGTTGAAGCGCGTCCGTACCCATTGGACTACGCTGTTTATCCTTGGAGCAGCGGCCATGGTTCCGCCACGCGTGGGCATGGAGCGTGGTCCGTCGGCTTGGGGCATGGATTCCACGCGTGCGTTGTGGAACCAGCTTGCGGAGATATCCATGATTTTCTTGAGAACAGCCAGGACTTTGACGAAGAGGACTAATGCCTCCTCTGCGATAATAACGACGTGCTCGACGGGAAGGTCGTTCTCGCCTTCTCCAGCTGCGTCGTCATCCTGCTTCTTGCCATCATCGAGCTGCGCGCGTCGCATACCACCGATGCCAAAGTTGTTCGAGACTGGCCTCGAGGGTACGAGTTGCTGGAACTTGATGTCTGCAAAGCCCCAAATGACATCGCTTCGGTGGGCCAAATCCTCAATCTGATGCGCTATCCTGAAGTCATCGTCGCGAGAATCCATTGCATTACCTCCCGATCTGCCAGCCCCATCACCAATGAGGAGCATGGAACTACCAGTGGGATATTGCGGGAACGCGGAATATGGTTGAGGCGGTGAAGGTCCTTTTCCAGCCGGCGGTGAGAAGCCCATACCAAACAATCGGAAGTTGGCCATGTTCAGTGCCTTCGAGATAGCAGATGTGGCCGATTGCGGCGAACGCCCGTAGCGACGCTCGTACGAGCCTGTACGTTGGTGAAGAGGCGACTGTCGCGCCACTTGTGCCATTGCTCGTGCACCTGCCGTAGATGTGGGTGCAGTACTCGAATAAGGAACGCCAGATGTAGTCGCACGTCGCACCATCGCACCACCTTGCGCTCCAACTTGTGGGCTATGCGCAAGTTCGTCCGCGAATGCGTTGACCTCGACATGCCTCTTCTCCACGACAACATATTCACGCTCAAATGCTACGTCCTGTGCAGCCTTCTCTCGTGCTTCGCGGAGTGCTTTCTCGTCTGTCTTGCCTCTTTCTCTATCCAGATGCTCTTTCAACATAGATCCACCAGGCGAGATCGCGGCTCTGCTGTTCCGTCTCTCCATCGTAATCGCAGCTGCAGACACGGGCTTCTCGTTCGCTGGCGCAGTTTGGGCACTCTTAAGGCTCGGCCGTCGCTCGGTGGGATATGCTTGTGCAGGCTCCACGGGTGACGACTTGCCGTCTGTTGGTGCGAATCGTGACGTGGCTCTCGTGCTGTCTCGTCTCTCCTCCAGCGACGGTCGTGTGCTCTCTCGTCTCTCTTCAAGTGACGGTCTCGAAGGCCTCTGACTGCTCGATTCAGCTCGCATAGGCGCTTTGCCTTGCGAGATGCTGGTTCGAGGACTCGCTTCCCGATGGTCTATCCCCAGACCTCGTGGACTACTCGACAGATCTTCCGATGGCCTCGATCGCGAGGTCCTGCTCGCCATACTCGATGTGAACTGCTCTCTCGGTCGGTCACTGCCCACTAACCCAGGAATTGGCTCCGTCACGACCGGATCATTGAAGAAGTTCTCGTAGCTCACTCGCTCAGTCGGGATGCGCTTGAGCAGTGTCCGAATAATGATCTTCATCTCCGTGCTAATGACCAACCCACTCGGGAACTTGATCACATCCTCATTCTTCTCAATCTTCCTCAGCAGCTCCACATGATTGTTTGCTCTGAATGGAGGCTTGCCAACCATCATCTCGTGCAGCACTGTTCCTACACTCCACAAATCTGCCTTTGCATCGTATTTCTCGTATCGCAGTATCTCGGGCGCCATGTAGAGAGGGCTACCGCAGAGCGTTTCGGCGAGCTCGAGCGAAGGAAGGAATCGTGCGAAACCAAAGTCGGCGATCTTGAGAACGGGCAGGGAGGCGACGCCGGCGATGGGTATATCAGAGGAGTCGTCGATCATGACTGGTGTACGTTGGGAGCCCTCGTTCTCGTACCACGATCGTGGAGGAAGGAGGAGTAGGTTCTGTGGTTTGATGTCGCGATGTAGTAGTGCCTTGTCACGCATGAAAGATAGAGCACTGGCGATCTGCTGCAGGAAATGCCGCACGATGACTTCGTTGAGACCACCCACTTGTGGAAGTGGATACTTCTTGATCATATCGCGCGTTGTCTCGTGGTTGATCAGATCTGCCCTCTTCTTGATGAATGTAGATAGATCGCCCAGCTCGCAGAACTCCATGACGAGATGTACGAGGCCCGTCCCGCGATCGCAGTCGAATAGGCTGACGATGTGTGGGTGGTGCAGCTCACGAAGGATGCGGACCTCGGCTTCGAGATTGTCCTGCAGCTTCTTGGTGAGCTTTTTGACGTTGACCGACTTGATGGCGACGATGGCGCCTGTCTTCTGTAGTCATAGAACATGTTAGCGATCATCCACTTCATGAGATGACACCATCAGAGTAGATCTGCCCAGTGGTGATGGTGGTAGTGACATACCGCATGCTGTCCACGGAACACAGTAGCGAAGCTTCCCTTGCCGATCTCCTCCAGCCTCCTGAAAGCTCCGATGATGACGACCGGATCCTTGGGCGGCGCCGGTCGCCGCTGCGACAGCGAAGGCCGATCCATGTTGCCAACTGCAGCGGTCGTAGCGCAGACCGCCTTGTGATGTGGTGTGGTGAGTGTTAGGCTCGAGGCCCTCTACCAGCGGAGCTGTGGATATAGCGTAGCCGTGAGACTATTGAACATTTGCTGCTCTCGTGCGGTGGTCGGCGGAGTTCTAGGCGGGAGTTATCGTGTCTTTGGAGTTGATGGGTCGTTGGAAGTGGTGAACTGAGTCACGCTGTGGCGTGCGCTTAAGGCTGAACGATAACGGCGATAAGCTCCAGATGGCGCGGAGGTGAATGCGGAGGTCTCGATGCGTTTGACTCAGTGATGCTCGACGGGGTTGGGCGGCAGCGACGAGCGTGGATGATTGCGTGATCTTTCGCCAGGCTAATACAACATAGACAATATACTAGCAATACACCGCATGAAGTGAATAGGTACGCAGATGCAAGGCACAGATCTCTCGCTGTACTTGTCAGCACAAAGGGCGGCGAACTCGAGTCTGCTAGCGAGGGTGACGAAGGAGTCGATGGGCCGTTCCAAAAAGCAACGAGGTGGTCGTGGTAGGAGGAAGGTTGGTTGTTTGGGAGAGCAGGGTGTCACTGGTTGTCGTCGAAGGTACCTAGACCGACTGCAGCCATCCCAGCGAATGACGTGAAGGCCGGGATCTTGTGATGGGATGAAGTGCGGCCGGGGTCAGGAAGCTCACCCACTCTTGAGAGGCCAGAACGCATGCGCGACAAGATAACAGCACAGCACGAGCGACAGGCTGCCAGAACAGCGAAGTGAATCCTGCGAGAGTTGTGCAATTGCGCGAATGTACATTGCTAGTCTATGAGGAGGCAACGAGGCGAGGCTTAATCCCCCTTCCCCACTCCCCTCACGCTTCTCCCCCAGATGATAGCAAAAGGAACGTCACGCCGTCATTTGTGCTCTCATTCTCCCCCTCCGCCAGATCACGCCTGCACAACCCGTGTAGTACCTCAACGTAATTGCGGCGCGGTCTTCGCGCCTCTTTGCACGTCTACCCAGCCCTCTCCGTCACGCGCTACGAAGCTTGATCTCATCTCAAGCTCCGCCGCCCGCACCGCACCGCAACAAAGGGCGTCGGGATCTGGGCTGGTACTGAACCCTCCCTCTCGGAGTCATCAGCGAGATCTGCACTGTTCTTTCTCATCACGACTATTCTTGGTAGATGATAAACGGCCCGTTTTGAGATAACGCGACCAGACCATGGGAATTGCGTATCGTCGATGTTACGTGTTGAGCATGGCGCGAGATAAGGCGGCGCGCTCACATCTCCGCGTGTGCTACTTGCCTCGTGCGGACTTCATCAACGAGCTACCCTGAGATGCTGCTTCGCGTAGAGATCGATGACCAGCCCCCATGAGTGCAGTCGCATTCTCCGGCTGGCTCACCCGCATTCAACCACGAGATCATCTGCCAGCGTGAATCCAGGGTCCATCCCTATCCATTTGGGAATGGCGTGCTTCTCTTATCGATAACGACCGGATGCCAACTCAGGCACCAACAGCTCAGCCTCACCAGATTTCTTCAAGCGAAACGCATTCTGTTAGACTTTCATTCATCATGCTTCTCAAGAACCTGAACCTCATGCACGGAGTAATAGTACACTGCGCTCTACCCGAGACTATACTCTTCCCCAGTCGTTTTCGACATGAGAAGCCTCTAACCGTAAGGCTGTGACCGGGCGGCAACGAACAACCTCTTTATATCAGTCGACACGTGTTGCCAACATTGAATCCGCTGCCTGATCTTGTGGTGTTCGAGCGACAACGAAGTCAGCAATCTTAAACATGACATCTTCGGCACCGACTGGATCGCAGCGCTCTTCTTCATCAGAGGCAGCCATCGACTTATCCCAAGGCCTCGAGATCTTCAAACATAGGCACTTGAGCCTCGACAAGGGACAGATTCGACTCTTCAAGTTTCATCCGCATATCACGGACGGGGAAGCTCTGTCAGCAACCGGAAGTACCGACATCTTCGGCAGCATGGAGACATTCGACCTCGAGTCTCATCCAACATATCAAGCTCTTTCATACGAGTGGGGCTCTGAGGAGGACCTGCAAATCATCTATATCGATGGCAAGCCCTTCACGGTCAGAAAGAATTTGCATGACTTCTTTCGAACCATGCGCCATGCTGGATTCAGCCTTTTACTCGATGCAGATAGCTGTCCAGGCGAGCCCGATGTCGAGTCTGGCGCGTGCTACTTCTGGGTAGACCAGTTGTGTATCGACCAAGCCAACGTCAGTGAGCGGAATCATCAGGTGTCTCTGATGGCGGACATATATTCTCAAGCGGAACGTGTTGTCTCCTGGTTAGGCATATGCCCCGGGCCATGTATAACCAGCTTGCGTTTCCCCAACGAGGCGTCCGGACCTCAAGACCCGCATCACATCAATTTTACAAAAGCGATCTTCACGCACTTGGCTAACTCGACATACTGGGACAGACTATGGGCTGTCCAGGAAGTATTGTTGGCAGAAGACAACCTGTTCGTTTGTGGAAGTCAATCAGCGACGGCTGAAGATATCGCCATTTACGAGAGAAACGAAGAAGCGCTGGACGCATATATTGAATGCCAGACATCCGACGAACATCTGCGAATGTATCACCTGAAAGAATTATCGATCTCTCTAGGAGGTCCTCCTGAGCAGAGAGTGTACACTCTTGTTGAGGCGTTCAGCAGTTTCGCCAACCTTGAATGTTCCGAAGTGAGAGATCACGTGTATGCACTTCAGAGTCTGGTTGCACCACAGCACCGGATCATTGCCGATTATAGAATTGACAGGAAGGATCTATTCAAACAGGTTATAAAATCGTGCATGGCACAATTGACGAGGGACGAGATCGGAAGACGACTTCAGAGGAGTAAGCTGCCGTGGTCGTCGGACCAAGCTGACATCTGCCACGGTCTCGAATCATTGTGTGACAACTTAGGACTTAATGAGCTCACCGTGAAGGATATCTACTATCTGTGGCAGTCGATGTATCAAGAAGCTCGAGCCTTCAGACTACTTGAGCTCGGTCTCCCGGACTTGTCATAGAGTGTGGGTCGCACCAGGACGCCAAATCCGAGGATGTAAGGCAGAAGAATCAGGATCATGGGGGACTGCCAGGTATCATGCAGCTTGTACACGGCGGGTCTGACCTTCTCGTGTTATTGACACAGGTGGTTTCATACTATGTGCCGTGGACACACACTGCTCAAATGTGCTGGGCAAAGTCTATGGTCTGCAAAGCATCATTCGGAACGAGGACCGCCTGTCTGTGGAGTATGGTGTCAAGTCGATTGAACTCTACGCAAGAGTCTGGTCGGTAGTACGGTGGAGTACATGCTACGAGGATGTAATTCTGTCTGATGTCAAGCGAGTGCATCCTTTGGAGGAAGACGGAAGGCAGGGCGAAATTGCGCTTGACATGAGCCGTGAACTCATGAGATGCTTGGCGCGAGAACTTGGACTGCTGTAGCACTTGCTAGGGGCAAATAGAGACAGAAATGGGGTGGGCTCGTCATATTGACCACAGAGGCCAGCAAGAATAGCCCTGCTAAAGAGTAAGCGTGATTGCTCTCAGATAACTTCCCAGCGTGCCTTCCCTACCAGGAAATATAGTCAATTTCATGAAGCTGCTAGGAAGTGTGTTGAGGCTGTGATGCTGTACAAATGTGTCAAATACTCCGGCCTTCTACATTCTTTGCGATCTGTTTTCGTGTTTTGAGCAGCGTGTGCAAGTCCTGAATGAGCAAAGCATCTAAACATCTCAAGAGGTATCCATTGAATCGATAAGCATCATCCTCACGCCCAGGTTCATAGCACTGAGCCAACTGCTGCCGCTTGTCCTGATGTCGAGGGCAGCATGCTTCGGTAAATCATCGGCATCACCCCATCTCGGGTTAGCGCCAGTCCCTACGCCCCCAGCCGGAGCTGGAAGGACTCTCCAACATCTGCGTCGATTTCTCGCAATTCTCATCAGATTTTGCTTCGCATTGTTCGTTTTCTCGAAAAGGCACTAAAAGTCATCAGTTGCTACATTGTGTCTCCAAGTCAATGCATCAAGGCTTTGCAACGATCGAACTGCAGCCTTATGGAGATCAGGCTGTGGTGACCTCTCTAGAGTCTGCTTCTTGCGGGTTGCATGCGCAGGTATCTGCGTGCGACTTGTACTGCCAATTGGCCGGCTCGGATAAGATGACTATGTGAATGCGCCGAAACACATCATCGTGGCAATATGGCGTTATCTGGTCCCAATCTCTCGACCTCCGTCCACGCCCCACTGGATGCTTCGAAGCAACAGATCCGACTGTTCAGGTTTCGACCACCTATGATGGATGCACAGGCGATCGATGAGACGGATATCCCTGATATATACGGGTCTCTGACCGTCTTCGATATCGACAAGAGCCCTCCTTACTATCCCTTATCCTACGAGTGGGGATCCGATCAAGACCTCGCAACAATCCGTGCAGACGGGTCACAATTCGAGGTCCGACGGAATCTGTACGACTTCTTTGAGACGATGCGTGGTATGAGGCAGAGATTGCCATTTGAATCGACAGACCATTGCTACCTCTGGGTTGATCAGATATGTATCAATCAAAGTGATGTTCAGGAGCGAAACAATCAGGTCTCCATTATGAGGATCATTTACACGCTTGCAACCACAGTCATAGCATGGCTGGGTCTGCATGCGAACTTAGACGACACGTCGGTCGTGCCAACTCGAGCATGCGACTTGCGTAACGATAGTCTCGATGATAGGCGAAAATTTGTGGTGCGCACGAAATTGGCCTCGTCAGGCTACTGGGATCGTCTATGGGTGGTACAAGAGCTCATCCTAGCGAAAGAAGTGGTGGTGACGCTTGGGCGGCAATGCTGGCTTTTCGATTCACTTTACCCATACGATGTACCTCCGCAAGACTCGGATTATATCACGGGCATCCGGCATTTATCTTCACGCGTACTCAGTATTGAAGACACTCTGCGCGCTCAAAAGCAGATGCACACTGGATCTGCAATACTATCGCTAGCGAGCGCTGTGCTGCGATATGGGAGGAAGCAATGCTCGGATCCACGCGATAAGTTGTATGCGTTGTTGAGCATCGTTCACATTAAGGGCTCAATTTCAGCGGACTACAATCTCAATCCGTTGGAGGTCTTCGCCCTTGCGGTCAAGGTGGTCTTGATTGATGCGGTCACGTCCATGAACTTGGAGTGTGTCAAATTTCCCGATCGTCTCGAGGTGTTCGAGAGGGAAATGCTCACGGTTAGACGATGTCTGATAGTACTGGGATCCGAAATGGGGCTTGCCAAAGAAGCAGTGGCTCGTCATGTCCTTGCTGCCTTAGACGATTCACGACGTGATCTCATGGAGTCGATTACAACTGTGTAAGGGTAACATGGAAAACAGGAGCGACTTTTCGAGTCCTTGCTTATTCAATAGCATATCAGTAACATGCCATCTGAGAGGCTAGTTGGGCCTTCTCCTCCACCTCAGTAGCAACTTCGCCTGGGTGGCAAAAGTAGTCGGCATATCTTCGGGTATTCTCTCACTGAGACTAGCGTGATGCTCCACCATCTTCTCGCGTCGCTATCACGCGTTGTGGATTTCTCTTGACCTTCATGTCTTATCATCTATCATCGATCATTGCTGCGAGATTCGTGCACTACATCGAATCATATGC
Source organism: Scolecobasidium constrictum UM 578 (assembly GCA_000611715.1). Lineage (NCBI taxonomy): Eukaryota > Fungi > Ascomycota > Dothideomycetes > Venturiales > Sympoventuriaceae > Scolecobasidium > Scolecobasidium constrictum. The sequence continues at coordinate 32,005 of AZYM01000174.1, forward strand.
TCCTTGCTGATAGTTCTTGCTGGTACCATGTAGCTGATGAATTCGGCATCCGCCGTACTGCAGGTCACATGCAGATGCATTTACGCCTGATCGAGTGGCTCAATCCAAACGCTCTGAAACGGTGTGCAGGATCACACCACAAGCTACTTTCCAATGTATCTATTGAAAATGGCATACACTCCCATCGACTCCAAGCAACAGATTCGGATCTTGCGACTACAACCTTTGAGCTATGCAAAGTTGCAAGCTCCACTTCAGCCTGGCGCTGAGCCGCCGATATACTGCGATCTCTTTATCGTCGATCGAGACGATGAGCCGCAATATGAAGCTCTGTCTTACACTTGGGGAAGCTCGGAAGAGCGCAGATCGATTCAGCTCAAGCATTCTCCTGAAGCTGAGCACTATACCGAGGTGAAAGTCACGGACAACTTGCACAGCGCTTTGCAACACTTTCGGCACGAAGACGATGTCTTGAACATCTGGATTGATGCATTGTGCATCAATCAAGAAGACCACGCTGAGAAGGCCGTGCAAGTAGCAAGAATGAGGGACGTCTATTCTGCTGCACGGCATACAAGGGTGTGGCTTGGTCCGGCAACTGAGGACAGTGACGAGGCAGTCGACTGGCTAGACAAGCTCTTTGAAGCCTACATTGAGCGTGCTTACCATGAGCTGGTAACAGTCCGTGGTCACTCAGCGGAATCCCTTGAGCGAAGCAGCCACAGTCAACTCCTTGCGAAAGACTTCGCCGCGAGCGTGCTGGATCAGGTGACAGGAGATTCGCTTGCTGTCTTCGGCGTGCCAGCCAGTGTGGTGCGACTTCTTTCCAGGCCCTATTGGTCACGCGTCTGGATTCTACAAGAGATCGTTGTGTCTGACCAGGTAGGCTTCTACTGTGGTTTGTCGACTATGGATCTCAAAAGCCTTTCTGCTGCCATTCTGTGTCTTGACCATGTTCAGTCTCGAGGGATACAAAGAAAGATGGCTACTATGGCCGCTGCCATCGACATCATGAGAGACAACATGGTGGCCCCCAATGACCAGCTCACCAGTGGCAAAGATGGTATCGTCGACATGGCATTGCTCTCGCGATTGATCAATGAGCCGGAATATGTTGAGCAGTTCAATGCAGAACTGCAGGCAACCTCCGATGTTGCTGTGCCGACATCAGCAGACCGAGCATTGGCGATGCGACGTGGCTATCAGGCGACTAGAGGGAAAGGCTCTTCTCTCATTCGTCTGCTTGCCGACACGAGTGTGGACAAGGCGTGCACAGATTCTCGAGACAGGGTTTATGCATTGTTAGGGATGTCTTGCGATGCTGCAGCGCTCGGAATCGACATTGATTACGAACCTGCCTATACGTGTAATCACTTGTACTGTGATGTTGCGTTCGCCATCATTGCGGCAGGAGGGGTGGATCTCCTTTTCTACCCAAGAAACAGATCATCTGACTTCGATGATGCTGATCGTCAAGGAAGTGCTAGGCCGACCGACGGCCCGCTGCCCACTTGGGTACCAGACTGGAGAGTGCCAATGGGGCGTTCTGGCGATATAACTCCGTGGACAGTACCATATCAAAGGTCGACAGAGATTGCCGGAGTAGTTCGCGGCACCGATCGTACGACCATTGTCCTCAAAGGCTACATTGCTGGCACCATTGCGACGCTCGAAGAAAAGTGCAACGACGGCAAATACATGAGCCGACTGAACCGTGACGCCGCATTGAGATATCTGGCTGACATCGGCAGCTTGTGCAACAAAGCCAAAAATATGGGCTCCGAAATATACCTCTACGTCCACGACATCAACCGGCTAGCTGCCACGATTGGCATCGCAGGCATGATCGGGATGACAGCTGACCAGCCGGCGAGCGAGGGCGAGTGCATGCTTGGATGGCAGGCCGTACAGAGAGATTTCAGGAATGCACGTATGAAGGAAGTGGACATCGAGCAGTCAGAGGACATGCAGCACTACTACGACGGAATGGCTAATCAGACCTCGCGGCGGCCTTTCTTAACGTCTACGGGCTTTGTGGGACTCGCGCATGCCGATGCGCAGATTGGTGATGTTGTAACGATTTTGTATGGCGCAAAATTCCTGTACACACTCCGACCAACTGGAGCCGGGACGTATACATTGGTTGGTGATACGTATGTCTACGGACTTATGAATGGGGAGGTATCAGAGTATGATTTCGAGGTCAAGGACTTCTGTCTTGTGTAGGCTCTGCTCGCAATGGGATCAGATCACATATTCTGTCGAATACAGTCACAGGATTCCAGACTGTCCTGCCATGAACGCCCTTCATCTTCCCCTCATTCTTCGCGCTAACCCAACGCAAATGGATCTCTGATCGAGATAACCACCGGTGTCACGTGCGGCAAATCGCGTGCATCGCAGAGCCGCACAAGCTCTTCCTCAACCCGCGTATAAGCCGGATCCTCCGCATTGTCAACACCAACGAAAATGACAGTGTGGAATGTGTCGTCGCCTGGTCGATTTCGCCGGTCGGCCGATACAATTGTCCACTTGCTCTCCACCGGCTTCAGTATCTCCCAAATCTCCTTGCACAGTTCGTCCCAGACTTGGGTAATCGGGTCGTCTTTGGGGAGGAAGCAATTGCCGACGTAGTTGTTCTCGCGCTCGTCGATAAGCTCCACGATGCCGTCCATTCCCGTTGATGTCATGTGATCGTAGATCTGCTTGACTATGCCTGCGCATGCGGTCTGCAACAGGTCTTCGCCTGTTCCTTTCTCCACCTCAGGAAGCTTCCCCACGATGAGGAGCGTGGGCTTGTAAGGAGGCCTGTCGGAGTAATAGGGGACCCTCTCCACCCACAGTACTGTCATCGTGTCAAGCGGGCTCCGCTTGATAAGGTCGATGCTGAACTCTCGAAGTGCTTTGATCTGCACGGCTTCGGAATCTGTGCCTGCTCTCACGGGACGACTGTCTAGCGGGAGCACCAAAGCTGCTTCCGGAGGTTCTACGAATCGGCGACCGGGTTGCGATGGCATCGAGAAGGCTGCGACACCGCTGTAGCGAGGACGGCTGGCGGGAATAGTGTTCTCCATGCTGTGCAGAGACCAGAATGGCAACACCGTGTTCTGAGAGTTGAGGCAATGCCGAAGTGTCTTTAGAAAGTTGCTCGTTCGTGGCTGCGTGGTGATGTGTTCAGCGTCGATAGTGGTTTTGAAGAGATGCAGACTCTGCGATGTGGAAAGTAATCTGTTTTGACTGTGAGATAAACTTCGCCGAGCGTGGAACACCGCGATAGAGTTTGTCGCCATAAAAAGCTACCGCGAAATTGAGTCCGTTCACCAGCTGCTACGCGAAATCCAACTTTGTTAAGTCAAGCCGGACAAAATTTGCCAGAAAAGTGCCTTCGTTGATTACCGATGTTCTCCACACCACCGCTGCCGCTTTTGCAGAATGACAGCAGGTCACGCCAACAACATCCTCCTTACCTTCTCTCGCATCTCCCCATCAACCCGACATCCCTCCAGATACCTCTCAATCCCCCCATACCTTTCCTCCACATGCCTGGTCACCTCCCTCACAAACTCCGGATCACAATCGGCAAACCACTCCGGCAACCCGATACTCGCTATCTCCGCTACCCTCTCCTCCCTCTCGATTTGCAACTCCTCCTGACTCATCATATAGTCCCTCTCCCCCGCCTGCAGATCCACACCGCACAGCATCAAGACTAAAAGGATCGTCAAGCCTGTCCGATCTTTACCTTGCGTACAGTGCACTAATACCCCTTCATCCCCTTCCAAGTCGGCGAGCACGGTGAAGAACTCGCGCACTTCGGCTGTACAGACGTCGAGACTATCCGTGCCCAGCCCCACAAGTCTCCGCTCAATCATAACATTCCCCGCAATAATCTTGATAGCATCCTTCCTATACCCCGTAGCCATCCACATTATCACACGCAGGTACTGTCCCCAGCTCAACTTAGCAAGGAGGCTATTCGCATACGCCCGTCCATTGAAATTGATATTCCTGTACAGCACGCCGGGGATCTGCAGTGGTTCTGCGGGGAGATCATTGGGGGTGGGAAGGGCTTCTGGTGAAGATGCTAGGGCGCGCAATTTCTCGTCTCGTTTTCGGGATTGCTCGATGTGCTCTGTCTTGGTGCGGAGATCGATTATGGTTCTGATATTGTACTTGTCCGTCAAGCGCGTACGATCAGCGGTTGTTGCTTCGTCTGTGCCAAAATATGTCAGGAACTCCTTCAGGTCATCTCGATCGTCCAAGACATCAGGTAAGCGTACCAGGTCTCGCAGAACGAAATAGTTTCCCTTCCCTCAATACTCTACGCATTCATCGTCAGCAAAGCACGTGCCTCTACCTCAGGGAGAGAGCGAACAAACCTTCTGCCCGAGAAGGCATTGATCGTCTTGCCTACATCGCGAAAGTTCAAAATCGAAGGCAACAGGGAAGTCATGGCACTCTCCGGTGATATAGTTTGCCGTCTTCACGCAGGCGACAGTATGGCGAGGTTGTCGTCACCTCGGGCGTGCTTTGCCTTTTTCGGATGATTGCCGAACATGAACGCGGGCGAGATGCAGGTATATACTCCGTGGACTTGCAGATCTCTCCACCGCAGACGAAAGACATTCAGATCATGTTACAAGGAGCGAGAACCAAGTGCAAGTGCTTCAAGATTGCCACACGTTGTCATTGTCGAAGTCGCACCATGGATTCTTGGTTTTGCTCAAATCACTCAAGCATGAATTACGTCTATCTGCAATCAAGATCGGGCACAAAACCTCAGATCATACTCCGCCTATCTCTCAACTTTTCTCTGCCAGCATATAGAGGCTATATAAGCCCTTATCCGTTCTTCTTCCTTGGAGCCACATCGTTCCCGAGTAGCCCGTCATTCGCTAATACCTCCTCAAACCACGTTACTCTACTTCAACGCCTTGATGCCCTTGTCCTTGCTCGCCGCAAGCGCGCCAGACAGGTTGTACTGCGTGGGAATACCCTCAACACGGTGCGTCGAGTTGATGTTCTTGACCATGGTGATCTGGTAGCAGGTCGCAGACCCCTGTCGCGAGATGATGGTGCTGTAGGCGAGGAAGTATTCCCATATCTGTGTCCCCGTGTATTAGGTTGCTCTTCTCTCCAGATCCGTGAAGGAGAGGAGATGGAGGAGAGACTCACCCTGAACCACTTCTTGCCGTACTTGGCCTCCACCTTCTCCCTGTTCGCCATCCAGTTCCTGTACCATCTCCACAGCGTGGCAGAGTAGTGCACTCCAATCGTATCGATATGCTTAACCTCAAACCCAGCACCCTCAAGTTTATCCACGAAGAAGCCCAGAGGCGTGCTCGCATCCGCGCCGGGAAACACGTACTTATTCATGAAAAGACCCCAGATGAGATCCTCGTACTGCCAGCTCTTGCGCAGACCAGCGATCTGCAGGAAGAAAACACCGTCGTCGTCGAGCATGTCGTGGACTTGCCGGCAGAACTTGCCGAAGAAGCGGACGCCCACGTGCTCAGCCATTTCCAGACAGGTAATCTTGTTGTACCCGCCCTGCGGAATAGGGATATCTCTGTAGTCCATACACAGAATCTTACTCTGGTCCTGGGTAATCCCATTCCGTTCCAACCCCGCATTACCCCACGCAGTCTGGTTGCGGCCCAGCGTCACACCCGTAACATGCGCACCATAATTGACAGAAGCGAACTTGGCGAGCGTGCCCCAACCGCACCCGATATCGAGCATCTTCTCGCCCTTCTGGAGCCCGATCTTCTCGCACACGATGGCGAGTTTGTTGTCTTGCAGCTGCTCGAGGGATTCTTCGGTCGTGATGGAGGAGATGATGCCGGAGGTGTAGATCATGCGGGGGCCGAGGAACCAGCCGTAGAAGTCGTCGCCGCGGTCGTAGTGGTCGCGGACTTGCTCTTCGTCTGTTGCATGGCATTGTTAGTTCCTGCACTTCTTCCTCCAAGATGAAAGTTAAATATACCTTGAGAGCGAGTGTGCATAATGACTTCTGGCATCATGCCCGTGACAAAGTACACCATAATGCCAATCGTGAACCGAAAGCTCGCCCAATCATGCCTCAACTCGAGCACATCCAGCATATCGCCCTTAACATCCACCTCCCCATCAAAGTACTTCTCATGGAACGTATGCATGGGGATCTTATTCCGTCCATAATACTTCTCCCTGTCCTCCTCCCTGTGGAAGGTCAGATACTCCTCAATGCGCTTGCCCGGGAAGCGGGCCTTCTCGTTCTTGCGCGGCGAGAAGGCGGAGTAGCCCGCCCAGAAGGCGGCGAGGATGGGGACGGACGTGAAGAGGGCGAAGAAGATGGCTGTCTTAAGGCCGCCGCCGAGTTTCCAGGCGAGGTAGTAGGGGACGCCGCCGAGGGCTGTGAAGAGCAGGATGTTGTTGAATTGCTCGCTGCCGGGCCCGTCGGCGGGGAGAGGTGCATTTTTGATGGAGGCATACTGTGGGATGTCGTCAATTAGTACAATTCGTCCCTCATAGTTCTTCTTGATGTTACAACATCAATTCGAAGCTCAATTGACACTCACAGAAGTGGTCCTAACACCACAGTCCTCCGCAGCAGGAACCGGAGTGGGAGCCGGCGGCGTCTCAATAAACTCAAACGACTCCTCCGAGGGAGCCTTCGAGCGGTCAGACATGATTCAACTGCCTTCTCCTCTGGATTTTCAGAGCAATTGAAGTCTCAAACGAGTGGAATGGTGTGGATAGAGAGGTTGGGACGGCAGTGGATCTTTTTGCGCACACCGCTCGCTTGCATCTGAAAATGTGCTGCCTGTTTGATATTCAGGGTCTGAGCTTGCCCTGGTTGTTGCAGATATCGGGTGCTAACCGGATGAGGTATGGCTGCGATATGGTCCTCGCCCGTCACCATCAGTGACACCAGAAGATCTCGTGATTTTAACAAGAATGATGAGTCTCTGATCGATTATGCCTCGGAATCTGGAATTCATATGGTTATGCGAGACATGATCTGTTCTTGAGTCATTCGGACGACACACTTCCTAGTCAGTACCATATATAACGCTTCTGGCGACATAGATCGGTCTGCTACCTGCGTAGTTACTGTAATCATCTTTGCCGGTATCCTTCATTGTTTAGTCAATTTGTATAGAGTTCTACCTTGATTCGCATCCGCCAAGTCATCGCAACGATGGTCCCTTCACGACAATGCACAGCTCACGCCCACGCCGCCACACCACCACGCGCCAGCTCCCGCAAGCAAAGTCCACGCCAGCACCGTCGTCACCATAGCCAAAGACTCTGAACAGCGCACTCTATCGTGTCATACATCATTTATCATCTTTCCACGCACAATGCCTTCCTTCGTTTCTTCCTACCGTACTCCTCAAGTTGAGCACACGAGATATCCCCTCGCACATACTCCTTCTCCTCAGAGCGGTCTGTCCGCACGCAAGCCAAACACCAAGCTCGACGGATTGAAACTAGTGTGATCTTCCTCTGGCAACGCGCTAAAGCGCAGCGCGTTACTTCGGATTATCACAGACGCGCACGGCCACGACCGAGCAAGAGTATGACAAAGTCCAAGCCGAGCAAGAGGCTGGTCATGCGTATGCGCATCTTCTCCCGGCGCAAGAATGAGATACAGACGGCAGAAGACCTCCGCAAGCGTCGCGAATACCACGAGAAACTGCCTGAGCGGGACAGAGGGACGCCGCCACCTGTGCCTTCAAAGCGCGCTAATGACGGAAGTGAGATCCCTGTTGTCATGGTCGCCGACTACAACGAGCCTGCAAGGGTCCCGACAATACTGCGATCGGATACCCCGACCCTCCCAGCAGCAGCAAAGAAGGGACCATGGACATGGCACGGTAGGCTGAAGAGGAAAGGTGACGGAGCCGGCAGGTTTGTGCCGTCGTTGGCAACGATCCAGGCTGGTGACACGCCAGAGACCAGTATTGGGGATGGATTGTCCGATCGAACTGTCTCATCTGCCGATGGCGCAAACAAACCCACTGGATCTGAACCAGTCAGGGTTCCCAAAGCGGAGCCTAGGTTGCGAAAGCTAGAGCCACGGGAGGCAGGAGATATATATCCCCCGATTCGCAATCGAGTGATCGCCGAGAGCAGCCGCGCCCAAGGCAAACGCAAAGCCATGTCAAAGGAGTACTCACGTAGCGTTGAGGAAATGCGAAAGAACTACAATGAGCTTCTTGATCAGAGTCACGCTCTCCTGGAGAAAGAGCAGGATCTGCTCGTCCAGGAGCGTGAGCAAAGTGCTGCATTGACTACCAGGCTGGAAGCAGCAGAGCATCGAAATAGAGAGCTGCACCAGTATGTGACGACGGTCCATGACCAATATGCGAAGGAGTTTCCGGACTGGGCAGACGAGTTCTATCGCGTGACCGACCATATGCCTCAGGCTTTGGAAAAGGGCGCACTGCCACTGCTGGACGTTGTTCGTCATGACAGCGGGTTTGTCGAGCCGAGAACTTCTGCCGAAAGCGCACAAAGCTTCGACACAGCTGCAACGTCGCAGACCATCACCATCAGGCACGATACGTGGCCGGAGAGTTACGATGCATGGCTGATCACTCGTCGAAGCGGCAATACAGAGACGTGGCCATGGTGGTTTGAGCCTGATGGTCGTGCGAGCTTGTTGCCTGCTCCACTCAATGTGGCTTCGAAAGGGGCCACTGTGCAAGAGACAGAGGATGAGAGACCACAGATCTCCTCGACTACCGAAGTTGGTGCATCTCCCCAGAACGAGGAGCAGACGAGGTCGAGCTGGGTGGTCCACCCGGAGAGTAAGGCACAGACTGCTGAGGCCAAACGGTCATGGCCGCAGAGGCGAAACTCTTGGGTCAGCTTGTCTTGAGTCGGCGATACAATGTCCTGTAGCTTTGCGGTTGAATGCAATGTCGTTGGTTTCATTCTCGTCCCGTGTTACCTAAGATTGTGTTCATCGTATCATCGTGACAGTCATGTGGAGATAGCCGTCCGCGTATGAACCGATCTCGGACAGGGTGTCCAGGCTGATACTTAGCGGGACGATAGCTCCATGTAAGACCGGATGCGCAAGAATCGGCATTCTTCGACTCGGGAACAGTGATGGTATCAGGTTGTTTAGTGCTGTGCCTAGCGTTTGTGGTTGTCCTACCTAGCATTAGCCATCATGTCGTGAAAATATTGTAGAGATTGAACTGACTTGATGAGACCTGTGGTGAGATGAGGCCTTGTATGACCCGCAGATGTCCTGGTGCAGTCGTGCTCTCATCGTCGTCGCTCGCTGTTGCAGGGATGTAGATCTTGATCGGAATGTTCTTGATCTCCGCATCACGTGGTCGTATCATCTTCTGATTCACTGGCGAGAAGAGTGAGAAGTCATCTGCGCATCTGATCAGCGAGCGCCATCACTAGCCTAAGCATGTGCAGACATACGTTTCTCTACTGCCTGCCAAAGCTGCATCGCATCCTCCATGCTCAAGCGCTGCACCACTTTCGTAGACGAATAGCGCACGAAACTAGCTTCCTTGTAGCTATTCGTGAAAGCATCGCGTAGTGCTTGTCCTGCATCATCGAGCTTGACGAGCACTTCGGCGGGGTAGTCCTCGAAATGTAGTGTCAGCTGCCACGTGCGCTGTGTCTCTGTCGTGGCTTCCACGGGACTCGAAGTGGAAGAGCTTTTCTTCGAGCTACCGCCATTCTCATCTTGCTGTAGACGATCACTCGCGCCCGAGTAAATGTCATATAGCAGTCCAGTCGGGAATTGCCACTTCAGCGGCACATTCTCGAAGGAGAACCATCCGGAATGCGCCTCAGCAGCTTCATTGATCAGCAGCTGCTTAAAAAAAGCGTGAAGCTTTGGCAGCAGAAGGGGCAGATATGAGATCCGTGGGCATAGTATGAGGAATGGCTCAGAC